>PVIU01000900.1:0-230167 GCA_004026605.1 Ondatra zibethicus | reverse complement strand
GTCCAGTGCACCCCCATCTAGAGTAGACGTCCTCAGTCCAGTGCACCCCCATCTAGAGTAGACACTCTCAATCAAATGCACTTTCTCACCTACAGCAGACATTCCTAGTTGAATTTAACCCTTCATCTACCTCAGATATTGTTGCTGGAAATTTTGGGGAGTTCCACTGGGGATGCTACATATTTTTGGCTAAATTAGGATCCCCTCTTAGGGTTTTTAGTCTCATTAATAAAATAAATTAAGGAAGTACTCAGCAGGAAGCTTGTAGGCAGTTTTATTAGTGTTTACAAGGGAAACAACAGCTCCAGCAAGCTGCAAGTCTGGACAGCTGCCAGGAAAAGGGCGATGGAGAGCAAGAGAGAAAATCTTTTGCGTTAGATGTGGAGGGTAGCAAGCAGCTGCATGGCAGATGAGCGCTCATAAAGAAGCAAGCTTCAGAGAAAGAGTGACAAAGCCCCAAAAATAGCCAATAGAAGGAAAATGAGTCTTAAAAAAGAAATGTTAATTCAGATAAAATGGGTAAACTTGACCTAGCCCAAGTGATACAGTTCTAGTACATTGTCTCTTTAAGGGGATAAAATTATTCCTCCCACGTGTTTAGCATGGTGTAAAGTGAATCTACCTTCCTGAGGGTGGTCCCTTGGCCCGGTGATTGACAGACACAGCTGGGTTCATGCCTAGGTTCGGATAGATTGAAATGTTAGGTCACCACCTAGGCTAGAGGTTTTGTTCCCGTAGCTAGGAGGAAATACTTTCCCTTAAAGAGTCTCAATAGAGCCCTGGTCTTTCAATGCTACTGTAATAATCTCCTCAGTCAGCGCTACTCTCCATCTGCTTTAGATGCATCCTTCATCTACTGCAGAAATCCCGTGACCTTATCCTGTAATGCTTGGTGTTTTGATCAGGTGACAGAGCATAGAAGAGAGTATCTGGTCAGTGTGGGGTGAGATACCATGTCTGCCAGGGCAAGACTTCTGGTCATATGGGGAGCATGCATGCGTGTGTATGCGTGCGTGCGTGCGTGCGTGTGTGTGTGTGTGTGTGTGTGTGTGTGTGTGTGTGTGAGAGAGAGAGAGAGAGAGAGAGAGAGAGAGAGAGAGAGAGACTATATGCATGGTTATACATGCACACATTCTTTTTGTTGTTGCTGTTGTTTCTCAAAACAGAGTTTCTCTGTAGCTTTAAAGCCTGTCCTGGAATTAGCTCTTGTAGATCAGGCTGGCCTTGAACTCACAGAGATCTGCCTGCCTGTGCCTTCTGAGTGCTGAGATTAAAGGCGTGCACCACCACCACCGGCCATGTACACATTCTTTAGGAGCCATCTGTCCTAGTCAGCGTCTCTGCTGCTGTGAAAAAAATACTGAACAAAAGTGACTTGGGGGCGGGGCTTATTCTACTTACAGGTTATAGTCTGTCTTTGAAGGAGGGCATGAACTCAAGGAAAGAACCTGGAGGCAGAGACCATGGAGGGGCACTTTACTGTCTTGTTCTCTCTAGCTTGTTTACTTAAAAACTTATTTTTATTTTATGTGCATGAGTGCTTTGTCTGCATGACTATCTGTGTCCCTGGAGGCCAGAGGAGGGTATTAGAATCCCTGGAACAAGAGTTATGGACAGTTGTGAGCTGCCATGTGGGTGTTGGGAATTAAATCTTGTTCCTCTGGCCGAGCAGTCAGTGCTCTTAACCACTGTGCCCTTCCACGCAGCTACCATTCTTACAGAGCTCAGGTCCACCTGCGTAGGGATGCCACTGCCCACAGTGGGCTGGAGTCCCCTGCAGCCATCAGCAATCAGTAAAATGCCTCACAAACATAGCCATAGATCAATCTGCTGAAGGTAGTTCCTCCGCGACTCTGGGCTGTGCCAAGCGGACAGCTGAAGCTAACTATGACACCATCTATTTTTGTATTTTGAGATGGATTTCTTATTGGCTTAGGGCTTGGCCATCCAGCTACATTATTTGCTCAGTGAGGTGCAGGGATTGAGCTTTGGTGTGGGTTTTAGGGATAGGATTCAGGTCCTCATGTTAGAGCAGTAAGTGCTTTACTGAATGAGCTGCCTCCTATGTGATACATTTCTTTTCTATTTTTAGCCTTCCTTGACCCAAATTTCAGATATTTAATGACTGTATTTACTCTTTGACGATATTTTGCATGTGTGTAATACACTCTGGTGGCATTCATCTTCACCCTCTCCGATCCCTCTCACACCCACAAGAACACTCCCCTCCTCTACCAAGTCCCCTCCCAGTTTCATGTTTTTTTTTTTTATTTTGGTTTGGTTATTGCTTCATTTAACCAGGGCCAACCATGTGAGCTCTGGAACCTGAAACTCCTGGTTCCAAACATTCAGATCCACAGGGAGACAGCCTGTGCCAGCACCCATGTCTCTCCCTCGCCCCTGCATTATTAATGATGGCATGGGCAGGATAGCATGCATGAGAGTCAAAAGGAGACCAACCTAAACCATCCTGCTTTTTACTGAAAGTGCTCAGCCTTTGCTTTCTATACATTGGTGCAGAGTAGCTACTTAATGGAAAATTATTGGATAAAACCTGACAATATAACTAAAAACCAAGTTAGTGAGTTTCATGAGACACAGATTGATGCCCACATGCCTATTCCAGGGCAGACATCCTCAATCGATTGCAGCACAGCTCCATTCACAGCAGATAATACCAATTGGTTCTAACCCTACTTTTTCTAAGGAGACACCCTTAGCCAAATGCAGACAGTCTTAATTAGTTGCAGCACTCCTTCTACCTGACTCGGGAGGCCCCACCTGGCTTCTCACGGGTGTCACTGTTCCCACTGTAGAAGTACCCTGCTGAAGGGAGCTTTGTTTCAGTTTTTTTTTTTTTGTTTTGTTTTGTTTTGATTTTTCATGACAGGGTTTCTCTGTAGCTTTGGAGCCTGTCCTGGATCTAGCTCTTGTAGATCAGGCTGGCCTTGAACTCACAGAGATCTGCCTGCCCCTGCCTCCCGAGCGCTGGGATTAAAGGCATGCGCTACCACCGCCCAGCTTGTTTCAGTTTTGTAACTTCTCTAGTGTGCAAGCAGAACGGCAGTGTCCCCGCTAATGTGCTCTCCTTTATTTCTGTCTAGGTCTATTTTCTCTGGGGCCACGCCAAGGATATTATCCTGTCTTTCAAAACATTGGAAAGGTAAAAACTGCAAGCAATTGCTTTACACGTTGGCTGATATTTGTTTAGGTTAAGTGATAGGAGAAACCAGACTCAGGACTGGCATCCATGTGGGGCTCTAAACCCTGAGAGCAGATTCCTGTTCCACCCTGAAAGCAAAGCTCTTCCAGAACATCAGTTCCACCCAGGCCAGTCCCGGAAGACAAGGATGTGGGTGCAAACTCTGCTGTCCCCACCTACTTCCTTTTCACTTCCCTCAGTTTACTCGTCTGTGAGGTGGGGAGCAGTGAGGTGGCCTACCTCTGAGGAGAACCTGTGTCTACTGTGGGGCCTGCCTTTGGCTCTTCCTGCTTATGATGTGGTCAAGGGAAGAATGGCCAGAAGGAAGAGGTGAACTCTTGAAGGGCAGGTTAAACATGGATAGATCGAGAAATAAGCACTTGCTCTATGGAAAGATCTAGTATTGTATACCACTTCCATCGCAGAATCAACTTCTCCCTTCCAGCATTTGAGATGACCTCTGGCCTTGAGAAGACCGGCTGACACGTGGCAAATGGGTAAAATGGCTTCAGTAGGCTGTAGCTGCGGAGACTGAGTCTATTACCAAGTACATCCTTGTGCCTCTAGTTTGCACAGGGCTAGCAGCCCGGTGCCGTGGGGTGGGTGTTGATGATTCTGAGGTGTCTTGGCTGTGTGAGAAGCACCCTGGAGTGTGTATCCACCACGTGGTCCAGGCAGTGGCCTTGGCAGTGAAGTCCAATGCTGGCGTCAGAATACCAGAAGCCCCACCTCCAGGGCAAGGTGGGGAAGGGCTGAAGTTGCTCTCCCCGAGGGAAGGGGTAGTCACCAGGAGCTCCAGAAGCTATCACTGGTAACCCTTAGGACTGGGGAGGCTGCTCAGTTGGTAGACGGCTTGTCTAGCATGCATGGTCGTGGGCTCAATCCCTAGCAGCGAATAAACCAAGCATGGTGGCTCTTGTCTATAGCCCCAGACTCAGAAATTGGAGCCAGCAGAGTCAGGAGGTCAAAGGTCATTTTTGGCTCTGTAGGGATACTGAGATTGAGACCAGCAAAGGCTTCCATGGCCCCTATCACATCTGGTCTCTAACCACTTCAGTGCAAGGGTGTGCTTTCTTGTCTGTTGATGTGTTGAGCAAGATGGCAAACCTTTTGAATGTCTACCATTCTTAGATTTCAGAAGTCAACTTCTTTAGAAAAAGTGGACGATGAGGTAGTCTCAAGCATATGTCATGGCAGAGGCTACAGCTGAATCTAGGGTGCTCCTCTAGGGAGGGCTGGCCTCACTTGAGGACAGTCCACACAGCTCCTCGTTACTATGCTGGCAGTTCTGGCTGGGTCCTGTGGGCTTATGACCTTGCTAGCTTCCTGCATGAGCTGTATGAATACCTCCATCCTGCCGCCTCCTTTGTCAGTGGCTTCTGGAAGGTTTCCCCCAGGTAGGAAATGCTCCTTTTGGGATTCCACCCATCTCTTTCTCCAGACCCACAGTTGAGAGGTACCCTGGTTCTTCACACATCTTAGGAAGTACAGATGGATACCAGGAACGACTCCTGGGATGCATTCTGTCACTGTGGTCTGGGTGTACAGGCCCTCAGTGTGGCAGGGCCTCAGACATGGGGCATGACACATGCCCTCAGCTTGAAGGATTTGTTTCAAATTGGTCTTGGAAGGCTATGGGTCTCAGGGTGGTGCGTAGCCAAACAGTGTGACCCTTGGTGACCTTATACTGCTTCTGTAGGTTCAGCAGGCTCAGAATTGGACACTACTGCATGGACTAGGGAAAGGGGAAACAGAAGGGCAGCTGTGTGCACTGTAATGAAAAGAAAGCCACCTGCCAGAGGTAACAGCATTGTCCGGGCTGTCAAAGGCTGGATAGAGAAATCGGGCTATGAGCTGGAGTAACAGGGCAGGCACAGGGCCAGGCCAATGGACAGATACCTGTGTTGTCTGGGTTTCTTTTTGCATTAGTTCTGGTAGTTGGGCAGATGCCAAGCTGGTCATATCATACAGGAAGGTGCTGCTTGCCCTAGCTCTTGGGATGCCTGGGCTCAGCTGAGGCAGATACTCAGGGGAGAGGCAGGGAGGGCCAGGACAAAGATGTTCCTGTTTCCCCATAAGTCAATCATGGACAGGTGGTCTCTGAGTTGGACGGGGAGCACACATAGCTGGCTGCCTCTGGGTAAGGCATGGGAGTACCCACAGCTGCCTTTAGGCTGGGCTCCTCAGTCTGCTGTGGGATGCGTCTTCTAGATACCTGTAGAGGGCCTGGAAGCTATCCTAAGTGGATACAGCTGCAGCCTGCAGCCACAGTAGGGTGTAGGGAATTCACAGCAGGAGGAACCACATGGAGACTGTGTGTCCTTCCCGTCTCTCTTCTGTCCCCTAGAGTGATGAGGTCACAGTGTGGTTTAGAGGCTAAGATTCCCTTTCCACTCTTCCAGCACGGCCACTTACTCTAGATGTGACAGTGGAAGAATTCCTGAGCCTCGCTGGGACTTTAGAAGCCCAAAGCGTCATCTGGAGTAGGGCTTGTCTGTGTACACCCTCTGCCATCCTCAGTGGGTTGGGGCTTCAGCCCATGCTGCTTGACTCCTGCTTATAAGACAGTTGATGGCCACAGCCTTCGTGCCTTCACTCAAGACTGTTAAAGGAGACAATGTTGAAAGGAAAAGGGGTCCATAGCCAGGCTTGTCTAATTCTTATATCATTAAATAAGCAAAAACTTTTCAGTAATTCACCATAGATTATACATTATATACTCCTAGCCAGACTGGTCAAGACCAGCTGCAAAGGAAGCCCTGAGCAAGTGTGTGCAGACTGTGTTTTTACTGGCAGGATGGAAAGCAGAGGGAATGGACGGCGATGATTTATGGGTTGGTCAATCACCAGTGAGGGTGCACCTGCTGTCCACAGTCCACCTGGTCCTTCCGTCTCCTTCATTGTTTCCCCTTTGGAGGAAGAGTGGGCTCTGGGTGTGGTTGCTTGCCTTTAGTAAATTTTCTTCCCCATATCCCTGGCTCCCAAGATGCAGTGTCTTTGATGCCCCACAGACAATGAGTTGAAGACGGGCAAGTTCAAGGTGAAGGCAGAATGCCCAGATGCTGACTCTCAGTCAGCTGGACCAACGGCTGAGGAAGGGAAACTGTGTGTGTGCATATATGCATGGGATGTCTCAGAGTTAGCCACGGGCTCGGCGTTTTCTCAGGGCCGCTCAGGAGAAGGTGTCTGGTATTTGTGCTTTCCAGGTTCGGGGTGATCCACTCGGTGTTCACGAACTTGCTGTTGTGGGCCAACAGCGTCCTGAATGAGTCAAAGCACCAACTGAACGAGCACAAGGAGCGGCTGATCACTCTGGGCTTCGGCAACATCACCATAGGTGAGGAAGACTTTTCCCTGCTGTACCATCCAGGTCCCTAGGGAGCCGCCTGGGCCGATAGACCCTACGGCGGACTGTTTCTCTAACCCCACAGGCCTTCATTCTGCCTCCCCAAGGCAGTAATTATAGGTTTCGCCTGACTTGGGCATGTGGCGGCCCAGGGTTATCATTTGGGTGTCCGTCTCTCGCAGTCCGTTGGCTGGAGAACTCTGTGCCTTTTTTTTTTTCACTGTGGAAGATTGGTGGTTTTCTCTGTTGGCGTTTTAATTAGGAGCCTTTTAGCAAATCTTTCTTCTGAGAGGTTGGCCTGTGCGCACTGGGGAGTTCTCAGTATGCCATTTACATGGGAAGGTTTCTAGCTGACTTCAGTTGGCTCATTATTTGGGCTCACCTTTATTATTCCCTTGATCTGCTGGGGAGACAGCCTGGGGTGGGGGTTAATCCTCACATCTTCTGCTGGAGTTCTTGAGCATGTATGGCTTCGCCACATCTGTCTGAGGACATCTGGACCCAGAAGAAGGCAGGGTGGAGCACAGTGCTCCACTGGGAAGTGGAGAACTTGAGTTGGGGTCTTGTTTTCATCAGGTGCTTGCTGTGTGACCTTTGGAGACTATTCAACCTCTCTGGGCCTGCCTTTTCTCTTTGTAAAGTAAGGAGACTCAAAAACTCAGTGCTTCCAAAGATCCTTCTGGCTGCAGCCTTCTGTGAGCAGGACTGGGCCTGATATGTGGCTATGTCAGGCTATCTGAGTGACCCCTACCACCCTCTGTGGGAAGGGCTCCCTGTCTTTGGCCTCACTCCCTCTTGGTAACAATAGCAGCCACAGCAGTGACAGTTTCATAATAGAAGCAAACCTTTATTAGGTATTTCCTGGCTTTTATTAGGCTCGTGTTGACTACCAGGCAGGGTTCTAAGTATTTTACAAGGTTCCTTAACCCTGGCCTGGCCTTCCTCTGAGGTGGGCAGTATTAACTAGTAATGGCTAGAGACGCTGTGCCACTGAAAATTGATGTGTCCGAGGCTGCACAGTCAGCAAGAGAAGGAAAACCCCTGACCATCTCATACCGTTTTAGGGGCATTTAGGTGAGAGCTTTTTCCACGTGGTATTTTTCAGAAGGGTCATTTCCTCCAGAGCCTTGAAAAACATAGTCTAAACACACACACACACACACACACACACATACATACACACATACACACACACAGAGTCACACACAGTCACACATCATATTCACAGAGAAAATTAGAACTATAGGGAAACAAGATCTAGAAAGAAAAAACCCTGCCTCTTCCCACCAGAGAGAACCGCCACTACCCTCTGGTTTATATACTTCTGGATCTTTCCTGTTTATGAATCAACCATCACTTTCACACCTCTCTCTCTTACACAGGTACTGCCACAGTCTCAGCCTTCCTCAGCTGCCTGCTTTTGAAGTTCGGTGGTAGCTCTGGACCATCTTAATGTGGTCATTAGTAAATCTCTACAATGCTATTTACAATAGTGTCATTATATGCTAACATACAGATAGAACATGGCTGATGCCACTCTGGGGGTGAACCCTAGCTTCTTTTTCTATGTAGCCATGGCATTAAACATGATGCTAAACATGGCTCATGTGCGCTTTGGGTCTAGTGGAGAGGTTCAGGTTGATGGGTTTGCTAGTCTCCTTATTGCCTGTGCTGATGGCTGTTTTCTGTCCTCTGTCTACCGCCCTAGTTTTGGATGACCACACACCACAGTGTAACTGCACGCCCCCGGCCCTCTGCTCTGCCCTCTCCCATGGAATCTACTATCTGTACCCCTTTAACATCGAGTACCAGATCCTGGCTTCTACCATGCTCTACGTGCTCTGGAAGAACATTGGGCGCAGGGTGGACAACTCCCGGCACCAGAAGATGCAGTGCAGATTCGATGGGGTCCTGGTGGGCTCGGTTCTGGGCCTGACAGTGTTGGCTGCCACCATCACCGTGGTTGTGGTGTACATGATCCATATCGGACGCTCCAAGTCCAAGAGCGAGTCGGCGCTCATCTTGTTCTATTTGTATGCCATCACGGTGCTGCTGCTCATGGGGGCTGCTGGGCTGGTAGGAACCTGGATTTACAGGGTGGATGAGAAATCCCTGGATGAGTCCAAAAACCCTGCACGTAAGCTGGATGCCGACCTCTTGGTGGCCACAGCCTCGGGCTCATGGCTCCTCTCCTGGGGCTCCATTTTGGCCATCGCTTGTGCTGAGACCCGTCCGCCCTACACCTGGTACAATCTGCCCTACTCTGTCCTAGTGATCATGGAGAAGTACGTCCAGAACCTTTTCATCATCGAGTCGGTGCACCGCGAGCCTGAGGGTGTCCCCGAGGATGTGCGCACTCTGCGCGTGGTCACCGTCTGCAGTGGTGAAGCTGCTGTGCTGGCTGCATCCAGTCTCGGCAGCCAGGGCTTGTCTCGGGATGGGTCACCTGCGGTCAACGGGAATCTGTGTCTGCAGCAGGGATATCGTAAAGAGGACCACCAGGAGGCTGGCTGGGAAGGGGCTGCGGGCACAGCCCGATGTCCGGACTTCCTGCAGGGCGGAGTCAAGAGGAGGATCCTCAGAAACATCACAGCCTTTCTGTTCCTTTGCAACATTTCGGTAATCTTCAGCAAGCTGTTGCTTCTCTCTGTCTCTGTCTCTCTCTCATCTGTGTGCACAAGTGTGTGGAGACTAGAAGCTGATGTTGAGATGTCTTCCTCAAGCAATTATCTACCCTCGTCTTGTGAGCCAGCATCCCTCACGGAATCCTGTGGTATTAGTTGGTTAGAGGAGCTGGCCAATGAGTTTCAGGGAACCTCCTGTCTCCACCATAGGCCCTCAGCTCGGAGTTACAGGCACGCGCCTCCCAGACAGGCTTTCTATGTGTTCCTCATGCTTGCCCAATAGGCACTTTCTCATTGACCATCTCCCTTGTCCTAGATATTCAAATCAACCAATATTCCCTAACTTTTCTCAACAAGGTGCAGGAGCTGTGATAAAAATAGGAAACACCCTCTTGCCAATGAGAGGAAATTGACTGCTGGGATAGGGTGGGGGGAGGCTACTGCAAAGGCCCTGGCAGAGGGATGGCCTGGGTGGGTGGAGGTGGAGGTTCTCGGAAGGACTGGGGGCATCTCACTGTGGCTAGGGTGGTGGAGTGATGTGAGAGAGACTGAGAGGGAACACAGGCAACACTGGGAGCTTGGAGCAAGCATCTGGGAGGAAGGTGCTGTTGATAAGGGGGAGACGGGAAAGGTGGGGTGCATCTGAGATGTGCTCCAAACCCTCAAGTGGCCCAGTGGAAATTATGTGCTGGAGTTCCAAGAGTGGCTCACATGGGGGGTTTAGGTGGAAGCCAAGGGCCTCCAGCTGGTGTTTATGACCAAGGCTGAGGTGACAGCCCTAGGAGGCATATACAGGGAGAAGGGAAGGGGACTTACCAAGAGTCTGAGCAAATGAGGAGCTAGAAGAGGGAAGTGTTGACGGGAAGAGGTCTGAGATGGAAGGGAGAAGCCCCAGAAGCCAGAGAAAGAAAGGGGGACAAGATATCCACCAGCGAGAGCTCTGCGCGGATAAGAAAAAGAAGACAGTGTGTATTAGTCACTTGCTGCCACCTAAGAACTGACCTCAAACATAGCAACTTTAAACCGTAGGTGTTTATCACGACAGCTCTTCAGGTGTCGGACCCAGAGCAGCGGGGTCTCTGCTCATGATCCTAGCTTGGCTGTAGGCTGTTGGCTGCAAGACTTCTCTTTGGGGATTTGGACCCAGCCCCTTTGTGGGTTGTTGGACAGAAGACCAATGTTCTTTGCAATTGCTGACCTGGAATCACCCTCTGTCCTTTGCTATGCAGGCTCTTCATAGGTCAGCCCAGCTAGGGGGTGCCTGTCCTAGCCTGGGAGGCAGAGAGATAAACACATGCAATAAGTAAGAGAAAGGGCCTAGGGCCATAGGTGGTCCTGGCAACCTAGAGAGTGCTCAGCAGGAAGGAAGAGGGGAAGAGACAGAGAAGGATGTGGGACAGAAGGTTCTACGAGAGACAAGAGCAACAGTTTATTATATTACGTTTTGTTGACTTCGATTTTTTCCCTCTCATCAGCGCCCTCTAGAGAGAGTTAAGTTACAGCTTGTGTCTGAGTGCAAGATGAGGGGGTGGAGGGCCTTCAGTGAAGGCTCACAGGTTTGTTGGTTTCCATGGAGATGAGGAATGCTTTACAGTCACCCCGGCCATGGTGACTCTTGCTGTGTGAATCTGGGTCAGCATCCATGGTGCCTGGGATTTGAGTGGGGACCCCAGATGTGTTGAAATCCTGTGACCACAGAGTCAGCCTTTCGGCAGGGTGAAAGAATGCTTGCAATAAACAGCTTCAGCGAGGAAAGGGGTGATTTTGAAGGTTTCAGTCCATGGTTGGCTGGTCCTGCTGGTTTCAGGCCTGTGACAGTGCCGAGGTGAAGTGGCTTACTGCACAGCAGCAAAGTAAAGAGAGGGAAAGACTGGGGGCAAGACACGCCTGTTAGAGGGACACCCCCCCCCCCGTGACCTACCTACTTCTACTGTTCTTGCCTTGTAATGGTCCATTAAGCTATGACTCTATCCTGGGTTAGCTCACGGATGAAGTTAGGTCCCACGTGATCTAGCCTGCCAACTAGGGACCAGGCCAGTGACAATGTATCTTGGGGGCATTGTCAGTGTATGTGTGGCAGAAGCTTGCATCTCTTGGCAGCATTCATGGTGAAACGGTGATGGAAAGCTGCCTCTTCTCTTTCAGCTTTGGATCCCCCCTGCCTTTGGCTGCCGCCCTGAGTATGACAACGGATTGGAGGAGATCGTCTTCGGCTTTGAACCCTGGATAATCGTGGTCAACCTGGCCATGCCCTTCTCTATTTTCTACCGGATGCACGCAGCTGCTGCCCTCTTTGAGGTCTATTGTAAGATCTAGCCTGAGTCCTCATGAAAGGAGAAGGGACACAGGAACAAGGGGGCTCTGCAGGCACCTGGACTGAGCAAACACTGTCTGACAAAAGCCGGAAGGATGTCTTTTGTCTCCTTGACCGTGTCTAGAGGCGCCCTCACCCTGGCTGAGAGTGAATGTTAGATTAACTGTGCAAGGCGACTGGAGGCTGCCCCTGGTCAGCCAATTTTGATCAGATCCAAAATGATTTGTGCTCCTTTTGGCGGAGACCCTGTGTTTTAGAAGAAGATGATCCAAGTTTGGGGAAAAAACGATGGGGTTTTCAGAGCATGCATTTCCTGTCTATAATTTATGTGACTGTATACACCTTTTTCCTGGTCATCTGTGTAGCAATCAATTTAATTTTTTTCTTCTTCTCAGGGCTACTAAGTTTAGAAACAAATGCATTTTAGTTTATAGTTTAATTTTTGAGCTGGCTTAATTTTGGGCAAAATTACTTTTTCAAAATCTTTTAAGCTTATTTTTAATCACATGTGTGTATATGGGGAGGTGTGCACACACATGTGCGGATACCCTCAGAGGTTGGAGGCATCACAAAATTGCTTTTAGTCAACTGCGTGGGACTGTGTATCTAGATTAATGCAAACACATGGCAGTACCTAAAATTCTGGTTAATTTTTATGTGTGATCCTTTCCAAGTATTAAAAGGTAAACATCGCTGTTTTCTTTTTTGCTACACCTATCTCCATTTTATTATGTAGAAAATCTGCACACTTTGGAAAAGGAGACGGGCAAAATTACCCATGTTGCATTGCTAACCGTTACTTTGGACATTGTGGCATATCTTTTAGCTGTCGTGGTGTGTAGAATCTTTTCTTTATCGTTGTGCCACTAGTGATAACCTGGCATTTCTAATTTATCTTCATGCTTTCCTACTTGACAGTATGACGACAGCTTTCCCTACATGGTCATAAACTCCTGGCAAATGTCACTCCACTGCTGCCGGTTTACCAAATGAATGCCCCACAATTAACGTCCTTTGCCTCCGTTCCTTTTAGTGCTCACAATTTTGCCTTCCTAAGTGGCCCTGCAAAGGATCAACCATGTCTGTAAAACATTTCTTTTATTTAAAATTGTCAGCCAACTTTGTATAGAAAATGTTTCTAAGAATTGGGTCTTCGGGCCAGGGTGATGGCTTGCTGCTCTCAAAGAGGACCAGAGTTTGGTTCCAAGCATGGCATCAGTTGGCTTACAGCTGCTTATAATTCTAGCTCCAGAGGAGATGACCTCCTTTTCTGTTCTCCAAGGGCACCTGCACTCACATGCAAGAGTGCACTCCCCCGCCAAATAAAAATAAAATAAAGCTTTAGAAAAGGAATTGCCTCTTACAATTTTTTCTTGTCCTTTATCTCTAAACAATATAATCTAGCAGCCATTGATGTGGCATTTACCTTGGGTTAAGGTTTGTGTGTATATGTGTTTTGAGACAAGATCGTATATCTTAGCTAGGCTTTTCTCAAACTTGCTATCTAGCCAAGGATGACCTTTGACTCCTGATTCTCTTGTTCCCACCTCCCAAGTGGCATGTTTAGGTTACAGGCTCTTACAGGCGTGCACTACCATGTCTGGTTTTATGCAGTTCTGAGGAACTGAACCCTGGGCCTCATGGACCACATGAGTGAGCCATATCTCCAGACCCTTATTAGGTATTTTAAATGACCCAGAGATGATCTGAAGCTTACAAAAAGAGACGAACAGGCTGTATGCACACACACCACCCTGTTGCTAAGGGACTTGAGCATCCATAGGTTCTGGTCGCCACATGGGTCCCTGGGACCGGTCCCCTGTGGATTGCAAGGGACATCCATTTGTAACATCGGGAAGCCACGCTCAAAGCTTTAAACATTTAAAAGTCTCCCAAGGAATACCGACACTGGAATAAGTCTTTAGGTAATTTTGCAGAACAATTTTGAGACTGTAATAAAGTGAGCACACTGACTGAAAAACTCGAGTGAACACAGTTGTGTCCAAGTGGGTTGCTTGTTGACGGGCATGCATTCTAAAAACAAAAGATGTGTAGAACACTGGTTCTCAGAGTGGCGTCTGGGCCCCCAGAGGACTTACTGGGATATCTGCAGACATGTTTAGCTGCTCTCAAAATGGGAGCTGCTGTCACCTAGTGGTAGAGACCAGGGATGCTTCTGAGCATCCTCCAATACAGAAGAGAACCCCGACCCTAAAGAACCAAACAGGAGTGGTACAATGAGGTTGAGAAGTCATGATGCAGGCTCAATGGCTGTTACCTTGGAGTTCCTAGGCTAGTAAACACCCCCCCACACACACACTCACGCATGCACCCCAAACAAGGTCATTCTTATATGCACTGAACTTGGTTGTAACTTGCCATTTCTCTTAACTCTATATGCCTCTCATCCCTGCCCCAATCCCCATGGTCCTGGTTCTCACCCTTTAGCCTATATAGCATCCCCTTGGGGCTTCACAGTGACCCCTGCCCTCCTGGCTGGAAGTCCAGATGCAGTGAGTCCAGCATGGCTGAGGTCTGCCCTCTCATCGGCATCTTGTCAAACCCTCCCCTGAAGAAGCATCTTTTTTGGAGCCTGTCAAGTAATTCATTACTGTTAAGGCTCCTTCATAGCTCTCCTCTTATGGTACTGGAATGTAATTACGGCTGACTTTGGAGACCATTTCCAGGAGATTTATATCTACAGACTTAGTCTAGTGTTAATATTTCTTAGGAGACTTTAAAATGATTATAAGCTTTGATTTAGACCACTCTATTTGGTCATCTGGGACTTAAGACATTCTGCTATATTCAAGAATTTTTTTTGTTGCTATCCCACACTGCACATGGGGAGCACTTTTATTTCTGAGCCTTTGGATTTTTCCAGAGTCCCATTTTATGCTGGCCCAGCAATCATGGCAAGAGAATGCATTTATGAGTTTTGGTTGGCATGAACTTGACCCCTCTTCTAAGCCTCTGGCAGCCGGGAGGCCTCAACTTTTGGATCTAGGCTTCTGCCAGGAAGAGGGAGGGAGCCATAATGTTGGACCCGACTGATGGGACTGTAATAAGAATGGCCCTGTTTGAGCTTGGCCAAATTAGCACAGACTCATTGGGCTCAGAGTCTTTTGGGGGTGACCCACCTCGCCCCAACAGCAGGCTGACCGTCAGGCTTTCGGCCTCAGCCTTGGCAGAGGGAGAGCTCATTTTCTTCATGCTGGGGCGGTTCACAGGGGTAAAACCAACGCAAACAACATCCAAGCTTTAGGTTCTTCATGATAGAATAAAGGAAACACAAATTAAGGCACTGATGACTGAATTTTCCACACATCTGACTGGCAAGATCTGGCAAGACACATCGGTCTGTTTTCTGTTAATATGATGCAATATGATATGGCTGAGCCAGGGTATTTATTGAGAAAAGAGGTTTAATTATTTCACAGTTTTGGAGATTGAAAGTCCAATCAGCATGAGTCGGCTCGGCTCCTATCTAGTGAGGGACCTGGAGTGTGGCATTGTGAGCAGACAAGAGGGAGGTATTAGCACAGGACAGGAAGCCTGGGTGAAGGGAAGGCCAAGGTTTCTCCTACAGAAATGCTCTGATGAGGAAGAACCAGTTTAATCCCTCTGAGGCATGCCCTCAGTGACTCCACCTCCTCCCACCAGTCTCTGCCCCTCCACCTTCAGAATGTCCCGTCATCTCTCACCATCACCACACAGAGGACAGAGCCTCTGACTCATGAGTTCCATGGGGATACCCTATGTCTGAATCAAAGCAGTGTGAAAGAAAGAGGACCCATGGTGGCCGTGGTGAGTGATGAGCTGGTAAGGACCAGCCTGGATAGCTCCTGGCAATGCTGGGTGAGGCTAGAGGTGCTCATTTCCAAAGACTGGAAGACCTTGCAGGTCTCTAGAGGCTCCTAGGACTGCCTCGGGTGGTCAGGTGATCACGGTAGCGTTGCCTGCAAGAGGGAAGAGTGGAGAGCACACCAAAGCAACTCAGGAGAGAGAGGAGTCTGTTCTCACTCATGATTCCAGGCTGTCAATCCATACCGGAGACATCGACGCACCAGGAAAGCAGAACACCTATTCACATCATGTTCACATCAGAAGCAGAAGAAAATGAATGTCTGCCCTTCTTCTTGCTGGTACTCAGCTCAGTTTCTTATACAGTTCAGGATGCTTTGCCTAGGGAATGGTGACTCCCACAGTGGGCTGGGTCTGTCTATATCAGTCAGTTTAATTAAGACCCCCCCTATCAACCTGTTTTAGATAATCTCTTGTTAAAATTCTCTCCCCTGGTCTTTCTAAGTTGCATCAAGTTGACAAAGTTAACCATCATAGGCTCTCATAGTAAGAAAAGGACTGAGAGCCAACCAGCAACCTCCAGACCTGGGGCGGGGGCAGGGCACAAAGAGAAGACTGGTCACCTGCAACTTGGGAAAGAAATCTAACCAGGGCACAATAATAAGATGGCTCTCTGAGAGCTAGGACATCCAACCTCAAGACTGTGACTGGCCAGACCCCTAGTTTGTGAGGTTCTGTTTCAGCTCCTGAGCTGACAGGGCTTACGCCAGGGCCATAGCCTCGTACAGAGCTGTGCGACTGTGGAACCTTGTGGCCAGGACCCAAGGTAGTGATTACTGAAATGGTGGCTCTGGCTGTGGGTGTGGCAGAGTTCAAGGGCAGGGCTTCGCAGCTGGTGGTCCAAGGTCACCCTGGCTCTTGGGCTCTTCAAGTGTTAAAAAAAAAGTATCCCTCCCACTAGATCTTTTCCTGACTGCTGAGCCCCACCTTCAGCGACTCGCAGTCATTGTAAGTCAGGAGATGTTCTCCCTCTACCCAGTGTCTGGGTGTTCAGTTTCCCTCTTTACCCGCGTCTATGTCTGTGAAGGCCCAGTTCAGAACTGACCTGGACAGTCTGTGAGCCACTTACAATCTGTAACAAGAAATTCGTTTTAGAAAAATAACAGTGACACAATTTCTTGGGGATACGAGTATAGAAAATATAGTTAAATTTGAAGTGATACCTCACTTTTCACCTAGTTAAAAAGTACTAAATTTGGCTTTTAAAATGTGTAACTTCATGCTGCAGAAGGGAGTCTTGCTGTGGAGAAGTGTGACCAGCAGAGGGTGCGCTGGCTACAGCTCCATCTCTCCCGCTCTCTGAGGGCAAACCCGAGACCTGCAGCGGGTGGATTTCCCTTGTAGTGAAGCGAGGACATCAACTATCCAAATAGAGCTCTTGTTGGTGACACCACCTCCTTTGCCACGTTCCTTCTGCCCCTTCGCTGGTTTAGGAACTTTGCTCACCCGTCTAGTCCTGCATGCACCTTCTGAGCACTAGAGGGCGCTCTCAGTCCGGCGGGAAGAAAGTGACTTGCAGCGAGCCAGCGTGTGGTCTGGGACAGGGCCCCATACCAGGGGAAGAAAACTCAAGGGGTGGAGTGGACTGTCCTTCTGGGTAGGAGAGGGCTTGAGGTGACTTTTTACTGCTCTACTAAGTACACTCCATCTTTGCTGGAGGAGGGTACAGAGTGGGGCATGAGTGACAAGGGTTCCAGGCTGGGGTGGTGGGTGGGGTGGGAGTTGGAGTGGCAAACTATACCTGCAAAGTAAGAGTAGTTGCAGTTGTGTGTTCGCGCGCGTGCGCACACACACGCACACACAGACACACACACACACAGACACACACTACTGCAGAGATACTTCACAGAATCTGGCCTTTGTAGAAAGAACGTTTCATGGCCCCTGGTCTAGCCTGGTCTAGACCACAGGAGAGGTCCCCTGCTGTACACATGCTAGGGAGGATTTCCACCTCCCAGTAGGAAGCAGGTGAAGGCGTGTCACTGTGGCAGCTAGCTGTGTGGTCACAAAGCAGTCATCACAGGTTTGCAAGAGCCTGGAGCCACCTTCTACTGAACTTCTTTTTATGGGACCTGATCAAACAATATCAATAATTAAGCCAGAGACGGCTAATTTTTCTCATAAGGAATCAGAAAATTTCTTAGTCTTTATGGACAGGGGACTTTGGGTGACTTAGTGAATGGACGTAGCAGCGTCCACAGAACTTGTACGGAGATGGATTTGGCCCCAGGTCAGAGTTTGGTGACACTCTGATGTGGATCGGGCTTCTTTGTTGCCTGTAGCTGACTCAGCCTAGACACCCTACACCTGCCACCTCAAAAGAGCGCTTGCATCCCAACCTGAGGGACCGGCCTGAGAACGGGGACTCTGAAGCAGGGGCTGGGGAGGGCGTTGTGACTCTCGCCCATTGGCTGTCACTTTCCACGTGTCCAAGGCCCAGTTTCTTCTAGAATCTTCTCCTATGGGCCTGTGAATACACCAGCTCAGCCCCAGTGGGGTGCCATTGCTAGGGCATTTCTTCAGCTCGGTGTTGAGCACGGTCTTTGACGCGCCACAGCTGAAAGAGGAAGGCACTCTAGGTGTATTCACTGCCTAAGCTACCCAGAGCAACAGGGTAGCATTTTGTTTGTTTCTTTGCGTTTTTTTCCCCACCCTGGTGTGAATCCCGCCATTTTGCAATCTCCTTGAAGGAAGCGGCAATGCCAGCAGGGGCCAGGGGTGGCATCTTCTAGAGGGGGCTCAGTTATTCACTTAGCTGGCGTTCACAGAGTTGGATGGCTCCTTCAAGGAAGTGTCTGGTGTGGTGCAGAAAGAGGTTTGAGCTTTGAGGCTGGGTCTCAACTGCCGGTGCCTTCCCTTCCTGCACTTCAAGCTGTTCTACTGTACGCAGTAGCAGTAGAGGTTTCCACAGGGGGTCATCAAGTCACTTGAGTTGACACTCAGGCTGCCTTACATGTAATATGCCACCGGAGCCTTTACTATAGTCCTGAGTGTAGGCAGGGGTGGCTGGAAATCACTAGCTGTCTCCCTGCCTCCCTGCAGAAGGGGCAGCGCCGCTCTCCTACACCACACATTGCTGGTTCTCCACACAGACCATAGAGTGAGCAAGCGAGCGAGCGAGAGACAGACAGAGAGTCAGAGAGAGACAGAGAGTCAGAGAGAGACAGAGAGACAGAGAGACAGAGACAGAGAGTCAGAGAGAGAGAGCAACCCACATACCCAAATATGTCTATGGGCTCAGAACCTGTAACAGGAAATGGCACCCAGTAGAGGGCTAAGTCAAAGACACTGAGTAGGTGTCGTGCCCCCTCACGTGTCCTTAGAAGTTAGAAAGGGGGTCAGAGGGGATGGTGTGACCACTAAAGCAAAGCTGGAGGCTATGGGGTCACGCATGAGGGAGGCCAGCCGGCTGCTGGTGGAGGATGGGGTCGGGGAGCGGCAGCAGGGAGTCTCCCTGAAGTTTTTCCTCTCCATTTTAGCCAGTCCTCACCTCCAGGACTCTGCTGACATGTTAAAGGCCTGTTGCTTTCTGCCTCTGAGAAGGTTAGGGCAGCTGCAGGGAACCAGTTTTTCCCTGTCCTCTGTGGCTCAGACACAAATGGAGATGGCAGAGAGGAGAATGTGGGGGCTCTGATCAAAGCTGGGTGACCCGAGGCACCAATCAAGCCACCTGTGGCTCAGGCTCTCTGTAGAGTGAGACATCCTCCAGGCTGACCCTGCCCTCTGGACTTTCTGTGGATTGTGTGTGGGTTCCCCCAACTATCTGGCTGATTGGAGTTCTTTGGGGGTCCAAAGTGCCTCTTGGCTCCTCACTTTGCTCTCCTGGATGGTCTGTTCAGGACCCAGGGCTCTCTTAGCATCGGGCTCTGGCTTTGCATCTCAGCTCCAGCCTGGCCCATGTCAAAAGCCTATGTGGGAGGGCCTTAAATTCAAGTGTCCACAGCCAAATGGAGATCCCCTTATCCCTTGAAGGTTTCCCTCCATGTGTGCTGCTGTCTGCTGCTTCCCGGCTCCCACACTTACTTCTGCTGTGGCTTCCCTGCTAATCTCTCATGCACAGTGTCTCAGGCTGCCCTGGTTCACACTCTCACATATACAGCAAAGCTTTGGCTATTTGTCCTTCTGAGAACTGATGCCCTTACAGGTGGGAGGTGGCTCTCAGGGTGACTTTGATTTGCATTTCCTGCTGTTGATGCTTGCAGTTATTATATGCTGCCTGCTGTTTTTACAACCTTTGCCAAAAAGTCTGTTCAAGTCCTTCAGCCTTTTAAGATTGATGAGATTTTTTTTTCCTATTGGTTATAGGCGCTTGTTTTAAATCTTGGCTATTAACTCTCAGCAGATATGATTTGCAAATATCCTCCCAGCCCACGGGTCTTTTAATCATGTGGTTTACTCTCTGTTGCTGTTGTGGCCTTTTCTCTCTTGGCTTTTGTAGAGTGAGCTTCTGTGTGATGTGTATGTCATGGCCAGCCAGGTGGGGTGGCCCATACTTTGATCCCTTCTGGGGGCAGAGGCAGGTGGATCTGTGTGAGTTTGAAGCCAGCAAATTCCCAGTCAGGGAGCCTTCCCCTCTGTTCTTTTCTAGAAGTCTCTGAGTTGATTTTTCAATCATTTTTCCACATGTGGGAATAATCCTGTTTCCCCATCATCATTGACTGATGGAACGATCCCTTTTCTAGGTGTCTTCTTGATACCCTGACCAAAAATGAGTCTGAGTTTATTTCTGTTCTGGTCCACTGGCCCATGCTTCTGTTTCTCTAACAGTAGCTGTGCTCATTTTTGTCTTAGTGACATAGTTTTATTTATGGACTTAGCTGACATTGGTGACGGGATCAGGGCCTTGTACCTAATGAGCACATGTTCTCCACGGAGCCACGCTCCGAGCCCTGTGTAATATGATCTTAAGTCAGAAGTGTGAAAGTGTTCGGCGCGTCCCCCATTGATAATACCATCTGTGGATATGGTGTAGTACATTCGGGGGACTCAATTAAAGCACAATGGTGGGAGATGTTGCGGTGGTTTGGGTGAGAATGGCCCCCAATGGCTCATATGTTTGAATACTGGGTCTCCAGTTATTGGAACTGTCTGGAAAGTATTAGGAGGTGTGGCTCTTTTTGAGTCGATGTAGTTTTCTTTGTTGGAGGAAGTGTGTCACTGGGGGTAGGCTTTGAGATTTCAAAAGTGTCACTCTTTCTGCCTGCTACCTGTGGATCAAGATGTAAAGCTCTCTCTCGGCTGCTGCTCCAGTTCCATGCCTGTCTTCTTCCTGCTGTGATGATCATGTACTAACCCTCTGCAATTATAGACAAGCCCCAGTTAGATGCTTTCTTTTCTCAGAGTTGCCTTGGTCATGGCACCCATTCACAGCACTAGGACACTAAGACAGACACTGCCCCCATGCTTTCATTCCTGAGGATTGCTTTGACTATTTGAGGTCTTTTGGGCTTTCATATGGGTTTTATAGTCTCTTTTCCTATTTCCATGAGAGGTGCCATTGGATGGAGGATTGTGCTGAATCTGTGGGTTGTTTTGGGTAGTGTAGGCATTTCAAAAAAATGCTAACTCTTCTACCCCTGACAATACAGTATCTCTCAACTCATTGTGTGTCGTAGCTTCATTTCTGTTCAGTGATAAAGCACCTTGACAAAAGAACCATAAGGGAGGAAGGGTTTATTTGGATTGCAATTCCATTTCAGGGAAGTCAAAGACTTGAAACAGCCAGTGACAGCCAAGAGCCAAGAGAAATGAACGCGTGCTTGATTTCTTACATCCAGGCTCCTCTCCACACTTGTAGAGTTCAGGATCTCTGCCCAGGGAATGGTGCCACCCACAGTGGCTGGGCCTTCTCACCTCAATTAATGTAATTGAGACAATCCCCCACAAACACACCCCAAAATCAACCTGATCCAGACAATCCTTCATTGAGATTCTCCTTCCAGGGGATTCCAGGTTGTGTCCGTTAATACCATCCATGAAATTGTGTTACCTTCCATTTCATTAACATTTAGAAGCTTGGTATGTTCACTTGCTTCATTAAATTTATTCCTTGGTAAGGATTACTTTTCTGTGTAGGTAGTTGTTAGGATAGAGGAACACCACTGGATTTTGGCACATCAACTATTCTCATGTGCACCCATTGGTCCTTTATTTTTGTTGAATACATGTCTTATGTGGATTTATTGCCCTGATATGAAGGCCATGATTCAACACTGACATGCCAAGGGCAATGGAACTCAGCCCTGAGCACCCAGTTCCCAGCCTCTCAACTCTCCCAGTTTGAGAGCCTGTTCTACAATGTGGGGAGGATCACTCAGCATTGCCTCAAGCCTCTTTGTCCCCAGTTCAGAAGCAAGGGTGTGGGGGGGTGTCCAGGAAGTTTCACATGGCTTTCAAAGAAGTTTGGCACATGCACAAGGCAACACTGTGTAGAAAGGAGCCTAGGTTTAAGAGATAGTCTGCAGTACAATCCCTTCTTTTAAATTACCTGTCTGAAAACTGTGAGCTAGCTACTGACCTCTGGGAACCTCTGGGGGCTCATCTTTGAATGGGAACAATACATTACTATGCCATGCATAGGTGGCATGGGTAAAAAATAGGCTACACTTAAGAAGCAGCAAGTGTCTAATCCAGGCAAGTTTTGCTACGATAATGCTGTATAACAAACAGCTCCAGGATCTTGACATCTGGAAAATCACCAACTGTTTTTCCCCTTGGACTAGGGGTCGGGTTCTGTTTGCTCCATATATCTTTCCCTTCTGGGACAGTAGCTTCCTGGAGTTTGTTTTTTCTTGGTGCAGGGGCTTGCAGCAGGCCCATCCTGACCACACATTCACTTAGAGCTGTGGATGGAATTGTGGGCCGGTAGTTTATCCACACACAGGCCATAGTACATAGAGGCCAAAGTTGTTTCACTACTCCACAGTGGTTGGCAGCTAAGCCTCTACTTTCATCTACTCTGTCGCACCCTATTTTGGGTCCTGATTCTGTTTTAGTCACTGCTGAACCGCGTTTTCCATGGATAAGTGCCTCTTCATTCTCCCAGTCCTCTTCCCCATGACATTTTCCTTGAAACAATGTGACTTCCTTCGCACTCCCGTGATTCCTTAGAACCCCATTAGTTATCATTAACTCAATTAATAAAATTTACTCCTTAACTCCAAACATCCTTAGCATTGGTTGCTTCCTATTTTCTCAGCCTTGACTCTGGCCACATAGGCTTCCCCAAATGTTGCACTGGTCCCCTCTTCTTTCAGCCCACTTATTTTGAGTCCTGGACCCTGCCCTTGCTCTCATCCCTAACTGAAATGTTCTACCCTTTGTTTCTGGAATGGAGAGGAACTTACAGTTGTCCCTAAAACCCTGCACCCACGCTCAGTCCTTCCTGAGATTCCTGGCAGGCATCTTTGCCCTCTGGAAGTACATAAGCCCAACACTGCTGTAACTGAGTCCCTGAATGCTTAGGTGCTCTGCAAATGTCCTTAGTGACATTGCACCCTGATAAACCTCTCTGCCAATGCAATAATCCAAATCAGACCAAATCAAACCGAATTAGAAAAAGCCCAGGTTTAATGGATACTTATGCTCCTGCATGGCTTTTCAGCCCTCAAGAAAGGAGCCAGGGAAGGAAGACCTGAAAACCACGTGTTTGTTCTCTGGTTTGCTGTTTAAATACCCTATGGAAGTGGTCTTGAGCATCTCTCGGGAGGGGCCATCATTTGGTGGGCTTTCTCAGGAATGGAGTCTGGACTGAGGCAACTCCCTGGGGAGGTGGCTTGGGGTGAAACTTCCACCTGAACATTCCAGACTCTGCATATATGGAAGCCAGGGGCTGGGGTGAGGCTTCCATCCAAACATTTAGTGCAGTACTGCAGGAACCAGCTCAGGAGAAGATCGTTTCCCACAGTCCCTCAGTCCCTGAGGGTAGGGCTCTCAGTGAATAAACAGTGGGGTTCATCAGCCACTTAACTGTTTGGAACCAGACCTGATGAGGCTTCTGAGCCTGCGAGAGGCCTCTGGTCTTCACTTCTTCTTTTCTTTTCTTTATTGACTCTGGTTGACCCTTTTGAAAGCATCAGAAAGAGTCAGGTGAGATATGGAGGCAGCCCAGGAATGTACTTCCCAACTCCCTTTTAAAGTCAGAGTCTCAAGCCACCTAGTATGGCCTCAAACTCATGATAAAGTCAAGAATGACATTGAACTTCTGTGATAAAACACCGTGATCAAGGCAAGTTGTAGAAGAAGAGGTTTGTTTGGGTTTAGGGTGCCAGAGGGATAAGACAGACATGGCAGAAAGTGGCAGCCATGGTGACAGGAACTGGATTTTGAGGGCTTACATCTTGATCTCCAAACACAAAGCAGGGAGAGCCAACTGGAAACAGCAGCAGTTTTTAAACTTTCAAAGCCTGCCTCCAGTGACATACTTCCTCCAGCACTTCCTTAACTCTCCCCCAAACAGCACTGGCAACTGGGGACCATTTCATATATACGAGCTTATGGGGAACATTCTCATTGGAACCACCACAACTTCTGGTCCTCCTGCCTTCACCCTGCATGTTGGAATCACAGGGGTGTGTCACCTTATCCACTTCAGTGGTGCTGGGAATGGAGCCAGGGCCTCCTGCATGCTAGGCAAGTGCTGAGACAACCAAACCACCTCTCAATTAAACCAGCTTTGTGCTTAGAAGATGCCCGCAGAGGCGCATACCATGCCCCCCTGGCTGTGTGCTCTGACCCTGAGAATGACGTCTCCACCACAGAGGAGAAGCTGATGCGATGTCTTCTGGATTCCAGAGTACAACATGAGAGTCGCAGAAACCGTTCCCACACTCCTGCCTCTGAGCCTTTGTACATACTCTTCTTTGTTAGGCATGCCCTAGTGCCCAAATGCCAATGGATTCCACCTGCCCTCCAGCTGAGCCTCCCTCCTCTCATCCCTGCCCACCCTGCCAGCCCATCAGGCAGTCAGTCAACCTTTTCCTCATGTCCCTGAGCATTTTTTTGTTCCTCGCATGGCTGAGCTTTTGGATGGCAGGTGGCATCTGAACCTCTAAAGATGCCTTTTAGCCAGAAGTGATTTGTTGACTTTTGTAACTGTGAAGATCAGGGGTGTGAGTAGATTGTAAGATATTCTCTCACTCTTTTTCCTTTGTCTCTCTCTTCCCTCTCTCCTCTCACCTCTCTGTCTATTTATCATTCTGTGAATTTGTGTCTGTCTGTCTGTCTGTGTCTGTCTTAGTCTCTCTTCCTGCTCTGCCTCATCTTGTTTTCTGTCTAAGCCTCATTCTCTCCGACTGCAAACAGGGAAGAAGCCTCACCCCAGTCCCCAGCCTAATTTCTTAGCAGAAAGACATTCATTTAGCTCTTTTCTGCAGTGTTTGTATGATAGGCCAGGCAAATAATCCTTATGGTCTGCATATGGGGCTATTTCTATACCTCCCTCTATCACCAAGACCAGAAAATTCTGTGTGGTGAATGGTGCTTCCAACTCCACGACACCCAGCCCCAAACTGAGGTGATTGTGGCTAGAATGGGCTGGAATGTCGGAGCCAGCCCGCCCCTGGCTGATGGCTGGTGCTTGCTGTGTTATTGGAAGTTCAGTTGTTCTGGAATCAAGAGGATCTTCATGCAGCCTTTCTCTATGGCTCCTACTTCTCCTGATGGTGGGTAGGAACCCCTAGGGAACCGAATCAATGTCAAGACTTAAGTGTCGCTGCGTACCTTCTCCAGACCTTGCCACATGCTGTTCTGGAGTCCAGCACACAGCCTCTGAGTAGTGTGCCATTGCTGCTGTTAAGAAGCACACGGTGTCTGTCCAAGGACAGCTGGAGCTGACTCTAGGAGAGGGGTGATGGAGGTTGCCCTGAATGTTGCAGAGATGGTCAAGTGCACCCAAAACAATGATTGGAAAGGGAGGGTTGGAGATTTAAACACCAGTCATCTGGTACTTAGAACATGGTTCAGTGTCTTCACCATGGCAACAGGGCTCACCCCCTTCTCCATCTCACACCTTCTCTTTCTCTTGGCAACTGTGCTACAGTAGCCCTACATACCCTTGCATTTTTCCCCTTAGGCCAGGTCATTCTGCCTCAGGGCCTTTGCATCAGCTTGTCCTCTCTTCCAGAGTGATTTGCTTTGCTAAATCTCTCTCATTTTTCTGATTGTCAAGACACTTCTTGGATCATTCATTTTGAAGCAGCTTGTCCCTCCAGTCCAGAAGCTCTTTCTTTTGCTTCTTGAATAACACTTAATGGGAAATAAAACAGCCTTATTTTGAAATTATACTATTATGTCTATCATCACTTTTTGGTGCTGGGGATTGAACCCCGGAACCTAATGCATGCAAAGAAGGGGTCCTACACTGAGATACACCCTCAGCCCCAAACTGCTTAGTATTTGTCTCTTCTTAGAATCCAAGGCCCAGATGTGAAGGGGTGAGCCTGTGATTCTCCCTATGTCCCCAGGGCCTAAGCAAGATCTATAGGTCATAGTTCTGCCCTTGACATGGACATTAGCTTTGGGCTCATTGGGAAACAACCCATTGCTGATCTGGTGATCTCCTGCCTTGGTGTGCAAACCTCTTCCTTCTGTGACACGTATGTGCTGTGCCCCTCCCATCAGTCACTGCTTCACGGTTGTTGGATGGATGGATGGACAGAACTGTAGAGTTTCAAAGCGTCTGAGAGCAAAA
Source organism: Ondatra zibethicus (assembly GCA_004026605.1). Classification (NCBI taxonomy): domain Eukaryota; kingdom Metazoa; phylum Chordata; class Mammalia; order Rodentia; family Cricetidae; genus Ondatra; species Ondatra zibethicus. The sequence continues at coordinate 204,127 of PVIU01000900.1, read as the reverse complement.
TAAACTTGCGTGTTGAACAGATACCAGGCTGCAAGCCTGAAAGCTCAGAGGTACCTGTTCATCTCCATGGACCTCATCCATCTGCCTCTCTATTTATACATCTATAATAGGGCTTCACATCTAGGAGTTGCTCAATGACTGGCGGGACTTCGAGCCTATTTCTAACAATCCCAGTTCTTTTCCAGCATCATGAGGGGTTCCTCTCCAGGATGTCAGGGTCAGGGTACAGGTTAGCTCAGGTTTGGGCATTCCCACCTGACCCATCTGGGCCTTTCTTTGGAGTGGTACTGTTGCCTTCTCAAACACAGGGCAAATGTGGAGGAAACTCAGGAGAAGCAATAGGAGCCATGGGCAGAGGGGAGCAAGCGCAAGCTGATGAGCTCTGTTGTATGCCTGGCCAAAGGCCCAGACTCACGGGGGACTTCCCAGCCAGGAGAAAACGTACTATTTTGCTACCCAATCACAAGCAGAAAAGAGCTCTGCTTGTGGTTGAGTGGAGGGTGGGCATGGGACCAGGTCAGAGCCTGGAGACTGGGATGAGGACACCATAAGGAATTGAGAGACAAGGCCCCTGGTGGCAGAGAGTAGAGGCGGGACTGTCCAATTTTGGCTCTGGTATTTATCTGTCCATCTCTCCCAGGAGAAACCAGGAGCCAGAAGGTTAAGGGGCAAGGGGTGTTGGAGGCTCAGCAGAGGGCTTATGAGGTCAAAGCGCAGGCGCATCTGGGTGGAGAGCGAGCAGCTGGAATGGGAGGCAACACCTACAGGGGAGGTGCAATCTTCAGGCGCCTGCTTCCTTCCCTGGCAACTGAGTCCAACACCACCAGAGAGACAGGAACATCATGAGGGACTCGGTGTCTGAGAGACGTGCTAAGGCTGGGGAACACTGCTGTCTCTCCCCACTGTTTCCCTTTCCCTCTCCAGTTGGGGGCTTTTTCAGCTTTAGTTTCTGTGAAACATTGAGTCACCTGCCATCCCCCTTCCCCGGTAAATTGAGCACATCCAAAATTAGGAATGGAGGGACGACTCTAAAATGAGGGTTGGTGGGGAAGTACTCTTGTCGAGACTTGGGTCTCAGATGGCCGTGAGGTTCAGGTGCCAACGTCTCCTGAGCACCTTCTGTGTGACTCTCCTAACTTCTCATGCACCCGGGGAGTAGACCTCATTGTCTCTCCTTCTGGGAGAAGAAAGCAAGTATTAGTAAAGTTAAGTAGGGAATTCAGGGTCCTGTGACCCAGAATATGGTTCGGGACGCGGCTGTGACATCTAAGGCCGCCCTCCTATCCCCAAGTCTCTGGTTTGTCTGGATTCGCAGTGTCCCACCTCTCTTTCACTTGTCTTTACAAACGTGGCCAGGGCTGGAGTCCCAGAGGTGGCCGGGAAGAGGCTCCTGGTGTTGGGGAGATGGAGCTATTTCCCAAACTCGGGACAAGGGTGTGACACTGGGGCCTCTCTCGGACCTGTGTGTGGCCTCTGGATTCGGAAAACGACACGGAGAGTCAAGACGCCAAGGCACAGGTGGGAGGGCGCGCGAGCTGCAGAAGTGCGACAGATAGGGGCGGGCGCGCGGGACCTGGCAGCCACCACAGCGATCGACCGGTGCCCGCGGCTCGGGCCCCCGCCACCTTTGGCGGCCGCTCTAAGCTTCTCCGACTGGGAACCTGAAGCCGCAGTGGCCCCCGACTCTCTACCGCCACAGGATCACAGCCCAAGGCGGCGCGCGGGCACCGGTCGCTTCCTGCCCCATCGCGGGAACCAGAGGTGCGCGATGCGGTCACCACTCCGGGATCCCGTACAGCGCTGGGTGAGCGATCCTCGGGTCCGGAGACGGTCAGTTGCAGGACCCTGAGCACCCTCTGGGGTGCCAGATGGGGCTTCTCGGGGGGCGCAGGGTCGAAGTTGGGTCGACCTGCCGGTGCTACCCAGAACGACATGCTGCCGCCTGGGCGCAATGGCACCGTGCATCGGGCGCGACTGGGGCTGCAGCGGCAGCTGGCGCAGGCGGGTGCCCCCGGGGACTCAGCGGCCCCGTTGGGACCCGCGCAGGTGGTTACCGCAGGCCTCCTGACTCTCCTCATAGTCTGGACCTTGCTTGGCAATGTGCTAGTGTGTGCAGCCATCGTACGCAGCCGCCACCTGCGCGCCAAGATGACCAACATCTTCATCGTATCTTTAGCAGTCTCGGATCTCTTCGTGGCATTGCTGGTCATGCCCTGGAAGGCCGTGGCTGAGGTGGCTGGGTACTGGCCCTTTGGGGCGTTCTGCGATGTCTGGGTGGCCTTTGACATCATGTGTTCCACTGCCTCCATCCTGAATCTGTGTATCATCAGTGTAGACCGCTATTGGGCTATCTCCAGGCCCTTCCGCTATGAGCGCAAGATGACACAGCGCGTAGCCCTGGTCATGGTGGGCCTGGCTTGGACCTTGTCCATCCTCATTTCCTTCATTCCGGTCCAACTCAATTGGCACAGAGACAAGGCAGGCTCCCAGAGCCAAGAGGGCCTACTGTCCAATGGGACACCCTGGGAGGAAGGCTGGGAGCGAGAAGGCAGAGTGGAGAACTGTGACTCCAGCCTGAACCGAACTTACGCCATCTCCTCCTCGCTCATCAGCTTCTACATCCCGGTGGCCATCATGATCGTGACCTACACGCGCATCTACCGCATTGCACAGGTGCAGATCCGCCGGATCTCCTCCCTGGAGAGGGCAGCTGAGCATGCTCAGAGCTGTCGGAGTCGCGGGGCCTACGAACCTGACCCCAGCCTGCGAGCATCCATCAAGAAGGAGACCAAAGTTTTCAAGACACTGTCAGTAATCATGGGGGTCTTCGTGTGTTGTTGGTTACCTTTCTTTATCCTGAACTGCATGGTTCCTTTCTGCAGCAGTGGGGATGCCCAGGGCCCAAGGACTGGCTTCCCTTGTGTCAGTGAGACCACCTTTGACATATTCGTCTGGTTTGGCTGGGTCAACTCCTCTCTCAACCCCGTCATCTATGCCTTCAACGCTGACTTCCGGAAGGTGTTCGCCCAGCTGCTGGGGTGCAACCACCTCTGCTTCCGGACCCCCGTGCAGACTGTGAACATCAGTAATGAACTCATCTCCTACAATCAAGACACCGTCTTCCATAAGGAGATCGCTGCTGCCTATGTCCACATGATCCCCAATGCCGTGTCCTCTGGAGACAGGGAGGTGGGCGAGGAGGAGGAGGGGCCTTTTGATCACATGTCCCAGATTTCTCCAACCACCCCAGACGGTGAACCGGCTGCCCATTCTGTCTGGGAGCTAAACTGTGAGGAGGAGGAGGTTTCCTTAGGCAAAATCTCACCTCTCACCCCCAACTGTTTCCATAAAACTGCTTAGAAACACCCTCATGGAATATACAACTGCAACCATATTAGCAGGCATACACACACACACACACACACGCACACGCACACACACGCACACGCACACGCACACACACTGCCAGTGTGCATATGCTTTCTGTAGTCCAGCTGCATAGAAACCAAACGATTCTTAGCTGAGAAAATTAGCCTAGGCTGTTGTAATAACCTCAGATATTCTGAGTCTATTCAGAAAAGTATTCCCATTAGGGAAGAGAGCGAGAACTCTGGTCCTTTAATAGCATACTTCAGCTTAACCTTCCTGATATAGGCTTGTTCTGTGATTTGTGCCTGGGTTGCTTTTTAAATGACAGCTCTCTGAGGGGCAGTAGTTGGGGTGCACTGTGACTTACCAGAGACTTAGGTCTGTAGCCCGGTGCTCTGGCAGCTTCTGTTTAGCTTAGGTTGGGGCCCTTTCCTGGGCCTGGGATGTCTTCCTGGTTTGTTCTGGTTTTTAATGAGGTCATGTTCTTGTGGGTGGGGGAGTCCTCTTCATGTTGCTGGTTGGTGTTCAGTGTTGCTCCTGGCGGAACCCCAGCGAGTGTTGCTCCTGGCAAAGCCTCAGTGTGCTCTTAAAAGACAGCTGGGTTTTGGAGCACACTTTTGTTTTCTGAGCAGTGTGGTTTAGGGAACACACCGGACAAGGGGCCTTGAGGAACTGCTGATTCCTCAGCTTTTTTTTCAGTCAGTCACACCTCCAGGGCGCACTGAAAGCTAGCTTCACCTCCACAATTAGAGTCAGACTTCTCAAGCCTGATGCTCCATTAGTTTTGTCTCTTGGACCCTTCTTCTAGGGTCATGGGAGGCAACGGTCCTAGTTGCTAGACAAAGGCTCTCAGTTGATTGAAAGGGCCACCAAGAATAACAGTCCTGTTACCTCCACCTCTCATCTGGAGTGCTTCAGAGCGACATGGCTTCCGCAAACCACGTTTTCTAGGGTCTTTTAGATGCGATATGTTTCAAAATGCTTCAACACTGAAATCTTGAAAGCAGACGATTTTGTTTGCAGCCAGTAGCAAATGGAATGGACTTCTACCCACATTCAGAAGCCAGGGGTGACCAGATGCACGCATAGGGCGAGGGACTCACCAAGGAGCCCACCTGTCTGTCTGTCTTTCCTTCTCTGTACTGAGCATAGTGAAGTGTACTTTATTCTGGAATGATTTCATTTGCACAAATGTAAAAATATAACAAAAGCAGATGAACTGTGCATACTTAAGTTCCTACACTCCCCTGCTTCAAAGACGGCTTCTCAAGGACAGTTCAATCAATCTTGGTTTCCTTATGGATCATTGTGTTATGAGTTGTCTGAATAATCGTGTCTTGTTTCTTGTAAAACTTGCAGTGCCTGCCACATCATGCTTAATAAACGCTTGTTGAACAGATCATTTTCTAAGTAGTGAGGCTGAGAGCAAGCTTCACTCAGTCCACTGAGTCCTATGATTTTTGTCAAACTGATACTAGGATCTGAGGACTGCGTTCAGGTTCTGACTTCTTGCAAACCCATAGCTAAGCAGCTCATTGGGGCACAGGCAGGGGCTGGGAAACATGCACTGGGTCAGGATTCTGAAGGTGGCTGCATGATCCTAAGTGAGCCCATGGCTCTCTGGTACTCAGTTTCTGGATGTACTTGTAAACGGGAGGACTTGATGACTTTTTGATTTTTTTTTCTTTTTTTGTACATTACATCCCAACCAAAGTTTCTACTCCCTCCACTCCTCCCAGCCTACCCCCACCTTCCCTCTCCCTCAGATCCAGTTTCCCTTCCGAAAAGAGCAGGCCTCCCAGGGGTTATCAACCAAATTTAGCATAGCAAGTTCCAACAAGACTAGACACGAGCCCTCATATCAAGACTGGACAAGACAACCCAGTATGAGAAAAAGGGCCCCAAGAGCGGGCGAAAGGGTCAGAGACAGCCCCAACTCCCACTGTTAGGAGTCCCACAGGAGCACCAAGCTACACAACCATAACTTATATGCGGAGGATGTAGGGCAGACCAGTGTGGATGATCAAAGGTTGAGCCTGAGAAACAGAGCACACTGGGGTTTGCGGCTCATTTTCCCTATAGGGCTCTGGAGAGCTTTTTCTGAGAGCTCTGAATCCCAAGTGTGTAGATATCATTTCTGAGTGTCTTTAACCCTGAGAATCCTTGTTGACTTAGATTCCTATTTTTTTCTCTCTCTCTTCAGTCTTTCATCACAGGAGCAGAATTTGAGAAACTTGAACATTGAGAAGCTAAAACACAGTTATTTAGGCCTATAGATCAGGTTGTGGTAAGCCAACGTGGGGGGGGCAAATGTCTCAGTTTAAAGGGGTCCGTGTTATGGGAAGCACATCTTTTGAGGACCGTGGAAACCCCCCTCTCTAAGACATCATTCCTCCTGTGTTCTACTTCCATATTACATGTGTGCAGCACTGTCTTACACACTGGGAACACAGTCATCTGTCAGATTCTGTTTTCTTGGAACCTAGTATTAGTGGGCTCAGGGAAGTTCATATTGCATTGCCTTGGACCATTCCACCCAAGACATTCATCAGGCAGTGGTAACGGCTGCAACACACAAGAAAAAGAAAAAGCTGTGGCTACATTTGGGATTATCAGGGGAGGTAACTCTGAAGAGGAAGGGCTGTCTGGGCAGAGGGAATGGCAGGTGTCAGAGTCTGGAAAATGGCTGTGCTCTACCAGGCTAGAGAAGAGAAAGGAGGCTACTGTAGTTTAGAGAGCATGGATGAGAGGGTGTGTGCCAGTGTCTGTACCAACCACAGCCATCATGACTACAGCAGGTCCCATGGTTGCATGAACTTTGTGATTCTCATATTCCATTTACTAATGCAGATGTGAAAGCATTAGTAGGTGAAGCAGTCTGTCTATGCTCACATAGCTTATGAATATGAATTTAGGCAGCCTGGCCAAGGGGTCTTTAATCCTCTGTGTGTGTGTGTGTGTGTGGTGTGTTTATGTACATGTGTGTTCAGGAGTAATCATCTCTGAGTTTGGGGGTCAGAAGCTGACATTGTTGGGATGTCTTCTTCAATTGCTTCTCCTAATTTTCAGTGGGAGGTTTCTCACTGAAAATAAGGAGCTAATTTGACTGGGTGGGTTGACTAGTGAGACCCTGGGACCCTCCTGTTGCAGTTACTCATTGATTTTATGTAGGAATCTAATCTACCTCAGATCCTCATTCCTGCAGAGCAAGCACTTTGCCCACAGAGCCATCTTTCTATTCCCAGGGTCTTCCTTCATGGGAAGAGGGGCTTCTGGGAAGCTGAGACTATTTAGATCTCAGCTCCCTGGATCATTTACTCATGTTAGCAGACTATTCCAGTGGGCAGACTATTCCTGTGGACCTGCTCTAAGCTGAAAAGAGAGGCCATGAGAGCAGTGGATGAGCAACCCTTGGGCTAAGACTAAGGCTTCCCATGGATGGCTTTCCTGGACTCCCATTTGGTTTTCTCAACTGACCTTACATATTACAATTTCCCCATTTTATAGATGAGGACACTGAGGCACTGAGACCATCAGTGGCTTATCCAAGGTCATATGACAAGTAAGCGGTGGATCCAGAGTCTATATCTGGTTTTCAGTTGGGGGTTTCCTTCCTCTCACTGGCAGCATTAGGATAAGAAGAGTCATTTCCTCCAGAAGCTCTCCTTTTCAGCTTCTTAGGGAGACCCAAGCAAAGGAGCACTCTTTCACACAGCTTGTCCTGTGGCCTGGTCTAGGGGTAAATTCCTCTCCATGTTGGCTCTCTGAGCTCTTCAAAGGGTCCTGTGAAATGGAATAATTCTTCTGTATAGTATGTGATCACATGTCACTATGATTGGTTTAATAAACAAATTGACTGGCCAATAGCTGAACAGGATAAAGTTAGGTGGGAAAGTCAAACTGAGAATGATAGGATGAGGGAGGGCAGAGTCAGAGGAGTCACCAGGAAGATGGAGAAAGAGTTGAACACACAAAATGGGATAGAGGTAAAAGCCACAAGCCTCAGGGCAGCACACAGATTAATAGAAATGGGTTAAGTTGTAAGAGCAAGCCTGAGATATTGGGCGAGAATTTACAATTTATATTAAGTCTCTGAGTCAGTTATTTGGGAAGTGACTGCTGGTTATTTGGGAGCAGGAGATCGGGACAGTAAAACTATGCCTACAGTCCTGTAACAGTGTGTTGATAGAGGTTTCTGTCCCACCAGGTCCCACAGTCATTCAGTCCCAAAGAAATATACAGAGGTCTAGATTAGTCATAAACTGGTTGACCTATCATCTCAGCTTCTTATTAATTAATTCTTACATCTTAACCCATAATTCTTGTCTGTGTTAGACACATGGCTTGGTACCTTCCATCAGCGAGGCATTCTCATCTGTGTCTTCTACGTCTGGGTGATGACTGCAGACTGACCTTTCCTCTTCCCAGAATTCTCCTGTTCTTGTTGCCCACCTCTACTTCCTGCCTGGCTACTGGCCAATCAGCATTTTATTAAAAATAATACAAGAGACAGGATAAAAGACCATTGTCCCACAGCACTTCTCCCCATTTTTTTAAAAACCATAACTCTGAATCTAATATCCTTTGTTTAGCTTTTCTCCTGACCATTATCCATAACAACTTGTAATCAACATTCTAAACAAGAAAAACATCCATAATTCATTTTTTGGGAATGTGGGCATAGTTTTCCAGGCTACTTCCTGTTGATTTGGGGTGCTAATAATCTTATGGGGACCTAAAGAAAATTTTGAATTATGGTCAAGTCCTGAATGGAATATTCTGTAGGGCTTGATCATTTCAGTCAGCAGTCCTGAAACTGTTCTGGATGCAGAACTCAGAGGAAACTCCAACAGAGGTCCTCTGAAAGGTTGGGTCATCTGCTCCTATTGGAGATTCTTCAGGGGGGTCTTCCTCGATCAAACCTGATTTTTCTTAGCCCAGAATGAATCCACAGTCTCTCATTTCCTGTGGAAACAAAAGTAAAACCTCTTCTTCAAAGTAACATACCTTTTGACTTAAATTTTGAAGTCAAGGCATTTTCAAAATATATATGTTGGATTAATCCAGCAGCATTTATAATCAAATATCTTTTAGCAGCTTTTGCTAAAAGGGGTTGATTGGTAAACAGTATCTATGATGGACATGGAAGATGAGGTGTGTGCTGTGCTGTAAGCAATTGCCAGACTAGGTCTACCAGTTGTCTTCTCCCTTGGTTGTCACTTAGAACCATCAGAGGTTAAAATATTGGTGCCTGAAATCTGCTCCAGATTGGTTAAATGCTGCTTTCTGAGGATCAGGGTCTAAACTTTGAGATTTCAGGCTTTTCAGTGTTATTTGTTGTTGGAGGCCACTTGTTTGTTCCCAGATACTCAACCCCAAAATAATCACACAAAAACTTTATTAATTAAATCACTGCTTGGCTCATTAGCTCTAGCTTCTTATTGGCTATTTCTTATATCTTAATTTAACCCATTTTTATTAATCTGTGTATTGCCACATAGCTGTGGCTTACTGGCAAAGTTTTGGCATGCCTGTCTCTGGCCGTGGCTCCATGGCTTCTCTCTGACTCGGCCTTCTTTTCCCCAGCATTCAGTTTAGTTTTCCCTGCCTGCCTTATTCTGCCCTGCTCAGGCCTAAGACAGTTTCTTTATTAACCAATGGTATTCACAGCATACAGAGGGGAATCCCACATCAATTTACTGTGTAGTCACAATTGAGAAACAGCACAGGGTTACACTTTCATCAGGTGTGATTCAGATTGGTGTGCCTTGGTCCTACCTTGTAGGGTCCTGCTGCAATGTTACATGGGCTCTGATAGTTGACGACTGTGCCTGTGAACTCTCAGGTCTTTTATTAACTTGAGTTATTCCTAGACATTCTGCTCCATAAGAGAATTAGAGGGCAGGGGAGATAGCTCAGTCAATAGAGTACTTGCTATGACAGCATGAGGAGTTTTAATCTAGTGTCTGATTCAAAGCTGGAAGGGTGGGGTGCTTCTGTAACCTCAGCTCTGGAGTGGGTGGAGAGAATTGGGTGCCTGGGACTCACTGCATAAGCAGTCTAATGGAATCAATGAGTTCCAGAGCAATGAAAGACCCTGTCTCAAAACTTAGGGTAAAGAGAAATCGAGGAAGATACCCAGTGTTGACCTCTGGCCTCCATGCACATGCACGTGTACCAGTATGTACACATGTAGAGCCACAAACATATAGACACACATACAACACCATATACATATCCATGCACACACACACAAACATGCACACACGCACACACACACACACGAGAATCTGATTAGTCAGTGTTTGTGGTTGATGATGTAAAGAAGCAAATCAGCTTAAATCTTACTGCCAAGTGCCCAGGAAGCCCTCACTGATGGGGAATTCTGGGGGTACTTTTCCTCAAGGGTAAATCATTCAGCAGGTGAAGCTGGAACAAGTTGTCTCTGATTCCTAGATTTCTCATTTGTTAAAAAAAAGCAAACAAACAAACAAAAAAAAAACCCGAGCATATAGCAAGTATCTAATAAATATATGTGTATAAATGGACTGGTGAAGAAACAACAACAAGAAACCCACCAAAAGGTTTGTCAAGGATCACCAATAAAGGGAGAGAACTATGGCAGCCATTCTCTGATGGCCACATGATTGTACACTGGATATTTGGGAGTTGTTAGAGTTCATATCTCAAATGCCATATAGCCTCATGTATTGGGGTTCTGCAAAGTGGTGGAAACTTTAGCATATGGAGTCTCATTGGAGGAATCCAGTCATTGGGAGCGTGCCATGAAGGGTGGGTGTACTGGGACTCTGGATCCCTCCTCTTTCTTCACTTTCCCACTTCCATGAAGTGAGCATCTCTGTTGGACACCGTGCTTCCGCCATGATGACTTGCTTTGTCATATGTTCAAAGTGTTGTGGCTGAGAGACCACACACTCAAACCTCTAAACCATGAGCCTAACCAACCATTTTTCTATTTTGATTTACATATTTTTAGTGGCTTTGTGTGTGCTGTGAATGCATGAGTGTGTGCGTGCATGCATGTGTGTGTGTATGTGTGTGTGCGTGCGTGTGCGTGCGTGTGTGTGTATGTGTGTGTGCATGTGTGTGTGTGTGTGTATGTGTATGTGTGTTCATGCATTTGGATATCAGAAGATAAATTTAGGGATTCAGCTACCATCTCATTTAAGACAGATTCTCACTGGCCTGGAGTTCACCCATTAGGCAAGGCTGGCCAGGGAGCTCCTGAGAGCCTTCTCTTCTCTGCCTTCCAGTGCTAGAATTACAAGCATGTGCCACCATGCCCGCCTATCTTACATGAGTTCAGGGATCAAACTCAGGCCCTCATACTTATAAGACAAGCACTTCACAGACTGGACCATCAATGTAACCCACAGCCATTTGTCTTTGAAGTTGTTTGCTTCTGAGCTGACTGAGCTTGTGTCTCTAGTTTCACAGGCTCATATATTGAGAGAGACCTCACCCTGGTCGTTGTGTGGTAGGTATTTCTGCCTGAAAACTTCAAAAATCACATTGCTTGCTTCCTTCTTGCTGGGATGAGGAACAGCCAGAGGAATTGAAACATTTTTTTTAAGGTGATTAAATTGAATCTGGGACTTTGGGCTCCCATTTTGCTTCTTCTGTGGTACAGGGAGCCCCCAGTTTAGGTTGAGTGCTGTCAGCTGGTGGTCAATACAGATAGGCAGGGCCTTTAGCAAGCTGATTAATTCTCAACTGGAAGCAGCATGGAGGATGATAATTTACAGCTGACAAATGCTAGCACTGAGGGGGGCAAAATAGCATCTCAAAGGCTTGTTTTTGTTTGTATTTCATGAAAGACACCAGGTCTTTCTGTGCTAAGTGCCAGGAAGCTAGTTTTGAAGAAGAGCTGGGGGGAAAGTGGATTCTAAGATTACATCACAATCTCAAAAGTATAATAAATACAAAAGGAAAGAAAAAAAAAAGAATTGAAACCAAACACAAGGCACCAGCTCTTTACTGCTATGAGGTCCTTGCGCAGGCTGAGTGGCTCTCCAAGTGTGAAGCTGTGTGATGCTGTCCCACCCTATTCTGGTACAGTGGGATGTCACTGACATTCCATGAAGCACAGAACAAAGATCAGAGTGGTGAGGGGGTGGTAAAGGACTTGGGGTCAAGTCTAATTTTAGTGACTCTTAGCGAACAATTCAATATCCCAGTGTGGTTTGTTCTCCAGTCATAATAACTGTACTGTTTTCGTCCCTTTTAGTTTGTACACCCTATCAGATGCCACATTGGGACTGACACGATCATCTCAGGGAGCCTCCACGATAGACCTTTAAGAGGTCTGTTTACAGGAGTATGGATGAGGCTATCTTTGAGTATGATACAACCTTTCTTGGTTCTTGGTGAGATTAACCCAAGGGGCTTGGGTCCCAGACACTCGAAAGCCACTGGTAGCTTTTGGGTTCTCGTTTTACCTATTTGAAGAATGAAATTCATGGACCACAGAGGGTGGCTTTTGGAAAATATCATAGGTAGCATGGGGAGGGCCTGGGGGTATCACCAAGAGTCACTGCCTTGGAATTAATAAAGCTTTGCTGGATGGAGGAAGGGGTTGGGAGATGAGCTGTCAGACCAGTTTGTATTCCAGGTGTAAAGGTACCTCAAAGTGCCTGTTACACTCCCAGTATGGCTTCCATCAAAGAGAACTCCTTCCCTGGATGAGGAGAAGCCAGATTTTCATTCTAGCATCCCTGACCTCTGGCCAGAGCCTTACCAGAAACATTTCGATCTAAACACTTCTGGCACCTCTGGCCTCCTGACACGATGAGGCTCAAGGACAGTTCTGGCTTTCAGCCAAGAGGAAAAATGATTCACTTTGGAGTCTTTTACCCTAAAATTCCTCATCCAGTTTCCATCTCCCTGTTCTCATCACTCTTGTGCCTTTTACACCATAATCCAAGGGCCTGAGGCTCTGGAAGGTCAACCTCCATGTTCAAGATCATACTGCTGAAATGTGACAACATAGGGTTCAACTCAAGCTCTCCTGGCTTGACACTATGCCACATGGGTAAGAACGCAATGGAGAAGGGAGGGATGGGCAGAGGGATGGATCAACAGAATGAACAAGAGAGGGACTTGGGTAACGCAGCTACTGAGTGGCTGAGCTACAGTTCAACCCCAGGCTCCTCTTAGTTCTAAATACAATAATACACCATCTTTCTGGATTAATCAAACTCTTAGCTATGACATAAGTCATTCATAAAACTATGAGAAGGAACCTAGGTGTGTTTGACCTGGGACTGGTACCAACATTGGTGGGGTAGTTCATCTTCACTGCCACTGTGACTGAGTTTGTGAGGGTCATTTCCAGAGAGCATTGTCTAAGGTAGAATTACCTGAGTGTGGGTGGCAGGTCCTAAGGGTTTAGGGGCCCAATTGGAATATAAGGTAGAATGAGAAAGCTGACAGAACACCAGAAGTCCCCCGCCTTTCTGCTTCTTGACTTGTGATGACGTGGATCGAAGTGTTCCGCCAACATGGACTGGAACCATGAGCCCAAATCAGACTTTCCTCCTTTACACTGTTCCTACGAAGTATTTTATCTAAGAGATGGGAAAAGTAGCTAATACAGCTAGGATCCCACTGCCCACTCATGACAGGTACACCAAGGTCTATGAACGCTCCCTAAGCTCACAGCACAGTCTTCTCTCCACACCCTGAAGTCCAAGCAAAAGCCCACATTTCTTATGGAATATTTTGATGTGCTGTTAGTCCAGCAGCAGTGCAAACAATTATCACCCAATATCCGACCTGCTGGCAACATATAGATGAACTGAATTAGTGGTTCAGAATCAATAAACACATTCCATAATATCTGAAATCTATGCATGATTTCTCACTGATCAACTAAAATGATGAATTCAACTTGCTATGTTTTAATATGATTAGTAATGAGTGTTACTGATAACAAGGCATAAAACTGACAGCCACAAAATTTGGACAATTACTAGAACTCCATTCTTTCCAACTACAGTACCAAAAGATATTGATGAGTTCCAGACAAGCCAGGGCTATAGAGTGAGATCTTGCTTCAAAAAGAAAAAGAAAGATATTTATTGATGAAATTTGATACGGAGGGAGAAATTGACCTCCACTATCCGATCTTCATTATGACGTTTGGAGAGAAAAGATTGTTTCAATAAAAATAGATTCAGTGAGTTTAAAAAAAGAAAGTGGAAAATAACACAGAAAATGGCTTTAACTGCATCAAAGAGAAAAAGATCAATGCATTTAATTAGCTCAGTGCATTTTACTCCAAAAACAAAATAGTTGCTTGGGAAAATTCATCAGTGTTGATTACTTACTTAAATGTTTATCTCCAGAGCTGAATTTTGTGCACGTCCCACAGGTCTATTCCCATGCCTCCCTTCTGTTTGCTTGCTACCTTCCTTTAAGGTTGATAGACCACTCTAGCTACAAAATGAAAGGTCTTGGAGTCAGTTCAGGAGGGACACTAAGACAGTTAGGGGTAAGGAGTTATTTACACCATAGGCAGACTGGTCAGACAGACACAGTGTTATGGGGACAGAGTGAGGTGAGTAGGTGCCCATAAGCTGTAACTTTTTGTTTTGCTTTGTCTTTTGAGGTCTGGGTTAGCCTCAGACTCACTGTGTAGTAAGAGATGACTTTTGTTTTCATGTTTCTATTCCTGTGATAAAACATCATGGCCAAAAGCAACTTGGGGAGAAGAGGGTTTATTTCAGCTTAGCCTTCTAGGTCACAGTCAATCACTGAGGAAAGTTGGGTCAGAAACTCAAGTAGGGCAGGAGCCTGGAGGTTAGGAACTGATGTAGAGGCTGTAGAGGGGTGCTGCTTACTGGCTTGTTTCTCATGACTTGTTCAGTCTGCCTTTCTTACACAATTTAGGGCCACCTGCCCAGAGTTAACACCACCCACAGTGGTCTGGGCCCACCCACATCAATCATCAATCAAGAAAATACCCAAAGGCTTGCCCACAGGCCAATCTGGTGAGAGAATTTTTCTCAGTTGAGAATACCTCTTCCCAAATGACTCTGGCTTGTATCAAGTTGACAAAACTAGCCAGCATGATTGACTTCTTATCAAACTGATACACAAGTACATCACCATCCAACTACAATTTCCTTGCTCATTTGTCTTCAAGTTGTCATGTTAATATCACAATATAAACAGCATAACTTTAAAAGTCTCACAGTCTTTAAAATTTTAATTTTAAAATTCTTTAAAAATTCAGTCTCTTTAAAAAAAATTCCAAATTCTCTTTCAAAGCTCAAGGTTTTTCTAAAATATCCAAAGTCTCCCAATTGTGGATGCCTGGAAAATCAAAATAATAAGTTGAATGCTTTGTTATTTCAAGAGGGAAGAACACAGCCACAATCGAATCAAAGCAAAGCCAAAGTCCAACGGTGTAAAAGCTCAGAGCCAGACTTTGGGGACTCACGATCTACTGAATTCCAAGGGTCCCGTTTCCCCAGCTCTGCCCACCAGCAGCACATAGGACTTATCTCCTAGATCCAGGCCAGTTTCACCCCACAGCTGAGGCAATTGTCCCATAGTACTGGCATCTCCAAAACGCTGGGGCAACCTCCACTATCACTTTTGCCAATGTCCTCTCCCAGCATTTCTTCAGTGACTCTGACCCTGTCACATATTGCCAAGCCTCAACTCCTGTCCATAACTCCTTCAATCCTGGGGCTTTGACTACAATTGAAGCTGCACCTTCACAAGTGGTGTCTCCCAGTGCTAAACCTCAGTTTCTATCCTGACCTCTTTATGCCTTTAAAACTCTTTACACCATTTCCATCTTGAAGACTCTGATACATTACCGCCTTGAGCTACAAGAACTAAGTGTAAATTTGGCTCCTTCTGGACTACAGGTCCTGTGTGTGGACTCTGAGGAAACACTTACCAGGAGATTTTGTCTCAATGATGCTACTGTCTTCTTAATCATAGCTAATTTTCAGTCCCAGCTGACCAGTATTGGTTATCTCAGAAAAGTACAGGTCTTACTTTTAAATTCAAAATATTACATTAATGGTTGTGATAGTCTTTGCTTCCTTCTGAAACGTCACAAGCCATCCTCCATAATCTATATTGCTCTCATTCTTATTTTCTGAGCTATTCTTTTGTTTTCTTTTTATTTTATGTGCATTGGTGTTTTGCCTGCTTGTGTGTTTGTGTGAGGGTGTAGGATCTCCTGGAGCTGGAGTTACAAACAATTGTGAGTAGCTATGTGGGTCCTGGGAATTGAACCCGGGTCCTCTGGAAAAGCACTCAGTGACTTTAACTGCCTAACCATCTCTCCAGCCTCCTTCTGAGCTATTTTTAAGGCAGTTTCTCTATTCTACAGTCACAATACACGACTCTTAGGAAATCACTGGGTTCTCCTGTGTCATCTCTGAAGCTCCTTGTACTTTTTATTGAAATGGCTCAGTAGTTAAGAACACTTGTTCTTGCAGAATACTGGGGTTTGGTTCCCTGGTACACATGGTAGCTCACAACCTTCTGTAACTCTAGTTCTAGGGGATCAAACATCCTCTTTTCAATTGTGTTTACATATTTCCTGCATTCAAGTAGACACACACACACACATACACACACACACACCTTTAAAAACTGCATGGAATGAATTGTTGACAGAAGTTTCTGTCCTGCCCAGTCCTGCAGTCGATCAGTCCCAAAGAGACACACAGAGGTCTACATTAATTATAAACTTGTTGGCCTATTAGCTCAGACTTTTTATTAACTAATTTCTACATTTTAACCCATAATTCTTGTCTGTGTTAGCCATGTGGCTTGGTACCTTTTATCAGTGAAGCATTCTCATCTTGCTTCCTCTGTGTCTGGGTAATGACTGCAAACTATGCTTTCTTCTTCCCAGAATTCTCTTGTTCTGGTTGCCCTGCCTCTACTTCCTGCCTGGTTGCCCCACCTATACTTCCTGCCTGGCTACTGGCCAATTAGCATTTTATTAAAACAATACAAGATCATTGTCCCACAGCAATTCCCTCCTTTTTTATTTCAAAGCAAGAACTCTGAATCTAATATCCTTTGTTTAGCTTTCTTTCTGACCATTATCCATAACAACTTGTAACCAACACTATAAAGAAAGACAGACATCCATAATCCACTTTTTGTGAATGCAGGCATAGTTTTCCAGGCTACTTCCTATTGATTGGGGGCACAGATAATCTTACAGGGACCTAAAGAAATTTTTGAATTATGGTCAAGTCCCGACTGGAGTATCCTGTGAGTCTTGATCATCTTAGCCAGCAGTCTTGAAACTGTTTTAGATGTAGAATATCTGGGCCATCTGCTCCTATCGGAGATTTATTCAGGGGGTCTTCCTTGATCAAACCTATTTTTCTTAACCCAGAATGAATCCATAACCTCTCATTTCCTGTGGAAACAAAAGCAAAACCTCTTCTCCAAAGTAACATATCTTTTGACTTATATTTTAAAGTCAAGGCATTTTCAAAATATATATGTTGGATTAATCCAGCAGCATTTATAATCAAATGTCTTTTAGCAGCTGTTGCTCCTTCCTCAGCATTTAAAGACAACACAATAACACGCAGTATGCAGACTCTCTGTGTATTTTCCATCTTTACATGGCTTTATTTTAAACTCTATTTCTTTTATATTTATTTTCAAATTTTGGTTTTTTGAGACTAGGTTTCTTTGTATATTTTTGGCTGTCTTGGCACTCACTTTGTAGACCAGGTTGTCCTTGAACTTACAGAGATCTGCCTGCCTCTGCCTTCCAAGTATAGGGATTAAAGGTGTGAGCCACCACATCCAACTACTCTCTTTTTTATTTTAAGGACTTTATCCTTTTTCTTTTCTCTCCCAAGCCCAAATATATTTTTAAACATACTGTAAACCATTTAGAGGTTTTCTTCATCTGAATCTATCTTTACTGTATATCTCTCTTTTTCTGACCACATTAGTCTTTAATTTGCTAAGTGATATGGCTAGGATTAAAGCCTTGGCTTTGATGGCTGGATCCACCCCATTCCTTAGCTTTCTGAGAGTCTAGCCTCATGGTGGAGGTACTGGTGGGATCCATGTTTATTGCCACAACTCTATGGAGTTTCAAGGTGTCTGCCACCACCAAGAAGCATGCTGTCGGCTATTCATGAACACCATTTAAATGTTTGGTGGCAGGGCCTCTTAAAGGAGCTGCAAGGTTTTTGCAGCTAAAGCTGAGTCAAGAAGCCTCTCTTAAATGAGATTTGCTTGCCTCTAGCAAACAGAGCCCCCCTGAGAAAATGTTGGTACCAAGAATCCATGTTTAACTCTGCTCTTTTTTGTCTAGAATTACTTCCCAAGGTCTCTCAGGTTTTAAGTGTATTTAGTTGTCCATGTTGGCACCATTTGTTGACTTAGATTTCTGTCCTGCCCAATCCTGCATCTGTTCAGCCCCAAAGAAATACACAGAGGTCTACATTAATTATAAACTTGTTAGCCTATTAGCTCAGGCTTCTTATTAGCTAATTTCTACATCTTAACCTATAATTCTTGTCTGTCTTAGCCATGTGGCTTGGTAACTTTCATCAGCAAAGCATTCTCATTTTGCTTCCTCTGTGTCTTGGTGATGACGGCAAACTGAGCTTTCCTCTTCCCAGAATAGTTGCCCAACCTCTACTTCCTGCCTGGTCACCCCACCTATAATGAATGAATGAATGAATGAATGAATGGCTGAATAGTGACTACTGATTCCACTGGAGGGGAGAAGATGGGATTGAGGTTTGTCTCTGTCTCTTGTCTTCTGAAGAGATTTTGTTCAGGATGCATCTGCAGTATCCAGATACCCAGTACCTAAGAGACACTGTCACAGAGTGGAGCAAGAGTTGTCTTTGGGAATCACAGTAAACACTGGCCATGGGATATCATTTTTCCAAATCTCCTGAGGAGTAACTGGAGGCTCCTGTGTTCTTAAGTCATCTGCCACCCTGGACATTATGCTAAATATTGAAATCATGCTGATTGCCTAAGCCAATCTGTATAGCATCCCAGCATCTCCTACAGTCAGGACCTGCTACACAAAGATAGCTGTCTTTATGGGTTATTTATAACCAAGTCATAGTGGGAATCATTATGTAAAGACTGTTGTTTCTAACCTCCCCCACAGTGTCAATCTATCAATTTTATTTAATGGTGCTGGCTGCTGTGATTAGATGTAATGAGTGAGATAGGATTGGTTTACCAATGAAGATTATCAAGGGCAAGGTGGTTTGCTATTCTTATCCTTAAAGAGAAAGATTCCCAGATATCTGTGCTCCCAGACATTATTATGAGTCCTTTTGATTTTTATGAATGTAAGTAAAAAGGATGGTTGGCCAGTGGGAGGAAGACAACATGAATCAGGGGAGACACTGTGCACTCAGCCCACGAATCCCATTATCTTGCTTCAATTACTTCATGCTGCTTAACAAATTGCTTTGAGTTGGGGAATCTGCATACAGCAGAAGTTATTTCTCACTTCTTTGAAGGCTAACAATTTCAAGATGGAGGTGCTGCAGATTCAGTGTTGGGCAAGGGCTTTCCTTCTGTGTCAAGACAGTCTTGCTGTGTCCTCTTCCACATGGCAGAAGGTGTAATGATCTGTCCTGTCCCTTTAAGAGACAAGCACCACCCACTCTCCCCCCCTGCTGAGGCAGGCAGATTTTCCTTCCTGCTTGCAGCCTGACTCTCTTCCTTTCTGTCTCCCTCTCAAAGAGGCAGCTTCTGCCTCGCTCCATTCTCTCCCCACTTCTCCTCTTCCCCTCTTCTGTCTCTCACTTCTCTCTTCTCTCTCTCCTCTTCTCCCCTTCCCTTCCATAACCCACTAAATAAATATCCAACCTCACTCTGCATGGTGTGCCTATCCATCTGTCTCTCGCCTGCCATGTGGCTCCCTGCCCGAGACCAGCCGCCTTCGGAGACCTGTGACGTGGTCTTGTGCACTGTCCCTGCCTGGGACTGGCTGCTCTGGGGCCTGCTGCCTGTCCCCGCTCAGGGACCTGCAGTATGGTCTCATGGCCCGCTGCCCTCTGTGGCCACACAGGGATCCTCCAGCATTTTTACTTTTACCATTACAGAAGGTACAGCCTGTTCTTTCACATCTCTTTTTATAAGGTCATTGTTGTGATTTCAACATGAAATATTGCCTCCCCCACAAAAAAAAACAAAAAACAAAAAAAAAACCAAAAAAAAACAAAAAAAAAAACTGAAGGTGGATTCCTCAGAGGGTGGCACTACTGAGAGGTGACAGGGCATGAAGGTGCTGATATCAGTATGTGTCTGCAAGGGTTAAGAAGAGGTGGGGCCTGATTGGAGGGAGTGGATCACTGGGGATAGGCACATCTTTGAATAGTGTATCTTGTTCTGAGGCCCTTCGTGTCTAGCTTTCTCTGCTTCCTGGCTGCTATGGCTCTCCCATCATGATGTAGGTACCACAGGGCCAGACATGATGAAGGATGCTAGCAGGTACGGAAAGTTCTAAAGCTGTGAGCAGAAACCAATTTCTTTTAAGTTGTTTTCCATGGTGCTTCACCACGGTGAATGAAACAAAACAAACTAAAACTGACTAATGTAATCACTAATAATCACTCACATGCCCGAGTCTTCTTCCACGGGCTCCCCCATGGACTGCTATCATTTTGGCAATTAAGTTTCAATATATGGATTTAAGAAAATCATTACATTCATTTACTTGGTGTGTGTGTGTGTGTGTGTGTGTGTGTGTGTGTGTGTGTGTGTGATTGTGTGTGTGATTGTGTGCAATCCTGTTAGAGGTCAGAGGGCAAGTTCTAGGAGTTAGTTCTCCCCCTCCACCATGTAGGTCCCAATGATTGAACTTGGGTCATTAGGCTGGGCAGCAAGTGCCTTTACCTCTGAGCCACCTTGACAGCCCTCAACACATGACCTTTTAAGAATACAGACATGCCAGCTATGGTAGTGTCCATTCCTTGCTATGGATGTTGGCACATTCACAGTCTCACTTCGATTCTGTGCTGGTCCTAGGATCCCCTCCTTGGCAGTTCTAGGAAGTCTTCAGGTGACTTCCTATCTGGAAAGAGATCTTATTGGCATATCTGGAATGGGGAGTTACCATGAAAAAAATTCCTGACACACACAGGATTGGTTCTGGACAGGCAGGGGCAACACAAAAATCAGCACCAAGTGTTGTGAAGATGGTGGTCTGTGGAGGGCATCTGACTACGCTGTTGAAGGAAGAAGAAGCTTAGGAGACAGTGTAGAAGTGTTAAGGAGCTCCCAGCTTAAGGTGAGTCATCTGGGAAGTATACTGTTTAAAGCACTCTCTTGCTTGCTACAACACAAACAAGATGAACTAGAAGAGAACTGGCTTCTCTGGGATGAGCTGGCTATGAAAAGGAGCAGGCAGGACAAGAAGATGGGGTCCAGGGCAGCTGGTACAGTGGCTTCTCATCCTTACTCAGGATAAGGTAGAACATCTGACTTAGAAACTGTAGCTAGGACTCAGTCCAGTGACAGCTGTCATGCTGTTTGTTAAGCCACAAAGTGGGCAGCTACTCAGTCCTTCAAGTGGACAGATTGGATTAGGGAGAAAGGAATTCAGAGGTGAGTCTTCCACAGAGGCCTGGTTGTGGTGCTGGTGCTGGAAGAGAACGACCCACACATCTAAGAAGACTGTGGTGCAGGCATTTGCTCTCAGAACAAAATGGCAGAGATTTATTGAGTTTCCCTCATGTTTGTTTTGGAGAGAAAGGCAGGGTCTTGTTCTGTAGCCTAAGCTGGTCTGGAACCTGTAAGCCCTTTGGCCTAGACTCCCTTGCTTACAGGCATGGAATGCGTGCTTGGTTATGACCTGTCGAGTTTTTCTGAGAGTGTTGTACAGTTGTCCATCACCTAAATGTGTTTATGTAAACAAGAGGTCAGATGCATAATGACTGTCCCATAAGATGGACTCACCAAGTGACGTCACAGCCACTGCTCACAATCGTGAATGTCACACAAAGATGAATCTCACATCTCAGAATATCTCCCTGTTGCTAAGCTGTGCACGGTGTGCTCCTGTTGTGACACACTTGTGGAGAATATAGACACCGGCAGTTCCTTTGGGAAGGATACTTTCCAGTGCACCTGCCTGACCTGGCGGTCATTTCTGTGCTTTGAAAAACCTCTCCACTGGGAAACCTGCCTGTGTACAGCGTGATGGTCAAGGTGCCCCATGGGCTGCATGGCAGCTTCTGTGGGTTTGGTAAGGGGTGGCTTAGCCAGACGACATGTGAGACTCCCCCAAAACTTCCATCTGCTAGTGTAATCTGTGACTGCCCACGAGGGATGGTTAGTGTGAGGGTTTCCCAAACTCAGTTGACCCTGGAACTCCTCTGCTCCAGGACCTCTGAAGTCTGAGATCACAGGGCACACTCTCCGGGGATGACTACCTGTTAACCTTTCTTCACAGTGGAAGGCAGGCTCCTGCCTATTTCTCCAGTCTCAAATCTTACTCTGCTTCCTAACCTGGGCACAGCCTCTAGTCCCTCCAGGAGAATGCGCTTTGTGTACCATGCTAGTTCCTGCTGGGGGCTCCTTAGCAGCCCCTCATCCCATCGCTGGGAAATTCTTTCATGCCTAGCTTCCTACAGGGCCACCTGTCTCCTCCCTAAAGCCCTCTCTGAGTCTCTTGTTTGAAATGGGCACTCTGCCCACGTCAGCATTTGCCCCCTCCCACGTTCTAAACATAAGGCCCTGGCTGTGTTTCTCATGGGTCTTCATTGCCAGGGGTACTTGCTGGGATTCCTCTATATTCTCAGTGCTGGCTTTCTGGCTATACACTGAGTGCTTCTGATCCTGACATCTGAGCAGATGTTTGGGGGAAGGGAGGCAGAAGCAGGGCTGACTGGTAGGGTTTCTGATGGAGTGATATCCATTGGGGTAGTGGTGGTTGGCCTACTTTAGAGTCTTGTCCAGTTTACACCTCACCTCTCTTACGCACTTACTCTTCCTAAGATCATGTGCCTATGGCTTGGCATTTAAAACAGAAACTGGAATTCTTCCATCTGTGACTTGACAGCTTCGCTCACATAGGGATGAAACCAGCTGAGTCCAGCCTCTGAGGAAGGCCTGCTCTCCCCACCTCTGAGGCACACTTCTAGGGCGAGTAGTGTGGATCCTCAAAGGGAATCTCTTCATCTACCTTTTGTGTATGTGTAGTATATGGGTGTTCATGTTATGTGTATATGTGTGTGTGTGTGTGTGTGTGTGTGTGTGTGTGCGTGCGCACGCGTGCCTGTATATGCGTGCAGTTGCTGTGGAAGCCAGATGTTAATGTCCAGCTTCCCCCTCTATTGCTCTTTGCTTTATGTTTTGAGGAAAGGTCTCGAACTAAACCCAGTGCTTACTGACTAGATTGACTGGTCAATGAACTCAGGGGATCCGCCTGTCTCTGTCTCCTCTCCTTTGCCCCAGTGCCAGGGTTAGAGAGATAAGCAGTCATGCCAGCTTTTTACCTGAGTTCTAGGGATCCAGACTCAGGTCTGCACACTTGTATAGCAGGCACTTTACTGAGTCATTTCCCCAGGCCCCCTTTCTCTCGTGTGTGTACATATGCATGTCATTGTGCATACCTTTGGAGCTCAGAGGAAAATCCCAGGTTCTGTTCCTCGGGCACTGTCCACATTTCTGTTTTTATCTGGAGAGAGGGTCTCACAGTGGTCTGGAGCTCAACAATAGGCCAGCCTGGTCCAGTAAGTCCCAGTGGTCCTCCTGTGTCTGCCTACCGAAGGCTGGGTTTACAAATGTACACTGTCACAATCAGCTGTTTTAAAACATGGGTCTTGCACACTGTACATTTTGTACCATGTTCCCCGGTTCTCCTTTATGACCCATTCAAGCACCTTGCTCAGAACTGTGTCAGTGTGTAAAAGATGTGATAAAAAATCTGTGAACACCCACTGAAAACAACATCATTAAAAATAAAAATGCATCTCCACAAGAAATCTTGAAGACAAAAAACAAACAAACAAACAAACATAGGCATCTAGGGTCTTTACTGACTGGGAGAGCCATCCCCACCTGTCTTCCTCTTGGTGGCTCCTGGGGGTCAGAGCTGCCCCGTGTAGCTCCAGGCAGGCCACTCACACAGAGGACAGGCAGCACAGTGTTCCTGCGTGGAGCAGCCCCGGGGGCATCAGCTATTTTGTGCACCAGATGCCAGGTTTGCCCCATAGTCCTGGAAGTGGAAAGCATCCGTGACAGACTACCCAGCCTTGCTTGGAAGGTTGGTGATGAAGCAGAACAACGAGGCCAGTGCTAAACTTGAGAATCCTGATGAGCAAAGACCAGACCCACAATTGTCCGATTAAAGCAGGCTGGATTTTGGGGGTGCACTTGGGACTGCTGTCTCACTCTGAGCTGGGATTTGAGAGAGAAGCCCCTGCTGGCCTCTTGAGGTTGTTTTTACAGGAGAGATGAAGTGTCACAGGGGCAAGAGAGTCAGCTGTTACACATCGTTAGAGAAATACAGCCAAGGGGAAGGAAGGGTATACATCATGCCAATGGAGCCGCAAGCTTAGTGTTGGTTGAAAACATGTTTTGCCGTTTACATCAGATCTAAGAAACAGGAACTTATTCTTAATCACAAATAGAAACCTTAACTTGCAAGGACTTGACATAGGTCAAACAGGAACTTATTCTTAACTGTCTTATGCAATCACAACCCTTAACCTATAAGGTATATTGTTCCTTTTTTGGTATATTGTTTCTGTTTTGGTCTCATATTGGCGCGGCAGTGTGTCTCTAGTGGAGACTGATTCCCACTTGCGTTCTTGGGAAATCCTATTTATTACTTATTTATTTTTAATTTTTTATTTAATTAATTTATTTTACAACCCAACCACATCCTCCCCTCCCTCTCTCCACCCCCAGGCTACCCTGCCTCTGTATTCGCTCAGAAAGAAAGGGGTAGGCCTCTCACAGGCATCAGCAAAACATGGCACATCAAGTTGCCATACGAACCAAGCACCTCCCCCTGTATCCTCTTATTCAGGCTGAGCAAGGCAATCCAGCATGAGGAATAGGCTACCAAGAGCCAAAGTGCCAGCTCCACTGCCGGGAGTCCCACAAACAGACCAAGCTACTCAACTGTCACATATATATGCAGAGGACCTTGGTCGGTCCCATGCAGACTCCCTGGTTGTTGGTTCAGACTCTGTGTGTTCCTACGAGCCAGGCTAGCATTTTCTGTGGATTTTCCTCTGATGTTCCTGACCCCTCCTGGCTCCTTCCTCCCTCTTCTCAGCAGGACTGCCTGAGTAGGAGTCTCTGGATCTCTGAATCTGCCTCCATCGGTCACTGGATGAAGGCTCTCTGATGACAAGTGGGGTAGTCACCAATTCAATCACAGGACATGGCCATCCTCTGCTGCCAGGAGTCTCAGCTGGGGCCGTCCTTGTAGACTCACGGGGGTTTCCCTTGCATCAGGCACCTGACTCAGTCATGTCTTTCAGCACTCTCCCCCTCCAGCCACCCTAGCCTGATCCCTCAACTGCCCATGCCCATTCACCTCCAGTCCAACCAGGAGATCTCCTCTATGTCTCCTTTCCAGGGAGATCCGTGTGTTTCCCCCCCCTTGGGCCTTCCTTGTTTCCTAGCCTCTCTGGGTAGTATGGTTATCCTTTGCTTTACAGCCAATATCCACTTATGAGTGAGTTCATATCATGTTTGTGTTTCTGGGTCTGGGTTATCTCACTCAAGATGATTTTTTTTTCTAGCTCCATCCATTTGCCTTCAAATTTCTTGATGCCATTTTTTTAACATCTGAGTAATACTCCATTGTGTAAATGTACAACATTTTCTTTATTCTTCAGGTGAGGGGCATCTAGGTTGTTTCCAGGTTCTGGCTATTATGAATAATGCTGCTATGAACATAGTTGAGCAAGCATTCTTGTATGATTGCGTATCTTTTGGGTATAGACCCAAGAACAGAATTGCTAGGTCTTGATGCAGATTGATTCCCAATTTTCTGAGAAACCACCATACTGTTTTCCAAAGTGGTTGTACAAGTTTGCACCCTATTTATTTTCTGACTTGATGAATTCAAGTGTGGCAAACATTTATCAAAGCAGGCCTTAGAGCCTGTAGGGCCAAAGCTAGACTCATCGCCTAGGAAGTCAGGGTGGACTGCAGGCTTCAGACTCAGCCTTTAAGATCTACAATCAGTCACATGTTCTTGCTTTCAACTTTCCTGATGGTAGGGAGAGTCAGGGTGAATGGGTCAGAAGCTGCTCCCACTGCCCGGCCTTTCCATCTGCTGAGGCTCCCCGAGGGAGCAGTGACACTGAGACCTTGGCCAGGAACACACCTGCTCAGCAAGCTGAAGGACAGGGTCTGCTGTGGGTTTCCAGATGCCTTCATGTAGAGTCAGTACTGACTGCTGGGATTCTGGGCTCCAGTCCCTTGAGTATACTGAAGCAAAGAGCAGGAGGTGAAGTAGCCCAGTTAGAGGAAGAGTAGAGAAAAGCAGAAAGACCCCAGATCATCCTCCATCCTGGCTGTGTAGCAGTGACTTGCCCCCCCCATCTTCTCTTGGAATAAATTCTTTAAATTTTGCTCATGAAGATGGGTCTGCCACTGTATTATTGCTGTCTAAGCTTTCTTCACTGGTTGAATAGCAAGACAATGCCTCATGGGCTTGAGAGAGAAGTCATTCCTGGCACTTGGGAAAGAACACGATAGATTGTGTATGCTGCTATCACTGTTAATATTTCCACTTTTCCTGAGCTGTGCAGTCATGATCTGTCCACCCTAACCAGTCCTTATTTATGCCTCATGTTCATAAGCAGGCTTCCTGTCTAGACTTGTGGATAAAGAGAGATCATTTTTCATTTTTCCAGTTCTCCATACCACAGGAGAAACCTATGGACAACTCTTTGATACAGCTATTTTTGTGTGTTTATATATGTTTGTGAATACATGTGTATGTGCGTATGTGTGTGTGTGTGTGCGCACACATGTGCGCATGTGTGGGGTCATTCGTCAATAGTGGGTATCTTCTTTAATTTCCTTCTAACTTATTTTTTTGAGACAGAGACTCTTACTAATATTGGAGCTTGCAGATTTACTTATACTGGCTTGCCAACAAGCTCTAGGGACCCTCCTGTCTCTGCCCCCCCCCCGCCAGAAGTGGGATTACAAGGTGTGTGCCTCTATGCCCAACTTTTAATGCTGGTTCTGAGGATCAATCTTGAGTGCTCTTGCAGCAGGCATTTTACTGTGCAAGTCATTTCCCCAGGCCCCATCCTGGTGTAGGAGGGTCTTCTGTATTTGTGTTGCTTTCATTGGTGAATAAAGAAAACTGCCTTGGCCTTTTGATAGTGCAGAAATCAGGCAGGTGGAGTAGACAGAACGGAATGCTGGGAAGAAGGCAGTGTGGCAGACGCCGTGGTTCTCCTGCCTAAGACCGATGCTGGTTAGAAGCTTTCCCGGTAAGCCATGACCTCGTGGTGAACACAGATTAATAGAAATGGGTTAGATCAAGAGTGAGAGTTGGCCAAAAAGAGGCTAGATATAATGGGCCAGGCAGTAATTTAATTAATACAATTTCCGTGTGGTTATTTCGGGGTTTAAGCTAGCCGGGCGGCCCGGAGCCGGGAGGTTGGGACCAAAAGCAGGCCTGCTCCTCCTCAATACAACACCATCCTAGTCTTATTATTCTCTCACAGTCTGTGTTAAATTTGTTTTCTGATGCTATGACAAAATACTAGAGGTGGAGCGTATTAGCTACTTTTCTCATTGCTGTAACCAGGCGTCTGCTAGGCATCAATTTAAGAGAGAAAGCCTTTCTTCTGGGATATAGTTCAAAGGGGTTATTCCATCATGGTTGGGGAAACTTTGCAGCAGGCGGGGAAGGTATGGTGCCTGGTTACATTGTGTCCATAGTCAGGTAGCAGAGCTCGGATGAATGTGCCTGCTCAGCCTACCTTTCTAGTTTTTTGTGCAGTTCCCCCCTCCAGCCCAGGGAATAGCACACCTGCATTTAGGAGGGTCTCCCACCCAGTGAACTTAGTCTATATAATCCCTCTAGGTATGCCCGGAGGCTGGTGCCCTTGACAGATCCCATCAAGTTGTCAGGGTGAGCCATCACACCGGGTAAGTCTTGAGAGACAGGATTTATTTAGATGCTTCTATTTCTGAAAGCTGATTGGGTGATTCCCTCAACTGAACTTCCGATGAGGCTCTCCTGGTGGCTGATGTTGCAGTTACAGTGGCAGAAGTGCCCGTAATAGCAGGCACATGGTGAGACAGGAAGTGGGCTCACCCTCGGGGTCAGGCTCAATCTTCACCTACTCTTGTGAGAACTAACAGGAGTCCGGTGAAAATGGTATTAATTCCTTCTAAGGGTAGCGCTCCAAAGACCTAATCACACCAAGCAGCGAGCCCCACCTCCAACAAGGCCACACTAACACACATGCCTTTGCAGACACTCTCAAGCCACGTCTAAACCACAGTGCCACCCAAACTAAAGGCAAGATGCAGACCCCTTAAATGACTTCCATGTGCTTGTTATTCACACGACAGTCATCATCGTTAGATCTATTGCAGCCTATTATTTACTTATCTTTTCCCTTTCTTCTAGCATTTGAATGTCAGATTCACAACAGATAGCTGGACATCACTTAGAACAATGCTTAGCACACTGTCAGAGTGTAGAGTATAGGGAGGTTATGGAGCGAGTGCCAGGGAGCTGTGTTTTCCCAGGTTAGGGTTGCTAGCTTTCTGACCCTGGGTGTGATGGTTAGTTTTAATTGTTGACTGACACAACCTAGAATTACCTAGGAAGGGAGTCCCAATCAGGGATTGTCTACACTGGGTTGGCCTCTGGGCATGTCTGTGGAGGACGTTATCTTAATAAGTTAAGTGATGTAGGGAGAAACATCTCAGTGTGGGTGGCATCATTCCCTAGGCACAGGGACCTGAGCTGTAGAAGAGTAGACACACTGAGCTGAGCACAAGCAGGCAAGCGGGCAAGCATACATTCATTTCTTTCTGCTCTCTTAACTGTTGGTGTGATGTGGCCAGATGTTTGAAATTCCAGCCTCAGCTTCACCACAGTGACAGATGATAACCAGGAATTGGAAGCTGAAATAAACTTTCTACCCTTGGGTGGTTTTCATCAGGGCATTTTCCACAGCAACAGATGTGAAGTGAAGCAATTTTTTTCTAAGCCTCAGAAAGTGGGGGCCCTGCCTTTTAATAATGTGGATTCTGAGCTGGGTGGTGGTGGCACACACCTTTAATCCCAGCAGTGGGGAGGCAGAGGTAGGTGGATCTCAGTGAGTTCGAGACAAATCTGGTCTACAAAGTGAGTTCTAGAACAGCCAGGACTTTTACACAGAGAAGCCCTGTCTCAAAAAACTGAAAAAAAAGTGGGTTCTGGGGCTCACAATTAGTACCTCATACTTGCAAAGCAAGCACTTTACTGACAGATCCATCTCCCCAGCTCAGGCCATTGTGTGGACCAGGGATCTACATGTGATTTGAATAATGTCCATAGGAGGAGGTAGGACTTTGGACACTCTTTCATCCTGCATGGACACTGTGATGAGGCTTTGGGTACCATTGAGTGAAGGTTGAGTTTGCTCTCCTTTTCTTGAGCGGTGGTCTATGACTTTGATTAGAAGTGATACGTCCTGAGTCCTGAGCTTTGCAGTGGAGAGGATTAAAGAGTCTGTTCTCACTGCCTCAGGACATTGCTCCCTGATGCGTGAGCCAGGCTGGGTCTTTTGGAGAAAAATAAAAAACAAACAACAAACAAACAAACAACAAAAACCTTCCTGCAGAGAGACATCTACATTGTCTTAGCCATTCCCACAGACACACTGACATCTGAATGAAGCCATTAGAGACCAAACACCCCCACACGACATCACTGAAATGCTCGACTGAATTCAAGGCCCATCAGCCAAGGGTGGAAAGGCCGCCCAGGACAGTCTGGATTGAGATATTTATCCACGGAGTTGTGAGGAGAAAACAGCTGTTCTTTCAGGCCACTGAGCTCTGGGCTGGTCTGATTCTCAGCAACAGGAAAGTGATCCATCAGGTGAGAGGGTTTTCCCACTCAGTGGCTCAGCTGAGAAGAAGCAAGGTTGGAAGTACTGGATGCTACCACATGGAGAAGCTGCTTGAGGAACAAATACCCAAGCAGAGAGGAGCCACCAAAAGAAGAGAGACTGAATTGCAAGCCTGGATGACATTATTGAAGCCTCTGGACCCAGAAGATCATCAGACAAGAACCTTCCTAGAAATTACATAGGTAAAGCACTGGCTTTTTTTTTTCTTTCTAGCCTGTTAGAAGCCAGGATTCTGCCATATTCAACTAAAAGAACGCTGGCTGCTATCAAAATTATTTCCTGGTTGTGTTATATCTATGTTTGGATTCCAGCCAAAGGTGACTAGCATGGCTTCAAATATCTTTAAATCAGTTCTTGTTTCTCTCCCCCAAATCTGTAGTGTTACAAACAATCTTATTCACAACCAGTTTAGCTGTTACACACTTCTTTATCTGTGATGATATGGGACTCCCCTCTGCATGCTGTGACTATGTTTTATTACCACTGGTTAATAAAGAAGCTGTTTCAGCCTATGGCTTAGCAGGGTAAAGCCAGGCAGGAAATATGAACAGAGATATATATAGAGAGTAGGTGGAGTCAGAGAGATGCCATGTAGCTGCCAAAGGAGAAAGACACTGGAAAACCTTACCAGTAGACCACAGCCTTGTGGCGGTACATAGATTAATAAAAATGGGTTAATTTAAGATATAAGAGCTAGACAGGAATATGCCTAAACTATTGGCCAAGCAGTGTTGTAATCCATATAGTTTCTGTGTGACTACTCAGATCTGGGCAACCAGGAATTAAGAGCAGACTCTGTTTACAGCTTACCATACACAAGTACACAAGGAATGGTGGTAATCCCGGATGCTTTAATGTCTTTGCTTTCTTCTGTGAGCTGTATAATTGAATTGAATTGTGTTAAATCCCATGTAGAAGTGAGAGTTATGAAAATGTCTGCATTCCACTGTGTCCTCTTACTCAAGGCATTGCATGTGTGCAGGTGCTGAGCAGACACCAGCACAGACACCAGCATCCTTCTTTTCCTGCCTGTGTCAAACCTCTCTAAAGCACCTGCTCCCAGCCTGAGGAACACGTTCTTGTAGACATTCTTTTTGCTATCCAGACTACACAGGGAATGCAACATTTGGCAAAGGCTGAAGTTTTATGCTGTCAGGAAGTGCTGTGTGCTGTAAAAGGCTCTGAGGAGCTTTTAGGTGTTTGGGTTCCAGACACACTCCTGTCCTCTGTCCTTGCCAGTCACATGTCATGCTGGGAAAACTCTCTTCTTTTTTTTCCACTTTTGCCTTCCTTTTTCCAGAATCTAGTTCTTGGCTGAGAAGTGGTGCAATCCCCAAATGCTGTGATTTAATGGGAGGAAATTTGCTTGACTCATGCACGAATTTGCTAGGGGAAGTGAATCTGATCAAGATAATTACACTCACATCTTCGTGTAGATTACAGCAAATGCCTAAGAAAGGTGCTGGGTTGCTGTCACTCAACATGACCTCTGTTCTCTGGGGGTTCACAACTGGCTAATGAGAAGAAGTCTGAGTGCAAAACCCTGCCCTTCCCAAGTCTCATTACTTACTCAATTAAGAGACAGCATGGTGATCAGGTTCTGTCTGTCTAGACCCTGGCTCAGCCATGGATGAAAGATGTGAGGCAGCCATAGTCCCAGAAGGGTTTAAGAGGTGGTCTTGACCATCATGATTTTCCAGTCTAGACCATTGATTAGTTTCATCTCCCTTTACTGCCTGAGCCATTGTGTTTTGCCACAGCAACAATCTGCCCTTCTCTGATAGGTCATTCCCTTTTCATCTCCACAGAGTGAGTTTTGAAATCTGCTCCTGCAGCTGTCTGATGGCATCCTGGTCCTCATCTGAGATGCAGCTCAATTTCCCTGCAGAGAAGTGATTTTTCTAATCATCTCACCATACTTTCCCCCTCCCCATGGCTCCCATCTCAGCCTCTTCACACCTAGGTCAATGTTCATCTCTTTAGCAAGTGTGTAATAAGCACTCACCGGGTTGCAGAGCTGTGGAGTCCTGAGATGACCCTGATGTGATGATCTCAGAGTCTGGCTGAGGAGGAATTCAATGAGAATAAGTCACAGAAACCCTAAAGCATCAAGAAAAGCATTAACAAGGGAACACCCAGGCACCTGAAACAGCCAGTTGAAAGAAGGTAGCAAAGATCGGGAAAGCTCCAGAGACAGGGGTGCCTTGGCATGCTCATGGAGGATTGATGGATGCCACCAATGTGCAGAGAAGGAAGACAGTCTCCACAGAGAGAATGCTAGACAACTGTTCCCCATCCGTGTTTTGATCTTCCTCACCTGCCTCCCCATCTCTTCCCAGATCTCCCCACTTCCCTTCACACCCAACTTGGTGTATTTTCTCTTCTCATCAATACCAGTTTATTTATGTGTGCTGCCCAGATATTCTTGGATATGTGATCTTCCACTGGACTGTGGCTAACTTATAAGGGGCTAGACTTTTAAAGAAAATTGATCCCTTCTCATGCAGCAGAATTGCCCATAGTACATTGGCTGGGGATGGGACCTCATGTCCAGCTTCCCTGTCCATGCTAGGATAGGGTCTGACTTGGGATTGTGCAGGTCTTGTGCATGCTGTTACATATGTAAGTTCACATGTGCAGCTGCCTGGCTGTGTCCAGAATGAGCATCTCCTAATAGTCAACCACTACCTCTACTTCTTACACCTTTCCATTCATCCTTCTTCAGTGATCTATAAACCCTTGAATGAGACATGTGAGGTCTATGTTGCAATTAGGGCTGAGCATTCTGGAGTCTACTGTCTGCACCTGGACCAGTTGTGAGTTTTTCTGTTGATTACCATCTACTGCAAACAGAAACTCTTCAATTGATGGTTGACAGATGTGTTAACCTATGGGTATAATAATAAGTCATTAGGAGATGGTTTAATACTATGTCCCTTTAGCAGAATAATAGTAATAGGTTCTCTCTTAGAGTATATGATCTGTCTAGCTATAGGTTCTTGGCCTAATAATGGCGCCAGTATAGATTTCATCTTGTAGAGTGGGCATTAAATCCAATTGATTGGTTACTCACATGACATTTGCACCACTACTGCACCAGTCTAGACTTGCTTTTTCAACTGTCCTCCTTACCCTAGAGAATGATCAACCATGTCTGAGTGTCCCCCATCATCTTCTCTCACCAATGGATTCATTCTATCCAGTTTTACATTCCCATCACCTAGCAAAGCCACATAAAGAGAGGGTCCAATTGTCTCAACTGTTCCAGCTGAGCCAAGATCCAAGGGACCATCCACTAGATTCCAGCTGTGTATACAGGCTCAAGAGGAATAACAGAGCTGCCCAGCTGATTTATGGAACCACAAGACATGATAAGCCACTGTTGTCTAAGCCACTAGCTTTACAGATCTGTTTTTATTATACTTAATCATATGTATGTAGTATGGGGGTACATGTGAAGGCACTGCCCATATGAGGGCAGAAGAGGGCATAGGATCCCTGGATCTGGGGCTGCAGGTGGTTGTGAGACACTTGACATGGGTGCTGGGAACCACCCTTGGGTCCTCTTAAAGAGTGGTACATACTCTTAACTGCTGAGCTATGTCTCTAGTCTCTGATTAAGCCATTACCTTTTGTTTAATTTGCTAAGCAGAATGAGTAGCGAATAGGGCCTATTATTTCTGGTTGGGTATTTCTCCTAATTCTGTGAGTTCTTTTGCCAAGCAAGAAAAACAGAAATTGGTGCTGGTTCTTGTGTCCAGGCAGGCTTTCAGCAGGAAGACTAGATCTTGGAGCATACACAACAAGCTCAATAATGTTTACTTCACAGGCTACTTCCAGCATCCCAAGCAACCTTAAGAAGCCTTTTCAGAGCGGGATGGAGAAACGAACCCTGGCAGGCAGCAGGGCCAGGTCAGCACCACAGACAGCTCCAGCACAATGACAGAGCACCAGATGCTGAGAATCCTCAAGTACCCACAGGCAGCGGTGCCCCAGAGAAATAACTAGCATTGTGTCAAAAGAATTGGATTTGCCTCATGGATTCTCATTTGCTGTGGGCACTCTCCTGTCACAACTTGTATGGATTGAGTTTCAGTCGCAAAAGAAACTGGAAATAAGAAGTGATAGAAGCCAAGATAGAATATTGAGAATTAGTGGCAAATGCCGGGGTGGGGCACCCAGGGCTGTGATAGCAGCTTGGACATGTGAGGTCTGGGGCATGGTCCTCAAAGCCCCCTGAAGGCATGGCTCTAGCTTTGTATCTAAGATGCTGGGGAATATTACTGCAACTGCATCCACAGTCTTACATTTGCTCCCCCAATAAGGTAAGAGTTTCTGGCTCTTCCTATGCCATGGACACTAAAGGTGCTCTATCTGAAGCCATCACTTCCTGCACCATGGAGACTAAAGGTGCTCTATTTGAAGCCATCACTATTGGGATTCCTAACAGTGGAAACATTCTTCAAAGTGTCTGCAAGGAGAAGTAGCTAAGATGTGCCATCTAAGCAAAGACCAATCTGGGTTGAGACCACAGGGAATCATGTCAAAGACTTCCCAGATCTTAAGAAGCCTCTTGGGCTCCACTGATTCTTTATCCTCTATGGAGACAAAGGTCTAGAACATCTGCCCTATAATTCTACCACTGCTATAACAAATGACCACAAACACATTGAGTTAGCCGAGAGGAGAATGGCAGCCACCGGGTTAGTGGTGGGAGAGGGAGGGAAAGGTGGGTGAAATGGTTCAAGGCTTCAGTAATGCAGGATAAACAGGTCCTGAGGTGCTGTCCACAACGGTAGCTTAACAGACAGTGGTGTATTGCAAGCAAGTATGAGAAGCGGTAGATCGTAAGTGCGCACATCATGTCTAAAGTGACGGGAACATGATAACCAGGTCTGACAAGGGCTGTGCTAATTGGCTTGGCTGCCCTCATCTCACACAATAAACTTAGCTCAAAACATCAAGCCATACATCTTAAAGCTACACAACTCTTTATTTGTCAAATATACGTCCATAAAAATGGGAAATGAGAAATTGGGAAATCTGGATTTTTGTCTTATTTATGTTTATTTTCTCTGACAATGCAAATGCTTTTCCGAACCAAAAGGTAAAAGATGGAAATTTAAAAGGAGTGATCCACCCTCCCCTCCTGGGCTGAAACCACCCAGATTTGTTGTCTTACAGTCTGGGAACTGGAAGTTCTATAGGTAAAGATGCTGGCTGGGCTGCACTCCTCTCAGGGTGTCTAGGGACTAATCCAGCCCCTGCCTTTTCCAATCTTGAAAGGCTACCTGCAGTCCCTACCTCAGGACTCTTCCTTTACCTTCACGACCAGCAAGTGGACTCTGTCCCACTTGGTACTTGCAGCTCCCTCATCTTTGTGGGGACATAGCGATTTCAGCCAGTGCTTTCACCGCAGACATTAAATCCAGCTGCGAGAAGCAGAGTCCAGCCAATTGCTACCCTTGCCTTTCTCTACCTGTTTGTTGGGCAATTGAATCATGTTCTGGAATTGGCCAGTGAATAACTGGTTAGGCACCACTTTTTCTTTTTTTCCTTTTCTTCTTTTTTGTGTTTCTATAAGATGGTTAGTGTATCTAAGTGTGCATGAGTGTGCAGGTGCTTACCTGTGTGTGCAGGTGTGTGTTTGCACACGTGAGTAGGATCTAGGGTCCGGAGGAGGCTATTAGGTGTCTTGTCATTCATCCTCTATTTCTTTGACACAGGAGCTGTGCTGTTAGCTTGTCAGCCCCAGCAATTCTCCTGTCCCTTCCCCTCAAAACCCTGGGGTTTTGGTGAATGAGACAATGGTCACAGCCACATTTTTGCATGGGTTCTGGGATCTGAACTCAAGTTTTCACATCTGCAAAGCAAGGACATTCTTAGAGCTGACACTCTGGGCCTTCTGTCCTGCTTGGCCAGTTTCTAATCCTGTTATCACACACACACACACACACACACACACACACACACACACACACTTATCCTGTGTTTTAAATAGTATAAATGACTCTTATTCAAATTTTATGTGTGCTTTTATTTGAGAGCAGGCAGTCCAATGTATGTGCCTTGGCAACTGGATGAGCCTGTGCTGGGGTCTACATGTATTTTGATTCTCAGAGCTCCTCTGATCAGCTGCACGCTGGTGCAGAATCTCATCCACAGATTTAGAGTGTCCCTTTCTTCAGCTCTCTCTTTACTCCCCGACTTTACAGTCTTCTCTCTTGGTTCCCCTCCCCACTATTGTGTTATATTTTACATGGGCTTATATCTGAAACAAAGCAGAAGTAGGAGGAGGGAGAAGGGAGGGATTGGGGGCAGAGAGAGGCAGAGAGAACAGTTGAGTAATAGGCATTCCCCTGTACCATTTGGAACTTAGAGGCTCATGTCCCGAACTTCTCATCAGAAAGAAGGGTTTTTGTTAAGTCACCTCCAGGCAGGGCTCCGAGTTTCCTCCCATCACTGTGAATAGAGTGATGGTTTCTCCCAGAGCTTCTCTTGGGTACCCATTCTGTGGTTCTGGACGTAGCTGTCTTGGTGTGTGAGCTGGAGATGTGGGAGGAGAAGATGCAGGAACTCGTGGCTACATGAGCTGTTCCTCCAGTTTGAACCCCACCTTCGAACTGTTTTCTTATTTGCCTGCTTTCTTACCTTCAGTCTGCCTGAGTTTACATTATGATTCTGTCCAGGCTTTTAATTAAAATTAGCCAGAGAGAAATGGCCTTGTGTGTACATATTAGCACCAGAAGTTGAAAGAATTACCTTATTTCAGGGACTCCGAGGGGAGGAAATACCAACTTCCATGGTTTGGAGATTGGGGAAGAGATGAAATGGGCCTAATGGAGCTACAAGAGGTGAGGTCAGCCCTAGCCTTGGGTGGGAATCAGAAAGTGAGGATGATAGCTGAGCTTCTCGTGGAGACCATGTAAGGATGCAGGGCGCAAATGACTATAGCCACCCAGCAAAACTTTGGCCTGCAGGCCCTCAGCGAACACGCGACTCTGACTCCTGGATCCCCATTCATTGTCTTCCAGCATCTAAGAAACAGCTTCCTATGCTGAAGAATTCTCTGCAGTGGGCACCAGAGTGTGAACAAAGGTCTTCGGGATTGAGATGATGTATTTGATTTAATATCAAGCAGGAAAAAAATAGGAGATAAGAGAAATATGATTGCAATCATGTTTTATATATTCTGTGTTTGTAGTGGATTAATAACAGGCAGGAAATGGACATAGTTGTGTAAAAAGTAAAATATGAAGCAGTGAGATGATCTGTTATATTATGAGACTTATTTTTCGAAAAATGTCTTTAGTGTGGCTTCATTATAACTTCAAATATAAGAACATGGCAAAAATAATCACTGTCTTCTGGCCTTACAGTCACACTGGTCCTGGCTCTGCTTTGTCCCTTGTCTGGGAAGGCATTCCTTTCTCAGCTGCCACCCAGCTCCTCCTGCTACATGTCCCCACACCACTGTTCACCTAGTACTGATGGCGCTGCACCTCGCCAATGGTGCTGTGATTCTCCATCTCTGCAGACACAAGTGCGTGAAGCAGGGCCGGATGCTTCCTTTCCCACAGATATATCTCCAGAACCCAGCCAAGGCATGTGAGTTACTAACTAATAAATATTTATTGACAGAATTCTTAAATTTCCAAGTAAATGACAGCTTTCAAATGTTAGGATTTCTGTTTTGCAATTTATCTGGCTCCCTTTGTGATGGGCACTTGTCAAATCCATGTGTTACTTTCTCTCCATACTTACGCACACTGTCCAAACCAATGCTGAATGGCATAGTGCCCTGAGCTGGCAATGCACCCATGGAGAAGCTCAGATGAAGAGTGAGGGAAAAATCAGAACACAGGTTTTGGTTAAGGTCACCCTTGTCTAGAATAGTCGGGAAAATAGCTGTGCTGCTTGGTCTGGGGACTTCCCCATCTGATACCACGCCTTCTAAGGCATTCTAAACTCAAACACACCAATGCCAGTTTAAGAACCTGCCATTTGCTTATGACATTTGTCATAGGTACTTTGTTTTAGGTGCAGAAGAAGGGACTCAGCTAAACATTATGAACCACATATAATGATGGCAAGATGCAAGTTGCTCCAACCAGACACCCACTCAAACATTCTATTCTACATATGATTCTTTGACTCCCTTAACAAGTGTTGAGGCAGGTGATTCTCCCAGCCTTCACATGAGCACTCTGAGTGATGGGGAATGTCTTTCCAGGCAACTTGTGACCTCTGAAGATAAATCTCCTTCACACTGCGAACAGGAGGGTCAGGATCAGAGACTCTCATTCCTGCATCCAGGGCAGGCATTACTAATCAATCCCAGTGTTCTTTTCCATCAAATCTAGGTTTAGTCTTAGAGTCATTCTCAGTGTTCAGAGCTCAACTTATAGTCTCTGCCCCCTAGTTCCCAGAAAGTTCTTTCTCATATTTGTAAGCCCTGTTCTCTGGCCTCCATCTTTGGAGGCCCCATCCCTGTGCCCGCCAAGTCTTGACTCCTCCCCGGAGGAGGGTCAAGATGAGCCTGCCAAAATCCTGACCACACCCTCAGTCTACTTAAACTGCTTCCCTGGAAAGTTTCCTCCTGGTCTCTTTCCTCTCCCCCAGTGGTGGTCGCATTAGCAGCCTCCTGGTTCCCCCTCGGGGCCACCTGAGAGCGCAGGAATCCCATTAAACCTGGATATTTTTTAAATTTGGCTTGTTGTGAATTGGCTTGATTGGGATTTTTGGGTCAGCAGAGAGCGCGCGTTAGGAAAAATTCCTAACAATATTATTTATTGATCTTCTGTGTGCTCTCCTGTAACAGTCTGAACTAAAGACAGTCTCAGACCTGGAAACATTGAGCGCTGGGGACAAAGCCTGTCTTGGTAGGTTCAGCAAGATGGTGGACTGGTAATAGGTGTTCCAAAGCCTCAGGTCCACAGGGCAGAGGTAGATTAACAACAGGCATTTGTTAGTGTTGACCTAGAATCTTCCCATGGATGTCAGAAAGCCTCCATGCAGGACCAAGTCCAGGACTCTGGAGGCTGGAGGCCAAGGGCAGGTAAGGGTTGCTTAACAACAGCATAACTGGGTCAAGTCCAGGTCTGCCATTCTCTTTACAATGAGTGTCCATCAGATGAAAAGGCCTTCCTTTGAGTAGGCAACCTGATCCCTTTCCCCCAACTTTATTTCAAAACTACAGGTTCAGTTATGAAGAAGGTGACCTTTGGTCCATATAGAATGCTGAGTGTACCAAACCTAGGGAATGCTTCCAGGGAGTTTGGAAGGGGTAGCTGTGAAGACACAGCTGTGAGATTGTCCCCAGCTTCTTCCTAACACCCCAGTATGAGAGTTTCACATGGCTTCAATCGGCTGAAACCTTCTAAGTTTCAGGAAGGCCTTGGGTTACTATAGTGAGATGACATATTTAGACATTTGGATTTGGCCATGGCTGTCCAGTGTGGAGGATGGATCTGGCTCAGGCTGGCTGTTAGCCTTCTCCTCTTCCATAGCTGAGTTGGTCTTCACCTCTGGGTGCTGAGCCTTGTTCCTCTTGGCGAAGGCCTGGCTGATTTCTGCATGGGTCCTGTTCTTGGTCTCCGGGAGGACCAAATAGAAGTAGATAGCTCCCATGATACACACTGTGGCAAAGACAAGGAAGCAGTAGGAGTCCAGGCTTTTCTGTGGGGAGGTAGAGACAGAAACAGCCAATGAGCAGTCAGCAGATCAGCTAGCTGGCTGGAAAGCCATGCTGCATGATTCTCCTCTGCCCCAGCACTCATATGCCAGCAAGTCTGGATAGAACCCCACAGTGGCTGCTGCTGCTGCCCCAAGAGCCAGGTGGAGCCACGTGATACTTGAGTCAATCTCAAAGGAAGTGGGGATAAGTCAGTTCCCCACCATGGTCAAGATGAGAGGAAAAAAAATGAAAACAGTCTTTATTGCTCTGTATTTTTTCCCTTCAGTATAGGCATTTAAAAACTGACCATTGAGAAAGGACAATGTAATCTTTGATAAATATTATCTTTGGTTCATTTTACCATTATCACACTCCTCCCTCTCCCATGGCACACTCTGGTGTGTGAGAACTGTAAACCCCCAGTTTGTAAGGAAAATATGGATCATGGTATCAAGGATACATGGTTTTCTTTTTTTTTCCAGTTTGCAGACAATCTACCCTCACTAATTGGTACAGTCTTGCACAAAAACAGAAAGACCAGGAGATAGATGCTGGGTGTAGTCACTGTTCCTTGTGTCTTGATTAGACCTCAGTGAGATGCTGGGCTTCCAAGGGACTCTCCAGCCTCTGTAGCCCCTGACATGGTGCTGCTTGGCTCTCAGTAAAGGGTTTGTTCAATAAAAGACTTCCTGAGCTAGAGAGATGGTTCCTGAGCAAGCACCAGGAGCTGAGTTTGAATCCTTAGCACCCATGTAAAAACCCAGATGTGGTTGTACACTACAGTTGCCTGTGACCCTAGAACTGGGAGTGCTGGCTAGGACAGGAGGATTCCTGGGACTTGCTGGCTGCTAGAAGTAGAAGCAAGAGGACCCTAAGTTCATGGTCATCCCTGACTTCATGGGTAGTTCAAACCAGTCTTTGGATATATGAGAGCCTGTTCCTTAACTCTCAAAGGCTTCCTGGTTACAGTTGCCAGGCCTGACTACTTCATACTATAAACACCATTGATCAAAGACAAGATGGCAATGTTTTTAGTGGCAGTTCCCAAGAAGCAATATCAGAGTTTTCATCAATTCCATTTAATCTCTGACCGAAAACAGTGTTTTTGGAGCTCACAGTGCTTAAGAGTCTAGGTACTCAGACATTCCAGTCTCCAGTGACACATATTTTGACTCATGGTGTCTCTGTGGTTGTAAAACTAGGACAATAGTGGGTTTGTACAGTTGTATAAAGAATGATAAAAGTATCCATCTCAAAGCACTGTGGGCTGTGAAGGGCATCACACCCTGAGAAAGGTGCTTTCTGTTTGTCCACAGAGTCTGTGAGCTGAGATGGGGATGGGGGAGACTCAGAGTTTCTGCTGTCAGAGAGGCTGTGCTAACAGAGAAGATGAGCCATTCAAAGCAGAATTTCAAACCTCCGAGTGTTAAGTTCCTTTATTTAAAAAGTGGTGATGTTTGCCCTCACGTTGGCTTGCGATGGAGTGGAATGTGGCTCACAGTCCGAACCTCTGCCTGCATGCTGACTCTGTCTGATAGATGGCAGAGTCTCGCAGCTCCT
Source organism: Ondatra zibethicus (assembly GCA_004026605.1). Lineage (NCBI taxonomy): Eukaryota > Metazoa > Chordata > Mammalia > Rodentia > Cricetidae > Ondatra > Ondatra zibethicus. Next base: position 163,399 of record PVIU01000900.1, on the reverse strand, counting down.
GCTGCTCTGGGGCCCCATCTCTCTGAAGACTCAAGACACCTGCAGCCAGGAGGGCTCCTCTAGCTATCTCCACTCACATCTGCTCCATCAGGAAGTCATGCTGACCCTACCTTGAGAGACAGCCTGCGTCTGACACCTGTCACCACTTTGAAGGCTACTGTGTTTGTGGAAGCCACCATTATGCTCTGCCTGGGTCACCAGATCATGGAATAGCTTCTCCTTTGAGTTCCCCACATCTTTCCTAGAGCCCTGGATTATTCTTAGGAGAGAAGCAGGTACGACTCTGTTAAGCAAAACCACTGTTCTGTTCAAAATCCACGTGCATGTCCAAAGTCACTCTAAGTGAAGCCAAACTCCTTCCCGTGGCTGATCTCTGGTCCCTTTTACTTCTCCGAGGTTATTTCCTTTTTTTCCCTCTGCTCCAGCTTTACCTCCCTGATGGTGGTTCCTAATACTGTGCCCCAGAGTATTTGCACATGCCATCATCTGTCTTCCTGGCTCAGCTGTCAAAGACACCCACACATCCTGCTTTCTTGCTTTCACCGTCTCTGCCTATAATCCTTCCTTACAGAGATCTCCTTGAACTCCTGTATTGAGAGGGTGCCTCCCAGCCCTGATTCACTGTTCTCTAATTGTGTATCATTATGCAGCAAAGAGCGTAGAACTGCCTGTTAATTAGTTCTCTCCCCAATGAGGGTAAGCTATGTGAGGGTGGGCATTGCTGGTTTTCTTGCATCCCCAGAATGCAGTGAGCTGTGGATAGACAGAAGACCAAGAGTGGATATTTACCGAGTACAAGGGTGTCCTGAGGTTCTCTACCCCACCCAGGGCACTCCTGGAGCTGTCTGGGATGTCTTTTCCACCCTCTGAACTGCTATGTGCTTATCTTCATTTCCCAAAGGATAGCATGAAGTCACTTGGATTATTCTGTTTCATAGACTTCAATGAACCCACAGTGCCTGCGACATCTGGGTAAAGGACACTTGTCCCTTCCTTGTGATTCTCAGGGGGAAAAGTGTAGGAAAAGTAGGGAAAGAGACTCCATTTCTGGGCACCGAGTCTACTGTGGGTCCCTGATACAGTTCTCCAAGCCAATGTGTTGGGGCTGAACCCTCAATGTGGTGAGGCCTTTATGGGGTGATCAAATGATGAGGGTGGATCCATCACAAGTGGGATTCAAAACCTCATGCTGGGATGTAGGGAACTAGGCAGACTGCTTTCATCCTTCTACCTTCTTCCACATGAGAGGCATTGAGGGGTACCATCTTGGAAGCAGAGAACAGCCTCCACCAAATCCCAGCCTTGGTGTTGGAGGTCCTTCTGTCTATGTGTTGCTTTCATTGGTTAATAAATGAACTGCGTTGGGCCTAGAGCAGAGCTATAGGAAAACAGAGGTAGGTGAGGAAAACTAAACAGAATGCTGGAAAGAAGAGGCAAAGGGAGAAGCCACGGATCCTCTGCATGAGACAGATGCTGGTTAGAATATTTGTTGGTAAGCCACTGCCACGTGGCGACATACAAATTAATAGAAATGGGTTAAATTAATATAAGAGTTAGCCAATAAGAAGCTAGAGTTAATGTGCCAAGCAGTATTTTAATTAATACAATTTCTGTGTGATTATTTTGGTTCTGGGGGGCTAGGATGAACAAGTGGGCCCTGCTACACAGCCTCCTAGAGATAACCCTGCCTGTGGCATTTCATGATTGCAGCATATAGTTAGAATAGCCCTGCTCCCTGAGGGTACCGGCCTAGAGAAGGCACAGAGCTAAGGTGGACATGCTTGCTCACCATCTCTTTTACTTAGTTCTGGTGTTGGAAGTCACAGTACCAATCACTGGTTCTGCAGAAGAAGGGTGTTACAAGACCAGGTTGGGGGGCAGGTAGAGAGGAAGGAAGGAATGAGGATTTACCTTGCCCAGTTACAGAGTCAGATCTTTGGGGCCATTCATGGGCCTGTTTAGTTCCTCTTTACAGAAGACAAAAATCAAGCTGGAGTTAGGTTGTCAGTGGAGTTGTTAGGGTCAGAGCCTGGTCCTTGGCAGCTCCAACTACCTAGGCTCAGGCACCAGTTTTCAAGCTACAGTTCAGAGACAAGTGATGGTTAGACCCAGAGGGCAGAGATGTGTTTAAAGGGCCATATAGGGAAAAGGGACAAAAATCATGTTCAGTGAGCCACAGCCAATCTTTGAGGTCTTGACATGAGGCTTAGATTTAGATGGAAGACAAGAGAGATAAGAGTGTGTACAACTAAGCAGTCCTAGTTAAAGTGGAGCCCCACCCATCATTGCTCCATTATTGGCTTCAGTTTCTCCTGCAGGTTGGTCTGGTAAGTTGCCAGAACTCAGTGAAATCGCCTTCCCTGGAAGCAGAACCTCCTCCAGCTGGCACCCTGGCTTCAGCCTTTCCTTCCCTGTACCATGAGATTCCTTGCAGTACATTGCTACAGTGGTGCCAATGTGTGGGGCATATGTATCTCTCTTTAGACTGTCTTCACTCCTGCCAGGACAGTTCCTGTTATTTGCCAAGTTCAGGCTGCTCTCAGGGGGCCAGGGCTGGGATGAAACTCAGAATCACATTTTTTTCTCCAAAGCTGCCTTGCCCCTTGTTGGACCCTGGCTGGGACTGAGGACAAGACCTGACAAAGTCGATGCTAACATTAGCAACTGCTCTCTAATTGCTTCCTGTTCTGGGATGGCTGACTAGCTTTGTTCATCTCACCCCTGTGGTGTGATCTTACAGGTGAGGTGCCTAAGGGCAGACCCTGGGCTGAGCACCAGTTAAGAAGCAGGCTCATGGAATCTATGGATGGAATGGAACTTCACTTGGGGTGGATACTTGGCCTTGCAATCACCCATCTTCACATTCCTGTTCCAGCTCCCAGGGATGCTGCTAGCCACAGTCACAGTGCTCCTGAAAACACATCCTTTATGTCATTAGATGGCCATTAATGTGGTCCAGATTTTTGTTTCAGAGAGGAAAATTTCTTCTCACAATACAGTAGAATGTTATATTATGCTAAAAATTACAAGGTAATTTTGGAAAAATACTACTTTTAGGAAAAGGTTCTTGAGATTAAAGAAAAAGTCTCAGCTTTTTCCCCCTACTGCTCTGAATCAGTACCATGAGGGGTAACTGCTTCCCAGAGCAAAGAAAAGAGAAAGTACACTTTGGGGGTTTGGACTCTGGCTCCCACAGAGTGGACCTATGGTATACTATGTAGTGGTGTGGTTGGGTAGGTTCAGAGGAGGGGCATAGCATCACCTAAATACATGGCCACAAAAGCCCAGTGTGCTCTGGAGGTGGTGAAATTATGATGTGAAGAAATTCTGGGTTAGATTTAGAAGTAGCTATTCAACTAATTTATCAAAAGCAGAAAAGGTGCTCTGAGTTGGAATGACTCGTTTCTGCCATAATAGTCTATATATTTGCAAAGAAGAGGACAGAAATATGTGTCCATACTTAAGAGATGCCTATCCATCCTTTATGCTGGGTTCAATCCTGCCTTCCACAGCAACAAAAACACCTATCAAAGCATATTCTGCTCTGTGTGTAGAAGTGGCTCTCAGTTGAGCTCCCTGCATCCTGGGGACACATGTCACTCTTTGGCATCTCAAGAACTCATCCTAACATCTGATGTAGACTGTTCCTTCTAGAAGATTCTGATGTTTTCTGTGTCTGGCCACTGGAGCGCCGAAGGTGTTGGTATTCGCCCCGCATCCCTCCCTCTCCTCTGCCTCTCTTTCTAGGATATTGGAACAGATAACAGCTTTTCATTAGCCATAATGACACAAAGCTATGCAGCAGTTCCCATGCAGACACCATGAAGGGTGTCTCTTAAGAGCCCTGCTGCAAAATACAGGCACCACCGTTGTTTCAAAGACAAGACAATGACAATCATCAGGAGACGTTGAGATTATTCTGCCCTCCACCTCAATACTGAGTGGCATGGCTAAAATTCAAGATCACCAATTTGGGCCCAAAATCTGCCCAATTAAACCAGTTTTTTTGTTTGTTTGTTTGTTTTGCCTACTCACTGCCTGACAAATAAGATCAAGAACAGCAACTACCAACAAATACAGTGTTGACAGTGTTGAGGGCTCTGCCTTAGGCTGTGAGCCCAAGGTACAGGCGGAGCTTGAGGCAAGAAGATTGTTTGAGACACTATGGGGGTGGCATGGTACCTGGTAACTGCCCCAGGTTGCTTGGGACTGACCAATGTTTTAAGCTTTGGGATATCTGGGAGAGTTTTGAGCAAACATCCCAGTGCTGTGGGAAGGTTACAGCTAATACCTACCCACCTACTGGGGCGTGGCCTCATGGACTATTTGCCTGGATGTGGAAGCGTGTCCAGCTCCCTTCCTTCCTCTCTCTGCTTGCCCCCGGGCCCTGTTTTGGCTGTTCAGTTTGCTTTGGATCTGATCTTCATCCATCATTCAAGCAGAACATCCTGACCTTGTAAGTCTACCCCTTAATAAACACCTATCTGTTTTCTTAGTTCTGAGTTAGTGTGAGATTCCTTTTCTGTTAAGCATCCAATCATTTCCACCTTCACTTGGCACCACGTGGGTTTGAACCCCCCGCCTCCAGGCTGGAGTTTGAGCCCTCACACAGCTCAGACAGATTTGCTTTTGCCTGAACAGTATTTTTTTTTATAAAACACCAGTCACAAGGGAGTTTGCAGCGTGAGAGCTGGAGTGTAATTAGAAGTGCTGTGCTGTTTGCCAGCTGCTGAAAACTCCCTGGGGCAATTCTTTGTAAATCTCCCTGGGACATTCCTGCAGCAGCTCAAATAGAAGCACTGTTTGAAATCCCTGCCACAATGGAGCACAGCGGCTTTTGCAGTGCTTAAGCAGCAGCTGAACCTGCAACTCGCCCTGGACCATTCTTTGTTGTGGGACGGTGGGCTGATTTACAGCTTCTGGGTTTCTGTTCTCTGTGTTCTGTGTTCTCTGTTCTCTGGGTTTTCTTGCTCTGTGTACTCATTTTTCCCCAGTTTCTTAACAAGTATCAGAGCAGATTTTAACACAGGATCTAGCCTGACAATTGACTCCAGTTGTGACTCAGAAACAACGCCATCTGCTGGTTAATAGGTAAATGGCAGATTTCGTTTCTAATGGGACTTTTGCCATGGTTTTTGCTGCCACTATGGAAGAAATCACAAGAGGCCTATATGCCTATGGAGGTACCTCAATTTAATGGTTATTGGGTTTCAGTTTTCTTCTCCATATTATATCATTATGGAAGTATATGGCACTAATAGATAGGATTAATACCATGATAGGCAAAATTGACTCCATATCTAAGGGTACTAGGAACTTACCTGAAAGGGTCTAGGCTGTTGAATTTGACATTCAGAAGTTATCACAGAGTTTTGATAAGCTAACAGACAGAATATACCTCCAGGATGGCAATTTACACAATATCCAGGAGCAGTCCAAGGAGGAGATATTATCTTTAAAAGGAAAGATTAAGACCTTGGAATCACAGGTGCAAAATGGGGACCAGAAAATTGATACCATAGGGAAATCATTAGAAACATTTGCAGGTCAGGAGATTCAGGCTTTAAGAGAGAAAATGCTAAAGAGATTTGAAATGATTGAGGAAATTATTGGAGCTGATGAACAGTGTGAGAAGGCACAAGGGCAGGCACCACTGGTTGTCAGAACTGGTTTACCCAGGATTTTAGCGACATACCCTATAATTTACTCTGACAAAGTGTCAACTTCTAAAGGCTCAAAGGGAGCCAAAGAAGGTAGATGGACGCCAAAAGGAATGAATGATCTAAAGGAAATTAAGCATGCCGTCATTACTTATGGCTTGCACTCTACATTTGTTAAGGAAATGATAAGAACTTGGGCTTCTAATGTCAGGGCTATGCCCCATGATTTCTCCCAGTTAGCATCAGTGGTGTTAGAGGATGGACCTTCCTTGATGTTTTGAATTTATTTCAGAGAAGAATCCAAACACATGGAACAGAAAGGGAGAGCAAAGGGTATGGAGGTTTCCCAGGGTCAAATTATTGGCATAGGAGCTTATGCTGATCCACAGGTCCAAACTCGTTATGATGAAGAAGTATTGTCCCTGTGCCATAAAGCAGCCTTGAATGCTTGGGATAGGATACTAGAACCAGCGAGAAGGATCAAGTCATATACCAGGGTTAGGCAGGGACAGGGAGAACCCTATAATGACTTTTGCAAAAATTAATTAAGGCTCTGCACATAGGAGTAACAGACCCAGAAGCTAGATGAATAATTCTTGAATCGCTGGCTTTTGAAAATGCAAACTTAGACTGCAAAAAGATAATTGGGCCTTTAAGGTCTAGATCAGCACCTATGGATGAATGGATTCAGATGTTTAACTACAATGATGAATCTTGGTTAGGAGAAGCAATTTCCAAAGCAATGAGGGGACATCAACCTGCCAAATGTTTTAATTGTGGTAAATTAGGACACCTGAAAAGGGATTGTAGGCAAGGAATTTCTAGGAATAATACCTGATCTGGGAATGGAAAGAATAGGAAACCTTGGTCTTTAGGTATATGTAGGAGGTGTGGTAAAGGAAGACATTGGACCAATGAATGCAGATCAACGACAGACAGACAAGGCAACCTGATACCATCGGGAAACTCCTTGAGGGGCCTCTAGCAGGCCCTCAAGCCAAAAGTGGCCAGGCATTCCTAGTAATTGTGGAGGACATGTCACACCAGGAAAATTAAAAACTCTAGAACTTTCTGTGCAAGACCATAAGGTTCTAATGATGGCTCAAATTTGGAGGATAAGTCAGAAATTCAAATAGGAAATAAGAAGCGTATATTTTGGCAAACTTCTATAGATGATCCAAGACCAAAGCTGAGAGTACGTATAAATAGAATTGTGATTGTTGGCTTGATAGACACAGGAGCGGATGTGAGTATTATCATTTCAGAATCTTGGCATCCAAATTGGCCTCTTCAAGAGGCAGATGTTCAATTACTAGGAATTGGAACCATATCTTGAGTTAAACAAAGCACAAGATGGGTTGACTGTATTGGGCCAGAAGGTCAAAGAGGGAAGCTAAGGCCATATGTAGCTGATATTGCAATAAATTTATGGGGCCATGACTTGCTACAGCAATGGAATACCCAGATTAACATTCCTGCAGTCCCAGGAACTCATAATTCTGGGAAGGATGTAATAAGGTACTATGCACAAAGGTCACAGCCATTCAGGCTGTACAAGAACATAAAGCAACTAACAAACCTTTAGAGGTACCAACAGCCCTACCTTTAAAATGGCTAACTGAGAAGCCAATATGGGTTAAGCAATGGCCTCTAGCTGAAGATAAATTGCAGGCTTTAGAACAATTGGTACAGGAGCAATTAGATGCTCAACACATTGAGCAGTCAACTAGCCCTTATAATTCTCCTTTGTTTGTTGTAAAAAAGAAATCTGGTAAATGGATAATGGTGACAGATCTAAGGGCTGTCAACAAGGTAATTCAACCTATGGGCCTTCTACAGTCTGGAATTCCTAAGCCTTCTGTGTTACCCAAAGGATGGCCTCTTATAGTTATTGATTAAAGGACTGCTTCTTCACTATACCTTTACAAGAAAAGGATAGAGAAAAATTTGCCTTTACAGTGCCTACTTATAATAATTCTCAGCCTACTAGGAGGTACAGTGGACTGTCCTCCCACAGGGGGTGCTCAATAGCCCAACCTTGTGTCAATACTTTGTGAATCAGCCATTGGAAATAATACATAGGCAATTCCCTAAGTCTATAATTTACTATTACATGGATGACATTTTGCTATCTGATTCAAACATAGATACTTTAGAAAGAACGTTTAAGGAAGTAAAGATAGTTTTACCTAAGTGGGGTTTGCAGATTGCTCCTGCAAAAATACAGAGAGGAGATTCTGTCAATTACCTAGGTTATAAAATAGGTTTACAAAAAATTAGGACACAAAAGGTACAAATTAGGAGAGACCGATTATGAACTCTTAATGACTTTCAAGGATTGTTAGGAGACATTTCCAGTCTACGACCGGCTGTTGGGATAACACCTCATCTAATAATTCATTTAAACAAAACCTTAGGTGGTGATAAAGATTTGAATAGTCCCAGAGAATTAACAGCTAAAGCAGAAAAGGAACTGACAATGGTTGAGGAAAAATTACATGTGGATAGGGTGAATCCAAATCTTAGTTGTATTCTAGTCATATTGCCTTCCAGAATTTCTCCTACAGGAATTTTAATACAGAGGAAAGATATTATTTTAGAATGGATCTTCTAAATACCACACAAACCAAGTAAAAAATTAAAAACTTATGTGGAAAAAGTCTCTGAATTAATTATAAAAGGTAAACTGAGACTTCGTTAACTAGCAGGTATAGACCCAGCAGAAATTATAGTGCCCTTCACTACTGATGAAATAAAAAAGTTATGGGAAGACAATGAACCATGGCAAAAAGGCTTGTGGTAATTTCTTGGGAGAAATTAATAGCAACTATCCCAAAAGTGATAGACTTAACCTTATAAAGAGAACTTCTTGGATTTTTCCTTGAATTGTACGTGATGCTCCAATAACTGGAGCCTGTACATTTTATACTGATGTTAATAAATCAGGGAAGGCAGGTTACAAATCAGAAGAATTGAGTAAGGTGGAACAAAGCCCTTATAATTCTGTCCAGAAGGCAGAATTATATGCCATTCTTATGGTGCCAAGGGATTTTAAAGAACCTCTTAATATAGTTACTGATTCACAATATGCAGAAAGAGTCATCTTGCATATTGAAACCGCTGAATTTATACCAGATGATATAGAATTTATTTCATTGTTTATCCAGGTACAAGACATAATCAGGAATAGGCTTTACCTATGTACATAACACACATCCGATCCCATATGGGTCTGCCAGGTCCTCTAGCACAAGGTAATGCAGAAATTGATCAATTATTGATTGGAAGCATGTTGCAGGCCTCAGAATTTCATTAAAAAATCATGTCAATAGCAAAGGTTTAAAGAAAGAGTTTTCTATTACATGACAACAAGCTAAGGAGATTATAAAGAGATGCTCTACTTGCTTTTTATATAACCAAACACTGCTACCTGCAGGGACTAACCTGAAGGGTACTCAAAGGAATGAAATCTGGCAGATGGATGTGTTCCACTTTGCAGAATTTGGAAAATTAAAGTATGTATATCACCCCATTGACACTTATTCAGGCTTTCAGTGGGCAATTCCTTTAAGCTCAGAAAAAGCTGATTCAGTAATCACACATTTATTAAAAGTTATAGCCATCATGGGTATACCTGCACAAATAAAGACAGATAATGGTCCAGCTTATTTCTTTAGGAAAATGAAATGGTTTTTTGCTTATTATAATATTAAGCATGTTACAGGTATACCACACAATCATACAGGTTAAGCAGTTATAAAAAGATCAAATCAAACTATAAAGGGTATATTAAACAAACAGAAAGGGGTGGAAAATGCCCCCAGAATTAGATTACATAATGCCTTATTAACCTTGAATTTTCTTACCACTAATGAGAAAGGGACAACAGCAGCAGAAAGACATTGGATAATGGAAAAGTCTGCTGAACTAAATCAACTGGTTTATTTCAAGGATGTGCTGACCTCACAATGGAAGCCAGGAGATGTGCTGTCTTGGGGAAGGGGTTTTGCTCTTGTTTCCACAGGAGAAGAAAAACTGTGGATACCATCAAAATTAATAAAGGTTCGGTTTGAAGAGGAGAAACCTCTTGGAAAGGAGACATAACAGCTCATCCACAATGATGACAATCATACAGATGGTAAGAAAAACATATAGGATGGGGGCAGGGTTCTGTTCTTATCTCTGCAGGAAAATACTCATCTTCAAAAACTTTAAGGGATCACGGATGTTTGAATACTGACAGATGGAAAACATTACTACCCAATAAGGATCAACAAGAAAATCAAATATGTTCCGTAAGTAAAAAAAAGTTCAAAAAATATACATTTGTGTATTTATATTCATAAGTATAGAGAGCTGGTTTTGGAGTTGGACTCTGGCTCAGTCCCTCTCTAATTCCAAGCCTGTTGTTAAGAGAAAAACCCAGAGTTTCTGTCTCATGTCAGGAGCCATGCTATGGGACAGGAGGAAAAAAGAATTTAGAAAACATCTTTGCTTTTCTTCGTATCTATCATACCTTTCATTGAATATATATGTCTGTATATGTCTATATAATTAATGTTTAAGTTTTCCACAGTGAACAATGAATTTTCCTGCAGTTTGAAGTTTCCAGGAAGAAGATGGGGCCCCATAACAACAACTCCACCTGGTTAATATGATGTCATGATACTGATAGTGCTACTACAAGACCTGTTTTGGGTACCAGCTGCACAAGATGGTTCCAACTTGGTTAGCTGAAATAGTGCACATCTTTTATAACGTTCTGGCTAGACCTCCCAAATACTCAGAGACTATTTGCAATCTTACCAGACATTAATCTTGAAATTTAACCATCATTTTACTTTCACAGGGTCCCCTAGAAAGAACATTGCTCCCATGACAGCTGGAAGTAATTCTAGAGGATGATGTCCCCTCTCCCAGCAAAGTTTGTCCTAGGATTAGGGACATCATTTAGGGGTTGATTATAATTGGTATATGGCTGAGGGTTGGAGGAGGAATTTTATAAGCTCAGGGATCTTTTTGAAAATCAAGAAAGAGGGAAAATTGGATGATGGGATAATAGATTGGTATTTGTGAGTTATTGTTTATAGACAATGACATTGGTATAGATTCTTGTATATGGATAGAAAGTTAAATTATACTGAATATTGTATGCATGCATGTTTCTACCTCTGTTTAAAACATTTTCATGTATTGATATATATATATTTAGCATATTGCAGTATACATTTCTACCTCTGATTAAGATACTTATATATTGTTTATGTATTGATATATATTTACTATATTGCAGTGTACATTTCTACCTCTGATCAAGATACTTATACATTGTTTACATTTGGAGGTCAATGTCCTCATTTATTGCACAGTTGTTTATTATCTTAGTCTTTAAGTTAGACAGGTATTAAGAATTACAGATCAATATTCATCTATGTCATATTTACAGTTAGACTAATCAGGTTCTTTAGATACATAGAGATTATATTCTGCATAAATAGATAATCTTCAACCTCTTCAAAGAGCTATAGAAAATGGCATTTAATTTAACTTAGAGTTCTGTGGTAGTAAGACACAATCGCTCCAGGCAACACTGATCTACTCCTGAGAGATTATTGAGCACCAAAGACACTCCACTTGGAGCTTGTCTTCTTCTTGACAAAACCAGCCTTTGGGTAAGGAACTGCCCATACCTCAACCACTGACAAAATACATAGTATCCATAAATGGATAAGCAGAACTGTCAAATCTTGCCAAGACAGGATAAGATGGTTTTGAAAAATTTATTGCCTTTAAAAATAATCTGTCAGTTATTCTGGGTCTTAGCCAAAGTTGGTTACTTCAACATTGCAAACATGACTTTGGGTGATTGCCCAGGTAGCCAGTTGTCTCTGTGATTTGTTGCTTGTTTTGCAAGTTGTCTGATTGTACTTCCTAATTACTCAGGTAATATTATTTCCCTTCTCAGATCTTCAATGGGGTTGAAGACTAGATAAATGTAGTTACTTTTCTCTCATAACTTGGCCAAGTTATTTATTATACAAGACTTAAGCTAGTTAGAATAGGATATTTGTTTTTATTGTATATAATTTTATAGTAGGTTTAGAACTTGCTTATTTAAATAAAAGGGGGAGGTGCTGTGGGAAGGTTACAGCTAATACCTACCCGCCTACTGGGGTGTGGCCTCATGAACTATTTACCTGGATGCGGAAGCATATCTGGCCCTCTTCCTTCCTCTCTCTGCTTGCCCCCGGGCCCTGTTTTGGCTGTTTGGTTTGCTTTGGATCTGATCTTCATCCATCATTCAAGCAGAACATCCTGACCTTGTAAGTCTACCCTTTAATAAACACCTATCTGTTTTCTTAGTTCTGAGTTAGTGTGAGATTCCTTTTCTGTTAAGCGTCCGATCATTTCTGCCTTCATCCTAGGGCACATTGGTCACCATAGAAAAGACAGATGTTGTACAGTGAATTTATTCTCCCAAAGAAACACTGAGGTCCTAGGCCCTGATCCCTGTGAATATGGCATAACCAGAGAACAGTCTTTTCAGCTGTTATACAGGTACTATGAGGTCAAGCTAGACTTGTTTCCAATCCGCTCAGTGGTTTCCAAACAAGAAAACATACACATGCACAGACACACATACATATATACATAAATATAGACACATACATACACAAACAGATACACATACACACATACAGACACATACACACAAGGACACACATACATATTGTATAATATACTCACAGAGACATATACACAGACACATACTCAGACATACATATACATACACATACATACAAACACACACACACAGACACACACCTATGCAAGATAGACACATACAAACAGATGCACACACATATACATAGACATACATACACAGACACAAACACAGACACATACACACAGAGACATACATATACACACACATGCACACAAATATATACCCACACAGGCAGATACAGATACATACACAGATACACACACACACCAGACACATACATACACACGGGAATAAAAACAGACACAAATACATATGCACAGAGAGACACCTCCATACACATGCACACACACTCACAGACACACACATGGACACACACAGACACAGAGACACATACACAGATACCCAAATACATACATAATACTCATATACAGACACACACATATACATAGGCACACATACACAGACACAAATACATACACACAGAGAGACACACAGTTATGTACACACACATACAGACACATATACACAGATACACACACAGACATACACACAAACAGACCTACAGACACACACATATATACACATGCATACATACACACATACGTACACACACAGAGACATATACACACAGAGACACACATACACACACAGACACACATACATACCCATAAGCACATAACATACACTTACACATCTTTACTCACAGATACACATACAGAGATATACTCAAACACATATATATACACAGACACAGATGTGCATGCCCATGTGTGCGCGCACACACACACATAGACACACACACATAGACACACACACACACGGCATTTGGTGTAACCATGGGGGTCAGAGTTGAAGTTGGGCTGCTAGAAGCCAAGGGCCATTCCACCAATATGGAACAGGCTCTGTCTGCATAGCCTTTAGATGGAGCCACATCAGGCCTAGCAGCCAGGCTCAGACCTCTCATCTTGGCTTCTTGGGAGCCAGGCAGAAGATTTAGAATGAGTTCAAGGCCAATCTTGTCATAGTGAGAGAACCTATCTCAAACAAAGATGGTGCCCAAGGCGGAAGAAGGTTGATCTATCTCTGGCCTCTGCACATATGGACACTTGGTGCTCCTGTGCACTTGCGCGTGCACACGCACACACACACATATACACACACACAGAACACACACATGCAATGCACTTATACACACGTGCACCTGCACATATACAGACCCCCATTTTATATTTGGAAGGAAGGAGGTTATTAGTGCGGGTCACTTCTGTTCATCAGATATTCATAGTTTCCACAGCAAAGCTGAATCATTTATAATTTGAGTTCCCTAAGAACTTCACAGGAACAAAGGAAGAGGAGGAGGAACAGAAACAGGAAGAAGAAATAAATGTCAATCAGTGCCTGTTCCCTCTGGTCTAGTGTCTTCCAGGCTCACTCACACCCTTGGGTGGTAGCTGAGTAATGAACCCTGCAGGGCTGTGTTAGGCTTCTTGAGATAACCTCCATAAAACATTGGCTGTGGGCTCCTGCAACGGGACACCCCATGAAACGCCGGTATGCTCAAGGCAGTGTCCCTGGTATGTGGGGCTCTCGGGCTTCGGTCTCTGTCAGCAGTGATGCTCAGGTTGAGGGTGACTTACATGTGGCTTCTTTAGTTTTCCCTTTCACCCTCCTCCTACTCCACTCCATCCTCAAGCACATAGGACTCAATTAACCATATCCCTCATTTTTTTCTTCTAATGTGTGTGTGCATGTGCACACACATACAGATGCTATGTGGAAGTGAGAGAGCCGCCTCAGAGGCCAGACTTTGATCGTTTGTTGTTTGCTGCTGTGTATATGTATACAGCAGGTTGTCTAGCCCATGAGCTTCCAGGGATCCCCTTGACTGTCTCTCCTCTCACGGCTGCAGTGTTGGGAGTACTAAAGATGCACTATGGTGTTCAGCTTTACCTGGGTGCTGGGGGTCGGGGGTCTCGATTTAGGTTCTCACGCTGCGTGGTAAATTCATTACCCACTGAGCAATCTCCTCAGCCCGCCATACACCCCATTTCTTGATACATTTCTGGTTCATGCTGAGACCCCTTCTTGTCTGTGTTATTTGTTTCTCATTTTTAGTCTTGATCACTGTTCTCATTTCTTTTGTTCTACAATGTTCTCCTAATGCTGGGCAAAGTTACGTGTATGCCTTTGATAAATAGCCTCAAATAAGCTTATTATCTGACTATACACATATCATCTTTTTATATATCTATGAAATATCTATCTCTATATCTCTCTCCATCCACTCATATCTATGTTTGTATCTATACTACCCATGGGGGTTTTGTTTCATTTTCTTGTTTATTTATTTGTGTAGGGGTGTGTGTGTGTCCAGGCTGGTCTTGAACTCTCTATGTAGCCTGAGCTGGTTCCTGTGTCTCCATTGCTTACTTGCAGAAGTTATAAGTTTCCAAGTTTGGCACAACCTATATGACCTATGAAATACCTTTACTACATGTAGGAAGGAAGTGGGGACTTGATCATTTTGAAAGCTCTGTGCTGTAGAGCCCATGTCACAACCATGTCTGTCCTGATACAAACTGATCATGAGGTAGCACTTCTGCTAACTGGGGTCACGGAGAAAGGACTGAGAAGCAGCTGAATTTGAAGGCAAGGCTTCTGCAGGGAGGGAGCTCTGGTCAGAAGCGGCCAGATGGAGCCACTGTCTTACAGATAAGGCCTTTACTGCTTTGATGATGCCTCATTTCAATTATGCAAATCTTCCCACTGGACCAGTCAAGAGGCCCTGTGCCCCACCAGCACTTGGAAGAAAAGGCTGCTGAGGATCAACAGCAGACTGCTTTCACAGGATCGAGAGGAGACCCAGGGGTCTGGGGGCAAAGTGCCTTTGCCAGCCTGGCTATCTCTCAGCTAGGGGAGAGCACCTCCATGCAGGTGCTGCCTCAGGACCCTTACCTTGTCCTTGCAGGCACTCCCCTGCCCTCTCTACTTGCCTCAGGCCTTACATGCAGGATCCCTGGTAAACCACAGACTACCAGCCGCCAGGTCTCCCTGCTCACAGTCTCTCATTGCAATCCTATCTCTGAGTATCTAAAAGGAGCTCTTCCAGAAACACCCACATGCTTTCCTATGTGTTCCCACTGATTGCCATCCTTCACGGGTTACCATATGTCGGTGGTGACGTGCTCAGATCATATGCACTGTTTTGACACATGCTGGGAATCTCACCCCCTCCACATCGCATCAGAACCTGTGGTGGGCGTTTCTCCAGCAGCCACCAGACACTCTACACTCCTAGACAAATCTCATGGCCTTCAGGATTGAATCCCATTGGTCTATTGGAGAAAGTGAGGATTCCTCAGTAGGACACTTAAGGCCCAGCAGGATCTATCCACAATGTACGGAGAATGGGAAGTGGCGGCATGAAGATGTGTATGCAGTGACTATTGTCGGGTGCTGAGTTAGAGAGTGTGTCTCCCACGACTAGCATGTCCATTCTCATCATCTCCTGGGTGATCACTGGCCAGATCACACACCCAGAACTGGACTCAGATGACTTCCCCTAGGGGATGTGTGCTGCTCTGGGGGAGGAGAGTTTCCAATCACATATCCAGTCCCTGCTCCTAAAACCCATCTCACTTCCACGAACAGTTGTATAATGGCCTTCAAAGATCCAGGCCTAGGTTGTAAATGCTGCCCTTTTAAAAACGTCAAGGGGTGGGATTTTTCAACACAAGGGGTGCATGTGTTGAAGCTCTGGTCTTGAAAGGGAGGTCCTGGACCACCTGGTAGGCTCTACATGTCACTGACCTTAAATGGGAGAGGCAGAGATACACAACACACACGATGAGAGCCATGGGACATCGGGCACCGGGGAAGAGGGCAGAGGGGAGCTGAGCTCACGCTGGAACATCCTGCTCTGAGATGACTCCCTGAGAACAGCATCAACATCGCCACAAAGGCGGAGCCTTCCGAACCCCATTAAAGGCTTCAACACTTTAATACTTCTGTTTTGGAGACGAGGTCTCCCTTCAAAAGGCCCATGTGTTGAGGGTCTTATCCCCAGGACAGCAGCATTCCAGGACTTTTTGGGGAGTAGCTGGATCCCCAGGGCTCAGCCGTAAGTGTATCTGTCCTCAGGTGGAGCCATCATTTGAATGAGCTGTTGGAGGTCACGGAAGTGTGGACGACGGGGGCTAGTTAGAGGGAGTGTATCACTGGGAGTGTGCCTTAGAAATGTATATCTTGTCCTCAGCTCTTTCCTGTCTCTTCTGTGCTCCCCAGGCATGACTATGTGAACAACTTTACCTCACCCCACGTCCCCAGAGCCGTGATTCTCTGCTAGCGGCGACAGAGCAAGCTGGCGATGGGTTGGAATGGTGAACTGTGAGCCAAAGAGACCACCACTGCCCCTCAGGCATTTTTCACAGTGACAAAAAGTTCGACCAGCACAACTGGGGACCAACTTTCAACGTGGGTTTCAGAGGACATGCGTCCCATTAAAACACAGCACCAAGTGTGCTGTGATTACAGCAGCCCCGGGAAAACACATACACATGGTCCTTGGGGTCTGTGCTCTTCCTTGCCACCTGGAGCCCTCAGAGCCCATGCCATCTCATTCCCTGAGATCGTCTGTCAGCTTGCGCCCACTTCTACCCATGGCCTGGCTCAAGCTGTGGCCTGTCAAGTGTAAGGATGCTTTCTAAATTTAGTTTTAGTTTTATTTTATTATTATCTGTGTGTTTGTATGTGTGCATCTATGCATGTGTGTCTGGAATCCACAGGCTGATGTGTGTCCTCTTTGGTCACTCTGCACATTATATTTTGAAACAGGGTCTCTCATTCAACCTGGAATTTACTGATTTGGCTAGACTGGCTGGCCAGCCAGCCACAGGAGCTCTCCATTTCCACTTCCCCAGCACTGGATCTATGGGCATGTGCCTCTGCCCCCAGCTTTTTTGCATGAGTGCTGGGGATTTGAACTCAGGCCTGCTTTCTTATGCAGCAGCCGCTTGGTCCACTGAATCTTATCCCCTGTCTGAGGATGCTCTTCCAGCACTGAACTGTGGATCCTCACGAGAGCCCAGGGAGTACATTCTGCTATTGCCCTCGATACACAATGAGGTCTGAAGACTGTGAGGAACCTGAGAGCAGCAGAGCTGATGTGTAAACCCAGGCTCTCTCCCTGCAAGTTCTGAGCACTCATCCACAGTTACTCTGCTCAATAAATACCCCACACAGACTGGTACCACCCTGCGCTGGAGCATACAGAAGATACCAGAGCTAGCTTGGGACAGATTCTTGCAAATTGTTCCCTGACCTATGCACATGTTTGAGGTACATGCATGTGAGCGTGCGCACACACACACATGCACACACACACTCGCATGAATGCATACACACACACACCAAATAAATAAATAAATAAATAAAACAAGACACTGGCTTGACCTTCTAAATTAGCACCTTAGGAGCCCACAGCTATCTGGTATGTGTCCCTGGCAGGAGCCCAGGACATGCAGGGTTGATATAGGCCTGTCCTGTAGCTACAGAGCATGCCCAAATGTCAGGGATGACTGCCACAAGCTATCCTACTAGCCAGAACAAGGCGCTCCATGGATTTTCTAAGAATCTATCAAAGAATCATTTTGAGCCCCTGACATCATTCTCACCCTGTGCATGGGTGTCACCCCTGAGATTTAGGGCCGTGAACTGCAGTGGTTGTGATGAACTTTCTGGAGCATGTAGGTTTGGTCTCAGCTCTAGCACTTGCTAGCTGGGCAGCCCTGGGGAAGTGACTTGACATCTCTGTGCATCAACTGCTATCTGTAAAAGGAGGCTAGTGGGGCCATGGGACTCACAGACCTGTGATTACACGAGTCACATTATGTGATGTCCGGGAGAGCCAGTTGCATAGCAATGTCTCATCCAGTTCCTAATTTCTTAGCTTGTTTTGTATTTGTTTCAATGGCTGCTCCAACGAGTTGCCATGAACTGGGTGACTGGAAACAGGAAGCGCTCTCCGGTCTGCAGGCCTCAGGTGGGGGCTACTAGTTTTTGCAGAAAACATCCTGACAGATCCCCATCCTGACAGATCCACGGAAGAACTTCCACTCCACGATGTCTCCTTGTCTCACAGGAACTCGGGTTCAGGTTCTGTCTCTGACATGCCTCGTAGGGGTGACATCGGGAGTCTCTCAGAAGGGCTGCTGGAGGCTGACACACGGCAAATGCTCACTAGATGTTTGCATGAATGTACCCGTGGACACGTCTCCCTCCTGGCCTGGCGGAATGGCATTAGGTCTGCAGTGTCTATAAGATCTACTTTGCTCATGCCCAGGTGTGTAGAAGACAGGTCTGCTTCACGGACCCAGAGAGTGTACCCTGAACCTGGGAAGGCTCAGCTGTGAAGGAGTGGAGAGAGCCAGCAGGCAACCTGAAGTTCATTTTCTCCATGTAATGGATGTTTTACTGACCGCAGGCTCTGCCTGTTAGCTTTTAACCAAACAGGAAAAGCACACAGAAGGTATAGGGTCAATTGAAAAACCAGCTTGCTGTGTCCTGGCCACAGCTGGCAAGGGGCCCCAAGGAGGAGAGTGCTAAGCACAGGTCTCTCTGTCCTCCGTGGCCCCTGGGGGGACCTGAAGCACTGTGAGATGGGAAGCCATTGTTTAAATGCAGCCCAAGGTGACCTGGAGGCTGGATGGGGCACCTGCCTTCCAGCTGCTGGGTTGAGGAGGCGGCAGCGCATGATAGACCAGCACAAAGACAAGCGGGCGGGGGAGCTGGACTTGGTGGGCCCGGGAGCCTGGGATAACCACCTCTTCCCTGGTCTCAGTGGTCTTGTCTGTAGCTGAAGGCCATGGAGGAGGACCTGGGCACAGAAGCCACACGGGGAGGCTGTGGAGCAGAGGAACTGGTTTGCAGCTGTGAGAGAAGTAGCTGTCCCACAGGTCTACAGCCATGCTGTGTCTGGGCATGGTGGGCGGGGGACAGGGCCTTCTTGCTCCCCTAGCTGGCACTAGGGTCCCTGGGGAGTGCTGGGCTGGCACTAAGCAGTGTTTGGGATAGTGGGTCAGGGAGGATGATGGGATTGAAATGCCCTTCGGGGAGAGATGGTAGGTGCGTGGTTGGAGGTATGTGATGTAGTCTCGCCTTCTCCAGGTTGATGCACCTGTGTCATGGGCATCAGGGAGCCCTGGGTGTTGAAGTAGGGAAGTTTCACTTTCCAGTTGGATGCTGCTGGACTCTGTCTCTGTGCACAACCTTTGCAAAGTCCTTGTCTTTTATGCTCTGACCTATGGATAACTTCGTGAACTCACTCTCTACTCAGCCACCTCTTGCTTCACCCTGCTGCAGCTGTAACGGCCCCTATATTGCTTCCCAGCCAGGCCAAGTATGATCCAGCTTGTTTGCACTGCTGTTAGGCTAGCCCGGACTTTGTACTTCCCAGACTCCCCTGTTCCTTACCTTTCTCATGTCTCTACTCCAGTACCACTTCCTTTGAGACGTCTTTGAGGAGCCCCAGACCTCCAACAGCCCACGTGCCATAGAAGCACAGCTCCAGCAGCCCATAGGTTTCAGAACCCCATCTCTAACAGTCTATGTGCTTCAGAACCACAGGCTGGGGCTCACTCATTCTTATTTCCCCAAACACTGCAAACCCTAGTGAATTTGCATCTGCTTCTGAAATGTGTTGGCATTTTCCTACCAATCACTGTCTTCTTTGGGATGCTCGGAGTGTATGTAGGACACACCGTGCAACATTTCTATGAGGTTTGTCTGACACAGTGGTGAGCACGTGGCAAGAGTGACCTATAAGTCATAGGGTCAACCAATAAGTGACCCATTCTTCAGGAGGCAGCCCATAGCATCTGGGACCAGCTCCTAGAAGGGACAGGAGGGAGGAGGGACAGAGGGGAAAAGGGATGGGAGGAAGGGACAGGAGGAAGGAGGGGGTGGGAGAGGAGGAAGGTGGGATAGGGAGGAAAGAGGGACAAGAGGAAGGAAGGATAGGAGGGAAGGACAGGAGGGAGAGAACAGGATCTTAATCAAAGTACATATCCTTCCCTGCTTGGGTCCACAGTATGAATTGAGACAAAGAGAGAGGTAGGAGAGAGGGGGTGGGGAGGGATATGGAGAGAGAGACACTCATCAGAAAGCAACCAGACAAATTTCACCATGTCTCAGAGTCCCCAGGCAATGTGAAGGCTGGAGGCCCTCTTGTCAGGCATACCTGGATGAAGGGGAAAAGGAGCCCCACAGCGAAGTTGGAGAGCCAGTTGACTGTGCCTGCGATAATGAAGGCCGCTGGCCGCTCTGACTGCTGGAAGAACTCTCCGGTCAGGATGAATGGGATCCCACCTGTGAGGGCACAGGAACAAACCCTTAAGCAGACCTCACCCAACACATGGCCTCCATCGCTAGGTGCTGGACTGCCATGAAGTAAGGGTGCTGTCTCGGCAGGAGCAGCTGTACCTGCATGAGGGAGGGTTGGAGCCTTAGCAGCCCTCAGCCCCAGAGACACAAACATTTCCTTGACCCAGTTCATGGAAGACTGGGGCCCAGGCTGAGATCCAGCACAAACCCCACACTGCATGGACAAGAGCGATGCCTAAGGCAGCAGACATCAGTGAGATACAGATGCAGCTCCATCTAGGGTGGGATCGTCTTCCTGTCAATCGTTCTCAGGCTAAGATACATTGAATACACATGGGCTTCCTGCTCTTGGCTTAACCTCACCACCCTCCATGTGCTTACAGCATTTGCATTAGCCTGACTTTAGACTTGGACTCCAAACTAGAATACTTGCGGTTTGGTTATGAAGTGTTGCCCAAAAGGCTCATAGTTGGCTTGGCCCTAGCTGGTGGGTGTAATCATGAGATGTGACTGGTTCATGAGGACTCCAGCTTAATCAATAGATTAATCCCCTGATGGTGTTAGTTAGAGGAAGGGGAGGCATTTTCTGGAAAGCTACATGCCATTGCTGGCCACCTCTCTCTCTCCCCTTCCTGTTTGTTATGGAGTGAGCCTCTCTGCAAATCAGTCCTCTCTCCATGGTGTCCTGCCTTCACTAGAGGCATGTCCTAGAAAGACAGGCATGATTGCTGGCCACTCCCTCTCCCTCTCTCTGCTTCCTGTGAGCAGCTCCACCCATCAATCCTTCATGGCCCTATACCTCATATGAGGCCCAGAAAACCTGTTGTGACCTATAGACTCAAACCTCTGAAACTGTGATTCCCAAATCATCTTTTGAATAGATTCTCTCAGTAATTCATCAGAATGATGAAAAATACTAACATAGCCCCTGATCCTTCGAGTCAGCTGCCACAGGACCACAACTATAGGCCAGCACAGCCAGACAGGTGAACACACAAGCCCACCTTGAAGAGCTGCTGCAATGCAGGGTCAGTTGGAGGCTGAATGTGGAGCCAGACAGGGACATCAGCAGGGAGCAAGTAGTTGAGAACTCTGGTGAATGTGTGGGGTGGGGTGTTGTGGGATACTACTTTAACTATGTATCGGTGTGTTACATTTGTTTGTGCTGCATTTGTTTAACTACCTAAAGGTGTGTTGCTGTTTCATGCTGCCTGCCTAAGGCACTGATTGGTCTAATGCTGAACAGCCAATAACTAAGCAGGAGAGGGAGAGGTGGAGCACGCGGGCAGAGAGCAGGAGGAAGAATCTAGATGAGAGAGAGAAAGAAAGGGAGAGGAAGGGAGGAAAGAGAAGAGAATGAGGGAGAAAAAGAGGGAGACACCCAGGGCCAGCCAGTCAGGCAGCTGCCAGTCAGCCAAACATGGAGTAGGAAGTACACAATGGAAGAAAGATAAAAAGCCCTGAAGCAAAATGTAGATGAAGAGAAACAGGTTAAAGTAAGTTATAAGAGCTAGTGAGACAAGTACAAGATAAAGCCGAGCATTCATAACTAATAATCAGTCTCCGTGTCATGATTTGGGAGCTGGTTGGTGGCACAAAAGAAACCCTGCTATAGGGGTGGAAAATACTGGCAAGTGCTTCATGGCTTCCTGTGTCATCACGGAGGTAGAGAAAGACAATCTTGGATTTTCATAGATCAATCATGCAGAGAAACAGCATTCCACTTCCCACTGCCAATCAGTTCGTTCTCACAGAGTTCATCACTCCGAAGCGATGCTCAGGCTGGAGCAATGCCCTTCAGAACTTCCTGTCAGAGAAGGAAGCTGTTGGAGTCTTGAGGAAAGGGCCATGGGAGCTCAAACTGGCCCACTCATTCTCATTAAAGGTGGGGTCTACTATGTTTTAATGGTGAACTGTCAGGTAAGAAACACAAAGTCTATCAGAACAAGCTCCCATCATATCTGGGGTGGAGTTCATCCTCCAGTAAACATGGAGAACAAAGGTTCTCATGGGTACTTCTCAGGTGAATGCAAAAGAAAGGAAGTCTTGTAACAGACAACACTGAGCATTGGGGTGGGGCGGGGTAGGATAGGGAACTCAACCTGGAAGGGACTACAGTTAAAATTTAGCCTTGGTAGAGGGCCAGTTGAGATGGTCACATCCCATACTAAGGCTTGGTCTTTAAGGCTGCAAAATGGATGCGTTTGGTTATTCACTCAGTGAACACAAATGACAGAGCCCCCACTAGAGAGGGCTCCTAGAGCTGGGTGCCCACAGCCTAGCTCTGAAGGGGCAGCACCTTCATCCCTGAAAGCTTCTGTTATCTGGGTTCAACCCAGGTCGCTGGAACAGATTCGGCATCAGCTGCATCTGTTACACTTCCCACCATCTTAGGATGTCTGTTCCACCTTCACTTGTCCGTGGCAGCCTTGCTGAAGCCTTGGTTGGTTTTTCACAGGGCAGAAGGATGGAGTCCCTTGGCCTTGGCCTAAGTCCTTCCTATAGGATGCATTTTCCCTGGACCTTCCCAGAACTTGGTAGGACCATGTTGCTCTTCAATGTACCTTCCATTCTGGCCAGGTGCCCACTGCTGCTGTCTCTGGGAATCTCCCCAAGGATGCTTCTGGCTTGAGTCCTTTCTGAGGAAGCCCATCCTGGTTTTTCCAGGTCCTACTCTGCCCAAGACTGAAGCCCACACAGACTTGTTCTATCCTGAGTTCCTGTTGACATTTGGTTCATGTGCCGTGACACCCAGGGTGACCTACTGTCCCAGTTATACAGCAGAGTATCAGGGACCTTCTCAGGGTCAATCAAGTGGGCCTGATCACCCCAGTGGGATCTCAGCTTAATCAACTCCTAAATGCTTAGAGAGGAAAGCAATCCAGCTGTGACTGATCCCAAGATGCTAAATTAGTCTACTTCAGGAAACACAGAGCAGACAGATGGAGGAGGGATAGATCAGGCAATTCATTTGGCGAGGGGCATGTCTGGGACCTGGGTGGGGCAGAGACTAACTGGCTGGAGACCAGCTGGCTGAAGAATGGACCGTTCCTCAGATTCTATAACATGCTGTTGTTGCTCTAGCGTCTGCATGACCGGCCTGTCATAATAGTCAAATCTTTGCTAAGGGCAGGATGTGTGGGAAGCTCCCCAGAGGCTGCCTGATGGTGAGGAGGCACACTTCTTTGTTCTCATCCAAGCCCTTGAGAGCGGCACTTTTGTGATCATCTGATGGCAGAGACACCAAGTGATCTGTCTTTCACTCAGATATTTGAGTGTGTAGGGGGGGGTGGCTATTGTACAAGCATGTTCAGAGGCAGGTGTGGTGGGTATATGTCTCCGACAAGCCACTGATGAGGGCATAGAGACATCATCTTGGGTCCTACAAGTGGCGAGGTAGGACAGAGAGGGGGCTGGGACCCCAGTGAAAAGGACTTTCCTTGCATTCTTCTGATTCAAAGTGAGTATCTTACCTGAAATACTATCTACGATGTACTGACAGTCGTAGCAAGTGCCTGTACTGTTATACAGTTATAATTAATTTTCCTGTCCCCAAGACCCAATCTAGGGTAGGCAGTATTATCTCAGTTCACAGGAAAGGACACTGAGGCACAGAAGAGTGAGCCTCCAAAGGCGGTTCTAGGCATCTGTGGCAGAGCTAGCATTGGGAACAGGCTCCTTCTCAGTGCCAGTCTCAGGCTGAGCGAGGCTCAGAAGTGCTGGACAGTGGGGCAGGATGTGGGGCAGATGAAGGCAAAGGTCAATAAAAGATAGCAGCAGCCTCTGCATTCCCGTGCTCTTCTCTAACTCCTCCCACAGGCGAGACAGCTTGTCTTCCTTTTCCAGACATCTTTCCCAAGCTTTTCCAGCCTGTGCTGTAGGTGTCAGGCTGGGACAGGGTTGGAGATGTCAGAGAGTGCACTGCAGCAGGGCCACACTGACAGCCTGGGTTAGCTGTGACCAGGCACTTGCCCTTTGCAAGGTCAACTCTCCAGACCAGAGGCTGAGCCCTGTGGGTGGGAAGCAGAAGTTTCCCTGAGCTCCAAACAGACAGCTGCAGGGCTGGACCCATTCCAGGCCAAACTCAGGAAGATGGTTTTCTCCTGCCTGTTTGATTTTGCAGCGCTGGTGTTGGGACCCAGAGACCTGTGCATGCTGGGAAGCACATGACCTCTGAGGGACTCATAGCCCTCCTCTTCCTAGCTATTGAAAGGTGGTGCTAGGGTCCAGAGGCACCCGCTCCCTCAGCCTCTAGCTCTCTTCTCCTCAGAAATCCCCCTCCTCCTTTTTCTTCTCCCAGACCAACAGCCTACAAACCACCCCCATCCTAACTTCTTTGTCCATCATTCCTTCCTGGCTCTGGGGTTGGTGGCATCATCTTCTGTGCACCCACAGTGCCCTGTATACCTGCTGGCTCCACCCATCTAGCAGGTGGGGAAGACCCTCTGCCTGGAAGTTGGCCATTTACTTACCTTTAGGACTCAGTTCTGGGCTGCCTGCAGACCTTCTATGGTGATTTGAATGAAAATGGCTCCCATGGGCTCATGGTGAGTGGCACTATTAGGAGGTATAGTGTAGCCTTGTTGGAGTAGGTGTGGTGTTGCTGCAGGAAGGGTGTCACTGGGGGTGGACTTTGAGGTTTTAGATACGCAAAGCCAGGCTCAGTGTCTCACTCTTCCTTTCTGCTGCCTGAAGAACTCTCAACTGTCTTCAGCACCATGTCTGCACTCACCATGCTTCTCATCATGACAATAAGGAACTAAACCTCTGAACTGTAAGCCAGCCCCAAATAAATATTAAATGTTGTTCTTGTAAGAGTTGCTGTGGCATCTCTTCACAGCAACAGGAACTCTAATTAAGACACCTTCCCGCGAACTCCATCTGCTCAACAGGAGCTCCCGATGGCCTCAGTTAGGATGCACAGGAGCTCCTAATGAGCTCAGTTAGGATGCACATCCCCACTCATCCATCACTCTGTCATTCTTCATTTTATTATCTGGTATTCTTACCCCCATTTCTTAAAATTTAGTTTTATATTCACGCTATTTAACTACACTCTAACTGTCTGCCTTGGAGTGCAAGCTCCACAGGGCTGGTCTGGATGTCTGACCCTCGTGTGTAGATAGATGTCACAAATACAGATGTGCATGAGAAGTAGAAACCTCTTTAAAGAAGGGGCCAGATGGCTTCATGGCTTCCTGAGTTTTTGTTCCCCTGATTAGAGCAGTGGCAGTTTAAGAATTGAGAAGGGAGGAGATGTAGTGACTTGGAGGAAGGCAGACATGGTGTGCCCACGAAAGTGATCACACTGGAGACTGTCACCACTTGTCCCAAGGCAGCTGCCATAGCAGGGGTGGCAGATAGGAGACGGAACAGGATTCCTGAGTTTCCACATGACACACATGTCTTTGCTACCTGTGTCTTTCTCCCTTATTCCTCACTGTTCCCAGGACCTGTTTCACCTGTGGGTAAGCTGATGAAAGAGGGTAAGAAGAGGCTGCAGCCACATGGGTGGCTGAATGGGGCAGGGTGGGCACTGAAGTGGGTGACTCAGAACCCTAAGTTCTTCCCCACTTCATGTGGCCTCTATGAGAAAATTGTCTTTGATCTTTAAGGGTCAGGTTATGATACCTAAAATCTCCTTCTGGTATGCTGACGAACAGCTATAATCTCACAACGTGGAAGGAAGGCAGAGGCAGAAGAATCAAGAATTTAAGGTTATTCTTGGATACCATAATGAGCTTGAGGCTAGCCTGGGCTACATGAGACCTTGTCTCAAAAATTATATATATATGCATATATGTGTGTGTATGTTTGTATGTGTGCATGTATAAATATGTGTGCATGCATGTGTGTGTACATATGTGTGTACATTGTGTGTACATATGTGTAGATGTAAAAAAGGAAGTAAGCACAGTCTCCTGATTTTGGCCACTTTGCTCCCAGTGTAGGGACTGGTAACAGTTCCTTTACATACCTCTGAGCTGCCTGAATTGAGCGAGCCTTCCCTCAGATGAACAGAAAACAATGATCAGAATATGAATGCAGTGGGCTGCTTTTACCTTATTTTAGCAGCTGATTTTTGACACATTAGAGAAATGAATCATTATCATGTAATTGCTTCTCATTTGGAAAGGTGCAAATTAAAACAAGGCCAGTGTTGACGCCTCAGGCCTACAAGCGTCTGCTCATTAAAGCTGTGAAAGCAGCTGTGGAGCAGAGGGGAGGCTTCCTCCTGACCTGTTTCCACCACCTACTCAGCTTGTGAGGCTCTAACCGAAGCTGAGGCAGATGAAGGGAAATGCCTCACTTCCTGTCTCAAGGAACTCTTGTGAAAGGAGACAACACAGATAAAGGATGCAGTACCATGCCAGAATGTACTAACTGCTCAATAAAGATGCTGATGCTGAAAATAAGGAGAGGGCACTGATGGTGACAGCAGGAGAAACGGTAATAATGATGGTACTGGAGATGTTGGGGTGTTATAGAATATAAGGTTAAGGTGTGTTACATTTGTTTATGCTGTGCAATCTTTGTTTAAAGATGCAAGGTTGTGTTGCATTCTTCTATGCTACATTTGTTTAAGTCTGTGAGGCTGTGTTATTTTGCCTACCTAAAACACCCGATGGTCTAATAAAATTCTAAATGACCAATAGCAAAGCAGGAGAAAGGATAGATAGGGCTGGCGGGCTTAGAGAATAAATAGAAGGAGAAAAGGAGAAATAGGGGACATCCCAAGAGCCTTAACTAACTGTTCACAAAGGTCTTATTTCTAGGCAACATTGCATTCCAAGGACACAAGGAGACATGAGTCTTGGCAGATGTTATTCAATCTACCACAAGGGAAGAACACGTTGTGGTTGAAATATGAAGTGTCTCCTACCTCCAGAACTCATGTGTTGAATAGTTAGTCCCTAAATGGCAGTTCTCGCGCGCGCGCTCTGTGTGTGTGTGTGTGTGTGTGTGTGTGTGTGAACTTAATGATGTAGGACCTCATTGGAGGACGTAGGTCTCAGTGAGTGTGCCTTGAAGGTTATATACCTCATCTCAGTCTCCCCCACCCCCACCCCACTTCCTGTTTGACCTGAGGTGAACAGCCTCTTTCTGCTCAGGCCTACAACTCTGACCTTCCAGTCCCACTAGGGTCCTGGCATTGAGGGAACTAAGCACTGTGACTGGAAACCCTGAGCTAAACTTAATCTTTCCTCCTCGATGCCACTCATGTTGAGTGTTTGGTGAGAGCGACTTAACGTCTGATTAAACAGCATGAGCCTGGCAGTATGCTGACTTGAGCAACTTGTGGGCGTCATCATCTGTTGGATCCCAAGGCCCCAGACCGCCTGTGCTAACAGGGAGCAGGAAGTCATGCCTCTACGGTTGTCTGAGATGATAGAAGGAGGCAGTTTTAACAGCATGACTGGCACTGGCAGATCTGGTGACAGGGTCCGGGGCTTCCAGATTCAGGGAAGTAGCTTTGGCTGGGCTCGTTGCTTAGCAACAGTATGGAGATTCTGTTCTTAGGCCATTGGGGCCTGAGGGTAGTAGCAGTAGTGTTCAACCCTTGAGGGAACTCAAGGGTGGCAATTTAACTAGAGAGCACTTCATCTGGTCACACCCCTTCTCACAGAGAGGGAAACTGAGACCCAAAGAGAGTTGAGGCTTTGCTTAAAGTCCCTGTAGAATCTGGTCCAGTTGCAGCAAACTTGTGAGAGTTCAGAGACCATTGCTCTTGAGCCCACAGCCACGGGCCAGTAGGGATAGCAGCTCTATGTCTTGGCTAGGCATTAGGGCTCAGGAGTAATCAGTGAAGGTTGCAGGGTCAGCTCGAGGTCAACTAACCCAAAGTCGAGGAAGGAAAATGCATTTTGGAAGAAAATGCATTAGTGAAAGAAACCAGGGGTAGCATGTGAGTATTTCTTGGGATTGGAACCTCTGAGGGTCAAGCTCTTGTTTTCCAAACTGAGGAATCAAATAAAAAAGTGTGGGCAATGAAAATTCTGTTTCTTGTTACATGTATATCTCTGATAGAACACATAGTGCTGCAGAGAAAGGAACAATGAATTCTTATCATGTAGGAACTGAATCCTGTTATCCATGCCTTCTCTCTCCCAGGTAACCTTTGACTACAGCAACGAAATGAAGCAGAAAGGGAAATGCAGAATTCCCTCTTCAGACAGAGGAGTAACTGCACACAGATGTGTAAAATCCCTGAAACCTCTTCATTCTATGCCGCATGGTTCTGAATACAAGGAAATGCTAAAAGCAAATATGCTACGTTCTGGAAGGCATCCATCTATGCCTTCTGCCTTTCGATAGCTTGATCTTGACTTGTGGTGAATGGTCTTGTCAGCGCAAGGCTTTGCTTTACCCACCACTAATGGATAGAGGGCTTCATCCTGGGGATCACAGTCATGTGCCAACGGACAAGACATGTACGGCTACAGCATTGCCCTGTGTTCTCCCTGCAATTTTCTGTCTACCATATATTCTTTAAATGACCCTTTTGAGAGGAGATCACCCAAATAAAGATCCACCTACACATCAGCCTGAGCCATCACAGACAAGTTCTGTAACCTGCAACCCTGAGCAGAAAGGATATGATCTCACAAGACTGACTGAAGATAAAGTACGTTATTTACCTGAAGGATTTGGAGAAATCCCATTACACAAAAGACTGGTTGACTCTTAGTTCTTACATTATCATGGTCTGGTGTGGAATGTTCTTCTGTCTATGTGTTGCTATTATTGGTTAATAAAGAAGCTGCTTTCAGCCAATGGCTTAACAGAATATAGCCAGGCTGGAAGAGATATATATATAGAGAGAGAGTAGGCGGACTCGGGGAGAAGTCAGGTAGCCCCACTGAAGACAGACTCGCCAGAACCTTGCCACAGCCACGTGATGATATACAGATTAATGGAGATGGGGGGTTAGTTTAGGATGTAAGAGCTAGCCAATAAGAAGATAGAGCTAATAGTCCAAGCAGTGATTTAATTAATAGTTTCTGTGTGATTATTTTGTCTGGGCAGCCAGGAATGAACAAGCAGCCTCCACCAACAATGTTCATTATGACCATATCTGGCTGCTGACTTGGGATGTATTTTTCTCATATAGAATGGTCATGTTTTAAAGTCTTCTTCTATGTATGTGGGCTGAATCATGTCCTCAAATGCTGTGTTGATGTCTACCTCTGGTACCTGTGACAGTGGCCCTGTTTGGAAGAAGGGTCTATGTTAAGCTGAGGCCATGGTAAAGTCAAGTGTAGCTGGCACCAGCTGATTGGTGTCCTTATGAGGATAAGGATTAGGAGGCACCATGGAGACCTGTCACAGTCAAGGAGTACTGAGGATAGTGGCAACCAGCATGGGGCCTGGCAGGCCAGTGGGGACTTCTTTCCTACAGTCATGTGGGTAGTGTGCCCTGACTGCACCTCTACACCTAGGTCTATGACTTCTATTTCAGCCACCCAGTTTGTGAAACTGATCTGGCAGCCATGGCAGTGGATACAACCACTTTGCACAAGGAGACAATAAGAGTTCTGAACAGAAATAGAACCATGAGGAAACCTGATGGTATTTTATAACAAAGAAGCATGGAGGGATGTTGAAGTCATGTGCTATGGTTTGTGTCTTGAGTGATCTTTAAAGAGTCCAAGTCCAAAAGTCTTCATTCCTTTTACCTTTTCATTTTGTTTTGTTTTGGTTATGAATTTCTTTTTGAGACAGGATTTCTCTGTGTAGCTTTGGTGCCTGTCCTAGAACTCACTCTGTAGACCAGGCTGGTCTCAGACTCACAGAGAACCACTTACCTCTGCCTCCCAAGTGCTGGGATTAAAGGCACACCCAACTACCTCCCAGATAAAGTCTTCATTCTTAATAGCACATGTTAAAGGTAGAAGCTTCAAAGTGGTGTTGCATGGCAGGTTCTCTGACCATGGAGGGGAGGCCCATGGCTGGTGATACAATTAGCTTTGCTCTGCCAGGTGCTCTTTTTGTGATACACTGCCTCATTCCAGGACCTATGCACCCAACCCATCACAGACCTGTGGTGGTTTGAATGCAAAATGCCCCCATAGACTTATAGGGAGTGGCATTATTGGAGGTGTGGCCTTGTTGGAGGAAGTGTGCCACTGGGAGTGGGCTTTGTGGTTTTAGAAGCTCAAGCCACTCTCTCTCTCTCTCTCTCTCTCTCTCTCTCTCTCTTTCTCTCTCTCTCTCTCTGTCTCTTCCTGCTGTCTGCTGAACCAAATGTAGAACTCTCAGTTCCTTCTCCAGCACCATGTCTGCCTGCATGCTGCCATGCTTCCCGCCATGATGATAATGGACTAAACCTCTGAAAATGTAAGCAAGCCCCAATCAAATGTTTTCCTTTATAAGCATTGTTGTGGTCATAATCACAGCAATAAAACCCCAGCTAAGACAGACCAGAACCTCCCAAACTATGAGTCAAAATAACCTTTTTCTGTTTTTAAGTTGGTTATCTTAAGCAATGTGTTGAGTAATGACTAACATGGGTGGCAAATCAAGACCTACCTAGGAAGAGAGTCAACAAGGCATTGTCTAGCCATAGTGGCTGTGGGCTTGTCTGTGGGGTACCTCTTGAGTATATTAAGGTGGGCAAACATGCCCATAGTGGGGCAGTGCCACTCCCTAGACAGACTCCCTGTATACCACATGTGTGTAGAGAGGTGCTGAGCACTAGCAAGCATGAACGCACTCATTCCTCTCTGATCTTGACTGCAGCTGTGACTACCTGCTTCAAGCTCCTGCCTTAGCTCCCCTGCAGTGATGGACTTTAACCTGCAATGGTAAGCTACATAAACCTTTCTCATTCAAAGTCACTATTGCCAGGATATTTTACCATAGCAATAAAAACAAGTTTAAAACAACAATTTCACTCTGAGCCAGTTTCCTTTTCTCAACCACCTGCCCCCCCCCTCAGTCCTTCCTCTGTCAACTCTTCGCAGATCTGGGTCCCTATGCACTGAGAATATGACTCCTGTACTCCAGCTGGTCACTAGGGTGGCCCATCTTGGAGAAACTCATTGACAGGCCTGTGACATCAGGGCACTCAGGGCTTGAAGGGAGACAGCTCCTGCAAGGCAGCCACTCTGCGTCACTACACAGCCTCCCTCCAGGCTACAGTCTTATCATCTGTTTTCCCAGATGTTTGGGTGGTCTCGAGGATGGGACTGCTTCCCATGTAGCTGGTCCTGGGGCCTCTGTCTCTTGCCTTCTTCTAGCCTTGCCCTCAGATCTGAGAGGAGACCATGCACACAATAGTCCTGTAAGTCCATTTGACTTCCCTGCCTGGGAACATCTCCTACCAGGCCCTGGAGCAGCTACAACTTTATGTTGTAGCTTAGCATTCACAGGCTCCAAGCCCCTGTGTGGTCATGGGCCTGAGGCTGGATTTCCATTTCTAGAAGGGGGCTTCTATTAATAACACATGCTAGTGACTCCGGAGGTAAGCCTCACCTTGGTAGAAATTCATTGACAAGTCCTTGGAAATGACAGCTAATTTTGTATTATGTGGGTTTATCTTTCAAGAATCATGACTGCGTATTGGTTTGGTGTCAGGATGTGGCTTAGTTTATGATTCTAGTTGTATGAGTGTATATGTACCTGCTTTTCTATCCAATAATTTCTGCTTAGTCACAAAGATTAGAATGTAATTTTCCTGTCACTCTGCTTTAGACATAATTTTCTCACTCCTCAGGGGACAGAGTCACCCAATTTGAATTTTATCTAAGCTGCTTAGTTTAGTTGTAAGGAGGCCAAAACCATGCATTGGAGTCTGTCTGTCTGCCTGTCTGTTTCTCTTTCCCTCCTCTTTCTCCTTCTCTCTGCCCCTCTCTTTCTCTCTCTCTCTCTCTCTCTCTCTCTCTCTCTCTCTCTCTTTCTCTCTCTGTCTCCCTCAATCTCTCATTTGTTCCTATACCTGTTCATTTTTCATCATGAAAAATGATATCTGGAGCCATGCACACACTAGACACTTTGCAAGGAGACTCATATCTGTTGGCTCTTAACCTAGTGGTGGTGGAATCTATTGGCAGGGCCAGAGTTCTTGTTCTGCTCTTTAACCCAAAACGAGATGCTTGAGGCCATGCAATTGCTGGTTCAATTTTAACCCAGTGTGGTTGAGGTCATAAACACAGCCTCCCATCTATGTACTGTGTCATGGCAGGGGTCAGAGCCTAGACCTGACCAATTGCAAGATCCTGGAGCCAACCTCACAGACACACAGAACAAGAAGGGATAATGTATGACCAGTGTTCAGATGAGTCTAGAATACTAGTCATGAAGCACCCAGTAGTCATGGCCTCACCCTTCCCTGGAAACCCCTTGAAAAATGGTTAATGCCCAGTTTGACACTGCAAGGGCTCCCCAGGTCAGGAATAGCATCCTTCTTCTTCCTTCTCTGTCGATATGATGAGGGCACAGCCAGTACTCTCTTTCTCCTGTTTCATTTACCTCTGTCCCCAACTCCTTACTCTAGATGCACCTACGGGGTCTGAGAGAGCTCGTCTGAGATATTAGGACCTCTGTGGAACTCTGGCCTATGTAACCGGAGGGCTCCTGTTTCTGTCCTTCACCCAGGCCTCAGGTCATTATTTCCTGCAGGAAAGGCTGCACAGGGCCAGGGCATTATGACAAGTAGAGGGGACCCCTTTTCATACCAGATGTGTGCTAAGTAGGTACCTGGTACATTCTGTTGTGTCAGCCTCATCTGGAGCGCTCATCGCTATCCTAATTCCCACCCTCAAAGACCATCCTGCATCTGGGTACCTCTCTCCTCCCCGCTAAGTCCACACCCCCTTTCAGGTGTCAGGCCCTCATGACAGCCTTCAGACTGGAAATGAAGTGCAGAGATCGTCTGTCCTTCAAAGTAAGGCTTTCAACTGCCTTGTTCATGAGGCTCAGAGCCACCTTTGGGCTGTGCACACACAAAATATGTAGCAGGAAACTGCTGCCCTTGTGTTCTTTCATTCCCTCTGTCTAATTTCAGTTCCCTGTCAGGTCTCCTTAAATTGATTGCCCAGGACAGAAGCTGTCTGGGGAAAACTATGGTGTTCCCTCCTCCTGGGAGGGTAATTCCAGATGGTCCCTGGCTTGCTGTCATTTCCTTATGGGGAGGCCACATTGAGGGGCCATTTATCCCTCAGCATCCTCATCACTCTCTGTCCTAGAGAGCTCCTCCTGAGATGGGCTCTGCCCTGAAGGCTTCAGTAGATGGCAAAGCTCTCACAGACTGGACTTCCCTGAGATAGGTAATCTCCCTGAGGCCCTGGGCTGGGCACTGTCACTGTGAGTTGATTGTGGCCCTAGAAGCAGTCTGTCTAGTGGCTGAGATCATTGCTTGCTGCAGAGGCGCGGCTGCTGAGTGAACACAGGGTGTGGGGATGAAGGGTCAGGACTGAAAGCTTATCTGTACTTGGAGGGTACAGGTGACTTCTCTGGAGGGGACCCTGGGCACCAGTGTGGAGCTGAGTCACACCCTGAGATGTGAAAGCTCTCCCGTCAACACCAAGTGCTATGACTTGGGGATCGGAATTTAAGAGCCCAAGGCCAGTCCCTGACTTCTGAGTGGGGATGACACCTGAAGCAGGAACCAATGGAAGCTATGAAACCCAGCATTCTGCAGAGTCACCTCCAGCTGAGAGGGTCTGTCAGAGGGACAGGGTGCGTGCAGGGTAGATTTGTGAAGATGAAGGTTAACCTCATCCTGGGAAGAAGGAAGTGGAAGCCCCCTCCTCATATCCAGAATCCTCTATGTGGGCCTCTTTTCCTCTGAGTAATTAAAAATATATTACATTTACTGATGCATGTGTGGGTGCATATGTGGAGGTCAGAGGACAACTTATGGGGGTTGGTGGTTCTCTCTTTCTACCCTGCGGGTCCCAGGGACCTAACTCACATCCTTAGGCTTGGTGGTAAACGCCTTTAGCCACTGAGCCGTCTAAGAAGTTGTTAACCTTGCAGGCCATCTTATAATGTACCTAATTCTACTCTAGTTATAGCAAACAGCTAATGCTCATCAGCCAGGTATGTATCATGGGTCTTCAGTCGAGATGGTGAGGTCCAAACCCAGCGTTTCTCATCTGTGATGCAGGCATCAGTCTGAACTGCTTTCCTTTCAGTCTGTAAGCTGAGGATGAGACTAGTTTGGGAGGAAAGAATGCGGCGGCCTCACTTCTAACCCATTTGCTATTCCTGGGGTAGGAAGCGTGAAACCAAAAGGAAAAAAAAAATGACCTGGTCATTTCTCTACTCAACAGGCCAATCCCACCTCAGGATGGTACTGACGAGCAGGAAGGCAAGAGAGCATCCTACAGGTTCAGTGCTGACAGCGGGAGGCACCTGGTCTAGTGTCAGTAGGTAGCCCAGGGCCGGCCCACAGGTGAGGTCAGGGGCCGCTCTTGGTCATCAGTGGTAGGAGACATGGAGGTCTTTGTGCTCACAGATAAACACTAGGGAAACCAGGAATGTTAAACACGAGGGGTTGTCCCTTCAGAGGGAGAGATGTATAACCTGTTTTTTGCCCAGAAGGCTGGGAAGGGAGGTAACTAACAACCTGCTGACCTCAACACTGTCTGTATGGCCAGGTCTCATGGGCTCCCACAGATTTTAATGTTTATTTCAGTCACCAGACCCTTATCATGAACTTTGTTTACCATTAGCCTGCTGTCTCAGTTTATCTCTATAATCGGTAGAACCTATCTTTATGGAAGATGTCACTTGCACTTTACAAGAGTTTTGATGTAATCATAGGATTGTGTTAATCATCACCAAGAAATGTTTTTCCAAATTGTGCTGTGCTTAAATATGCCTGAAATAAACTACCCAGTGTCAGACTCTTGTAGTTTGAACAAACACTGGTTGTCCTGTTGAATGGGATTTCCTTCTTACCTCATATGAACTGACACTCTACTGGGCGTGGTACTTGCAGAGACCCCCCCACAGTCAATGTGAAATGAAGTGACTTCCTGTGTAAGTGACTGGACAACAGCTGCCTGTCTCTCCTGGAGACCTCATGTGCTACATGTGGACCCAGGAGCGCCCTCAGATGGCAGGGAAGGGCTGGGCAGCTGTCTTGGCATACTAATTACATTCCCACGGTATTTTTGTGAGAGTTTAAGCATTTAGACACAGGGCCTAGCACACAGTATGCACTCTGTAGATGCTGCTGTCCACACTTCAAATCTCCAGGTTGCTGCAGCTTGTACTGGTATTTATCCTCCTGGCCGTTCACTGCCCTGCCAGGTAGGTACCTATCTTAGTTAGGGTTTCTATTGCTATGATAAAACACCATGATCAAAAGCAACTTGGGGAGGACAGTATTTATTTCAGCTTACAGATCTAAGGCCACATTCTATCACTGAGAGAAGTGAAGACAGGAACCTGGAGGCAGGAGCTGATGCAGAGACCATGGAGGAGTGCTGCTTATTGGCTTGTTCCTTATGGTTTGCTCAGCCTGCTTTCTTATAGCAACCAAGACCAGAAGCCCACGGGAGGCAATACCCACAGCGGGATGGGTTCTCCCACATCAATTATCAATCAAGAAAGCACACCATGGGCTTATCCACAGGTCAATGTGGTGGAGGGCATTTTCTCAATTGAGATTCCCTCTTCCAAAATGACTCTGCCTGTGTCAAGTGGACATGAATCTAGCCTGCACAATGCCTCCCTTGTCCTCCAGCCATTCTGAATACCCCACCTTCATGGTGTGGGTATATGTGAATGTGTTGGTGTGCCCGGTGTTGCCCTGACCATTTCATGGCCCCCTCTGCCATCTTATCACAGTTCCCTGATATGTGGGATGGGAACAAAAGCTTTCCATCCAACAGGCACAAATAGGCACCAATGGTGGTTGAAAGTAAGCAACACTAGATGAGACAGAAGTTTAATTCCGTTTGTTTTGCTAAAAATCTAACAGGCAGGTGTCACCATGACTGATTTATGAGATCCTGGGATCACCTTGCATACCAGACAATATATGACTGACTGAGCCCCAACCCCACAATTTAGTCTTTCCATCAACATAGAGAAAAAGCAAACAAGGCTGTGAACATCTCTTGGGGAGAGAGTGTGCAACCGTGTTGGATGGTGCCCCACCTCTCAGCACCAGTCTGAGGGAGGCTCTAGCTGGGCATGGTCACAAGGCCAGGAAAATGGCAAGGCTTTCAAGAACACTCCATCTTACAGACAGGGAAACTGAGGCACAACAAGATGAACAAACTTTCCCAGTTGATGCCCGGCTAGGAAATGATAGAACCGGGTTCACTGAGGTTCTCTGCAATCCTGGCTACAGTCAGCAGACACTGTGCAATGTGGTGGATAGGGGCTGGGTCTGCAGCTGGGGAGTTCCCCTGCTACCTAGTGACAGTGACCTTCCTTAGACCTGCCAGGAACCCTGTGGGAGTTTGCTCTCAAGTTCTTCGAGTGCAGCTGATCAGCGGTGACTCATCTATCCTAGGGACCATCATCAGTGAACTTCCCCAGTACCCTGCGCCTTTTCCGAAACACAGATGTACCTTGATTATCTTTGATTACTCACAAGTCATTCCTAAGCCTGGCACACAGCACCCCAGGTTCATCATTATTGGGCTCTTGGTCATTACCATCTGCAGGTGTGTCGGTTAGCATGCATCTGCCCTTTGTGGCCAGAATGAAGGCAGCCTACTGCACTTTAGTAAGGTTTAAGCTGGGGCACACCCTTCCCCCCACACCATTAGGCTTTGCTTTTCCTGGACCCTAAGTTCCCCACCAGCCAAGGAGATATCTGAGCCCCACCCAATCCCCAGGCCAGGCACAACAGAGGGTGTCCTACCTGGGCCACTGCAGAATGAGGCGATGATGGCCAAGATACACACAATGGTTAGGTAAGGAACCCAGGGGGCTTGGTCCTGCAGGAAAAGGTAAGTGTGAACCAGCTAGGAACAGCAAGATGTCAAGGGACCTGCATTTTTCCTGACTCCATCTGTGTGATGGGCCATTTCAAATCCCTAAGCCTCAGTTGCTGCAAGTGGCAACCATCGGCCATTCTGTCCTCTGATTTCCCAGACATGGGATTCAAGGAGACGATCCCCGCAGAATCCTGCAAGCCCCAGTATGCAGGAAATGGTAGGTAAGTGTACAAGTAACAGTGACTGAATGCTTTGTTCGAAGCAAAGCAGAGGGGGAAATGTTCAGGTATTGCCACATTGAAATTCTCCCTGTTATCATCCTTACTGTGTAAAGCACTGGGTTTACACTCCTGCCTTCCCATGAGTGTGCAGAGCTAACTCACTCATGGAATGTCCAGAGGACCTGTCACTCATCTACAGGCAGGTGTTGAGGGAGTTCCGAGGCCCTGTTGGGTAGGACTTAGATTAGGGGGATGCCTGAGGCAGAAGAAAGAGAGACATCAGAGCAGCTTCCTCTCCCTCTCTCAGAACCTCAGAGGGCCAAGGACACTGCATAGCCACCTAGTCCAGGACGACTGTACGTCTGGATATGGGGAAATACTAGCTCTCACAGCACACTGCCCCCAAGGAGGAGCCAACTCAGCACCACCTCTGAGGGACAGGCTTCTGATGTCACCACACTGCTCTTGCCTTGTTCTGGGACTGTTTGGAACATTAGGATATTTGACTGCTGACCACGATGCCCAACTTTCAATGTTAAAATTTATTTCTAAAAATAATACCAAGCTCAGTCAGTGCTTGATGAATGCAGGTTGCTCTGAGCAAGGGAGGGAGCAGAACGGACAGATGTGGGGCTGGTAATCAAGACCCTGGGGTCCAATCCCTCCTGTGCCATCATCCTGCTGCAAAACTCTAGTCACTTGTTTTTATGATTTGGACTTCCCTTACATAAAAGGAAGCAGTCTGGGGCCGGAGAGATGGCTCAGCGGTTAAGGGTACTTGCTGCTCTTGCAAAGGACCCAGGTTCAGTTCCCAGCACCACCTAGTGACTCATAACCACATTTAACTCCAGTTTTAGGGGATCTGACACCTTCTTCTGGCCTCAGCGGGCACCAGTTACATATGTGGCACACAGACATACATGCAGGGAAAAACACCCATATGCATAAATGAAAATAGTAAGGTTTTAAAAAGAGACACCCTGAATTTTGTCTGGATAGTGGATCTCATTGTTCCTCCTCATTAAATGCCCATGCACGCTCCTGGATCGCCTACCCCACCGCCCATGCACACTCCTGGATCGCTTACCCTACGGCCCGTGCATGCTCCTGGACTACCCACTCCACAGGCTGTCCATCAGTCCTCACAGGACAGCTTGCCCTTGTAGAGCTAAGGCCCAAGAGGAGCCAGCAGAGTGGTAAGTGGAAAAGCCAGGAATCCAGGTCAAGGAAGTCAAGTGACAGGGTGGTCACTGAGAAGTCACCTGACAGGCAGTGCCCAGCTCCCCTTGCAGGGAGGTGATTACTGGAGGGATACCTTAGGGGCATCTAACATAATCCTTCCACTCCAAAGATAGGTAAATTGAGGCTCAGAGGAGGGAGGCTTCCTGCTCACTGCCCATCTGTGGCAGTGGCAGGCACAGAAGTTGGGTTTCTTGTCTGCAAGTTCCAGGAACCATCACCAGTGCACCCAGCATACCTAAAAGGAAGCTCCTTGGGAGAGATGCCTTACAGGAGGGGTCTATTGAGAGGATGAGCCCACAGGCCAAAGGCTCCAAAGTGATGAAGCCAGAACCAGATCCCTGATGATTCCCCCCAAAGAGTGACAGGCACAATGTCTCACCTGCAGGGTCAGTGCCACAGTGAGGGTCCCAAAGAAGAGGGCCATCAGCCCAAAGCCGCCAATGAGGAGAGGTCTCCGCCCTAGGCGCTCAATGACCAGGCCCTAGTGTGAGAGAGAGAAAGGAGTAGGGGACACAGTTATTTCACTTTGATCCCAGTAACAAGGGACCATGGTCCTGGGAACTGATGGTGGAAGGCCATGGAAGGTTGCAGAAGGCTGTGGAAGACCATGGAAGGTCTTGGAAGGCTGGTTTCACACAGAGGGTGTGATCCAGAAGGACCACCTTATATTGGTGCAGCTCTGGAAGTGTCCTTGGCCTCCTCCCACTGGCACTTCTGTCTGTCACAAGGTGGGTAAAGAAAATGACCCTATTGTATAATGACCATAGGTCACTGCCAAAGTCAGGCAGACTTGGACTAATATCCTGGCTCTACCACTTTGCAGCTGTATGGACTTCTGCTTGTGACTTCAGGTCCTAAAGTCTGTGACAGGAACAGGAACACTGCCACCTCACCCACCCCAAGGCATCTCAGAGGCTGATGGGTTAAATAAGGTACTGCCTGCTGTTTACATTGGGTGACTTTCCTTCCCCACTGCCACTGTTTAATAAGGAAAGAACATCAAGGATCAGAGAGATGAAATAACCTGGAAGAGGTCACGCAGCAGGAAGTAAGAAGGCCGGGAACTGGACCCAAGGTGTTGTCAAGACTCACGGTTGAGCTAGTCAGGGAGAGGGCCAGCTCTGGCAAAGGCTTGAAGGTGGACAGATTCCTATTGAGGGTGCCACCTCCTTTCCCTCTCTCATGGTCTTTTTTCTAGTATTCCCTTCCCCCCACCCCGACACACACACACACACACACACACACACACACACACACACACCCCTCCATGTGAGAAAAGTCTGTAGTATTTGTTTTCTGAATCTGGCTTATTTTGTTTGAAATAAATATCTAAAGTTCCAACTACTCTTCTGCAAATGTTATGATTTCCATTTTCTTTATGGCTGAACAATACTCCATTGTGTATATGCACCACATTTTCTTTCTTCATTCAACTGTTGGAAATGTCCCATTTCTTGGCTACTATGAAAGGAGCAGTGAGAAGCATGGGGTAAGCAGGTATCTATGGTAGATGCACTTAGAGTCCTCGGAGGAAGGGGATTTTTAAATGGGTGTGAGAGAAAGGGGGATAGCAGAATTCCTGTGACAAGGAAGCAAAAGGGGGTTCAGAGGGGGTGGGAATCAACAGGAACAAATAACATGAAAAAATGCCACAATAAAACCAACACTAAGTTAAAACACCACATCAATCAATCAATCAAAACTATCTGCTTTGGGTGAGGGAAGTGGTGACAATGTGGAGGACCATGAAGACAGAGCATGTGGCCTCCTGCCTGGCAGCTTCAGGTGATAAGAAGAGAGACAAAGCCCAGAAACCTTGGGGTTTTTGCCATGGAAGTTTCACAGCAGGGAGTCTGTGTCCTGATTCCCAGGAGCCAGGTGACGGGAAGCTGCCTGGGAGGTGGGCCTTCTCCCCAGATGAATAGAGGCTGCAGTCTAGGCATATAGCATGGCCAAGTCACCCATGCATGACATTGCCATGACAGGAGAGCCCTTTAGGGCATAGTCAGGAACTGGAAGCAGGCGAGAATACCCTGACTGGTTGGAAGGGCTTGCCCCCTCCCCTGCACCCCCGCCTCCCGCAGACCCAGGCCTTCCACACTTCGCCTCCTGGGAACCTGACCCAAGAGAATAGGGCAACAAAGCTGTCCAGAGGTGAATGGGCTTGAAGATGAGCTGACCTGGGCTCAAGTCTGCCTCTCAGCCTTGCTTGCATGAAGGACGGATAACTAAGTGACTGAACTTCTCTGAGCCTGAGTCTCCCCACCTGGGAAGTGTGGATGGTAGCATCTTCTGCAGGGTAGCTGTGAGGTGAGAGGAAAGGCATGCTGGGTCTGAACTCAACTCAGAAGCAGCAGGGCCTGCCCAGCACAGCAGAAGCT
Source organism: Ondatra zibethicus (assembly GCA_004026605.1). Taxonomy (NCBI): domain Eukaryota; kingdom Metazoa; phylum Chordata; class Mammalia; order Rodentia; family Cricetidae; genus Ondatra; species Ondatra zibethicus. Next base: position 121,885 of record PVIU01000900.1, on the reverse strand, counting down.
GCAGCGTGACTGTTAGTCTGAGGAAGGCCTGGGTGGCTGCTCTCACTCGGGCCTCTAAGTGGCCCTGTGGCCTTGAACATGGAGCCCTTTCAGGACTCCTTTTTGTGCAGCCATGGAATTAGTCTAGGAGACAGGAGCAAGGGGGGTGTGGGGGGGAGGTGTATGTGTCATTTCTGGGCCCACCCTGTTCCAAGCACTTTCCTGAGCATATTCCAAGTACTAATCATTTAACCCCCACAAATACCCCCACGAAATGGGCCTTGTTTGTCTCCTTACACCGGTGAATAAACAAAACAAAACAAACAACAACAACAAAAGAAAAGCAAGTCAAGAGACTTTGGGACTTATCCAAGGCACACGGCTGAAACAAGGATGCCTGCAGAATCTTTTCTGGTTCTGAAGGTATTAAGTTTCCCAAAGTTGAAACAGGCAGAGTCCCCAGTTTGCCACAGCGCACCGAGTCCTCCTTCCTCCATGTCCTTCCCAGACACCCTCACATCACTCTGTTTCTCCAGAATCCAGAAGCACCCCAGGCTGCTGTGGGGCCCTTTCTGCTGATCGAGTGAGCAAGGCAGATATGCAGTGTGCTTGGGAGGACAGTGAAGACAGAGAGGAGAGGGGTGGTGAACTCACTCTGTGGGAGACGTGGAGGGGTGTGCGGGCCAGGGAAGGTCATGGAAGAAGAAAAAGCAGAACTTTGTGGAGAAAGAGGGTGGAGAGAGGCAATAAGGAGAGGGAAAAATAAATAAATAAAGGAGAGGGAAAGGCAGAGGGAGGGAGACAGAGCGAGAGGGTGGAAGGGGAAAGAGAGAGTTCCTAGGCCTTCAAAAGCTGGACCCCATCAAAAAGGAGGCATTAAGAGTGTCATGGTCCTGAGCATCAGGAATAGGGAGCCGGTTCTAGAGACAAGAGCAAGTGAGAACCACCCAGGGACAGAGGCCCAGGACAGTCCCGGTGCCCCCCTGCCCCCGGCCACAGAGTGAGTTAGCAGAAAGGACACAGAAGTGGATGAGTTCACCTCCACTTCAAAGCACTTCTGAAAACTTGTGTGCTTCCTCCTCATGAGGACTCAGTCTACAAGACCTCCATGACCTAAGCTGTGAAATAAATATCAGAGCATCTGGGTAGTAAATATCTGGGAATTAAAATATTTTCCATTAGTTTTGGATAGGTTTGGAAATCCTCAGCATATAATTTTAAATAAAATCAATAAAGATAAGACTAGAAAATAGAGTTACTGTATAAACAGGTCTGTGTGTGTATGTGTGTGTGTGCGCGCATGTGTGCGTGTGTGCGTGCGTGCATGCAGGCTTGCCTGTTGAGGCCAGCAAACCACCCTGGGCCATTCCTCAGGTGTTGCCCACCTTTTTTTTGTGTGTGTGTGTAAGACAGGCTCCCTGCTTTGCTAGGGGCTCACTGGTTATTTTAGGCTGCTACCCATGAATCTCCAGAGAACTATGCCCCGGCCTCCCAGCACTGGGATTCTAAGCTTGAACCTAGCTCCTTTTTATCTGGGTTCTGGGGAATGAACTTGGATCTTTGGACTTGTGCAGGAATCTCTTTACCACGTGATCTATTTCTCCGGCTCCCTGGCATTTTAAATAAAATCAATAAAGATAAGACTAGAAAATAGAGTTACTGTATAAACAGCTATTTTGCCTGCTGAGCCCCAGGTCTGTGTGTGTATGTGTGTCTGTGCACGCACACGCACGCGTGTGTGTTCATTTCCACCACTCAGCTTAGCAAATTTCTACAGCCATCTGAAATGTCACTAAATTCTAATGTAACTCCTGTGACTAATTCTGAGAGGTTCAAGGCTAACAGAAGCTCAGAGCTGGAGGAAAGGGGACTTTGTCTCCTCAGTATCTCAGAGGAGTTGAGCTAGAGTTCCTGGTGACAATAAAATTAGTACAGAGGTTGCCAGGGACAAGCTTTGGAATCACAAAGGGGACCAGGTCACAGTGGGATCTGCATATTACATTGTTGTACTGATTCTGACATGTGTAACAGCTGTGCTGAGGTTAGCGTTTCACAGTTAGATATCAACGTGTCACGTTGAGTCTCTGGGGTTACAGTGGGCTGAACCTGCTTAAGCTGTGAGCCCAGGATTAAGATGTGTTGCAATAAGATGTGACAATATGTTACATTCTGCACAGAGATGGACATGTGCTGTTTATTGATATTCACGTTTTCCAACCACAGGGTCAACATTCAAAGCGTGCCCTCAAATGCAGCCTAGCTGAGGAGTGACATTTTACCCTATGACATCGATATTCAGGGCCTTTTTTGGGAGGAGACATGCTTTCCCTCAGGTCATTGAGGAAGCAGAAAGTCGAGCCACCCTGAAGCTGGAACACGCTCCTTGCATGAGAAATAACAGAGCTCAGAAAGTTTAGTAAGGCCCTAAGGCGCTTTCAGAGAGACTGGAGTGAGGAAACAGACCCCCCCCACACCAATCCTGCCAGGCCAGGTCACAGTGTGATCCCCCCTCCAAGCCCGACAGAAGCTCAGCCTGTCTGAGGGAATTAGAGTGGCTGGATGTTCCTGCTGCAGACTAAAGCTGCCAGGGAAGACACTAACTCAAGATGAACAGCTGCTCTTCAAGGTTACTGATGTCAGCCAGGAACCAACTACCAGGCTTCTGGCGAGTCACAGTTTTGTTCAACGAAATGTCCTTATTTAATTCTGCAGCCTAATGTAATCTCGACAAATTTACATTACCTATTACCTACTGCCTATTACCACACCTGCAATATAGGAAATGCCTACCGCCACCAAAGGTCTCCCCATGTCCTTTCTCTCAACCCCAGGCAGCCCCAATCCACTTTCTAGCACCGGGTTTAGAGTCACCAGTTTTAGAATTTCACACAGATCTTTATAAATCTTTTGGGACCTGTCTTGTTTGTAATACACATGAATAGTTCTTTTCCATGGTTGAGCAACAGCCCACTGGGTGGATGGACCACAACCAGTTTCTCCATACACCTTTGATGGACACAGTTGCTTCTGGATTTGGTCTTTCATACACAAAGCTGTGATGAACACTGGTATACGAGTCTCTACGTCGATATGGGTTTTATTTCTCTTGGGTAAATACTTGCGAGTGGAATGGTGAGTGGATGGGTAGCTGTCAAAAACATTCTCTGAAGGGGCAATGACTTTAAACTTTTACCAGTGGTGTGAGAGTTCCCGTTGCTCCATTTCCTTGGCAACATTTGGGATTGTCAGGATTTAAATTTTGTCTATCCTTGGGGTGAATGGCAGGATCTTAAAGTGCATTACAACTTCCCTAATCGTACGGAGAACTTTTTCCTATGCTTTTTGACCTTTGAGAATCTTCCTTGCTAAAGATCTGTTCAAATACTTTCCAAGTGCAGTTTTTCTTGAATTCTCAGGGTTCTTTACATATTCAGGCACAAGCTCCCTGTCAGATATTTATACAGCCTTCCATTTATACAGTGGGGTGGGTCACATTTTCATTTGCTCAGCAACATCTTTTCAATAGTCACAGTTTTAAATTCTCATGAAATTCAATTTATTAATTGTGCATCTAATCTAAGAAATTTCTTCTTATCCCCTTTTTGTAAAAATTTCTGCTATATGACCTTCCTGGTGTATTAAATTGCTTTTCTTTGATTTTTAGATGCATACTGCATTTCAAGGTGATTTTTTTGTACACATTGTGATAAGAGTTCCTGGTGGATGCATACATGGTCCGGGTTAGGGCCAATACTCTAGAAGCCTGTTCCACAATTTGGCCCTTCAAGCTCCCCACCCCCTGCCAGTAACCTCTCACCCCTGATCTATAAGCAAGCCCCCAAATTCACTGGTTCCCCGGGATGAATTTTGGTGTAGTTGTTTGTTGCTGGGGCCTTATAAGGATGGGGTAGATATTGTTTACATCTCCTCAGAGAAAGAACTCTTCCCACATTTGTCAAACGCCACTTTGATCCTGACTCTTTGTGCATCTCTGTCCCCACCCAGCCATGCCTGACTGCCTGGTCTACAAAGCCTTGACTCTGGAAGTCTAGGAACAGGGAACAAGACAGTGAAGGCTGAGCTCCCACAGGGAAGTCCAGGCAGATGGACGTTTGGTTGGAGATTTCTGTTTAAATGACAAATGTGTGTGAGAGACCCAATTATGTGTCTATAGCAGAAGTGTGAGGAACAAAGCATCGGCTCTTCACTAATGTCGTTCCTGAGGGATGGGGTGGATGGGATGGGGCGAGGCATGGTCCCTAAGAGGAATAGCTAAAACAGGCTCGAGACATTTCAACCAAAATGCAAAAGCATTTTGGGCCCAACTGGGATATTAACCCCATGGTACTTCCCGGTGGCTTCTGGGGCGCTAGGTGCAACATTCCTCAAGCATTTCAGGCAGGCAAGAGTTAGAAGCCTGGGAATCAGAATTGGGAAGACTCAGTCCAGGATGGGCAGAATACAGAGTAGCTTCTAAGGCCAAAATCTTGCCTTCATGCAGGGATGAACTCTCACAGGGCAAGGCGGACCCTGAAACAGATCTGCAGGAGCTAAGCACCTTGTCCAGTTCTAATTCTCAGAACTGCCCAGCTCAGAGGCGGTTGCTAAGCAGCTGCTCAGGAAGTGGGGCGGGGCCAAGACATATGGCTGGTTCTGTTTTACCTGATGCGGTATCTTCTCTGCTGAGTTTCCCTACACTTTGTTCTGTGATCTAGGCCTCAGTCTCAAACAAGCAACAGTGGTTACATCAGTTTCCAGGGCAGCAGTAATAGTGTGTTACAGACAGCAGGGCTGTTCCTCATCTGTCTCAGCCGCAACTGCAAGATCAAGGTCCTGGCAGAGCCTCACTCCCAGTGAGGGTGCAGGGGAGGGTCTGCCCCAGCCACACCCCTGCCTTTGGAGGGTCTGCCCCAGCCACACCCCTGCCTTTGGAGGGTCTGCCCCAGCCACACCTCTGCCTTCTAAGAGTTTGCCCCAGCCCCACCCCTGCCTTCTGAGGGTCTGTCCCAGCCCCACCCCTGCCTTCTGAGGGTCTTCCCCAGCCACACCCCTGCCTTCTGAGGATCTGCCCCAGCTACACCCCTGCCTTCTGAGATCTGTTGTGGCCTTCTCCTGCATTCTATGTTCTTGTTTTTTAGCATGGAGACTCCAGTATTCATGCGGTACCCTCCCTGTATGTGTCTGTGTCCAAAATATCTTTTTTTGTAAAGACATAATAAATTTGTGGGCTCAACCCACTCCAGTATAACCCAGTCCTAGCTTAACTAGCAACACCTGCAATAACCTGTCTTCAGATGAGGTCACATTGGGAGGGACTGGGGATTTTGGCCTGTGAGTATTAGGGAGTCATGTCCCAAGTGACAGGCTACTGAGTCTCCATTGAGATTGGTGTGGTCCCCATCAACACTTGTTAAGATGACTGGTTAACACCACTACTCCCTAAGAAGAAAGTGGGGGTCAGAAAAACTGGACATCTGGCCTCAAAGTTACCCAGGTTGTAACCAGCAACAGGGCCAGGAGGCCACTGAGCCCAAATAAGCTCTATTGTGCCTGTTACCCTTACGCTTTGCGTACATTAGATCTGGAATCTCACACCATGACCACAGAGAACGCAGACCGTGACACTGAAATGGCAGGACCCCTGGGAAGTTCGGGAATCCTTACAGATTTGTGTTTCGTTCAACACAGCATAGTCCCAAACTGCGCTGCCACAAACAAGACCACATTGCTGTGGACCCTGAGCCCGACTTTTAAAAGCAGAGTCCGAGCTGGCTCCCCATGGCTCTGGGTCCACACAACCCCAGCTCCCCAGTCCTCTGCCCGCACCACAGTGGACGGGTATCCTCATGGGTGAATGACACTCCCTGGAAACTAACTCATCTGAACAGCACAGTTGAAGCCCAAAGAACCAGCCTGGAAAAGTCAGCTGTTCTGCAAGATGGCATTTTTTTTACAGTCACCAAGCTGCTGAGTGATGGCCGCTGCCCAAATTAACCGCAGATCAAAAGAAGGAGAGTGTCTTTCCGGTTCGGTGTTATTATACCTCAGAGCCATTTTAGTAGACTGTCAAAAATCTCAGTAAAAGGAGCAGAAAAAAATAAGCAGGGTGCCCTTTTATTGACAGGAAATTACCCCGAAGGGTCAGATGAAGTTGTCTGAGTGGTCCTGAAAAGCAGGTCACACAAACTTTGGGAAGAGCAGAGGACTTGCTGAATGTTGAGTTTGGGGGAGGAGAAGAAGCTGCCATAGGCTTTGATTTCTGTTTCCATGACAACCCTTTCTTGCAGAGTTAAAGCAGCTTGTTGTTACTTTTAACATGCAGTTCAAACCAACTCAAAGCTAACAGTTTACGGTTTGGATATCCAGGGGTCCAGAGCAGGTCTCACAGGACAAAACCCGCAGTCGAGACCCTGGGGAGGAAAAGACTGGCTTTCCTGGTTCTGCACCCCACTCCAGGCAACAGCGGTGCCCCTTCCACCTCACATCCCGACCTTTTGTCACTGCGAAGGTCCGTTGTCTGCCCAGGTAAGTCCAGGGGGCTGCCACAGCTCAAGTCCTCACTCCACCTGTGACGTTCCCTCTGACGCCATCTCACGGCCTATGACTTCAGACCTGCGGATCTTTGGGGCCCGTTAATTTTGCCTGCCACAGATGGCAAGGGTTAAAAGTTGATTTTATAAATGTGCAGATCCGTTCAGAGATGTGCGGTAATTTCCCTAAGCGCAGCCCGCTGGGAAGTGGATGATCCAGATGGGATGTAGAGCTGTCCAGTTCTGAAGCTTAAACGTGAACACACTCAAGTGCACACACACACACACACACACACACACACACACACACACACAGAGAGAGAGAGAGAGAGAGAGAGAGAGAGAGAGAGAGAGAGAGAGACTCCCACAGTGTCCCTGCTATGCTCTTCTCCGCCAGGACACAAAGGCATGTACTGCAGCCTCACTTCAGGTGACAGGGTATGACTTAACCTGCCCACATAGGATGGTGGGCACCTGCTGAGCATGCACCATCCTCCAGCCCTGCCAGTCACTTAAGGTCATCTGTCTACTCCCAGCCCATGTCAGTGAGGCAGGAACGTGTCCTTATAGAAATGGAGAAAGTGAACCACAGGGACGTCACACAAGTTGCTTAGAGAGTCACCTGTCGAAGCAGAGCTGGCATGGGAACTCAGACCATCCGTGTTCTGAGTAGAGATGCCCAAATCCCCACCCCACGGGTGGAGGCTAAGAAAGGAAAAGGAACACAGGCTTTGGAGGGCTGATACAGCCTTCATCACCAAAGCAAATTCTCATATATACTGGTTCCATGGTCCACCCCATTAAAGCTGCCAAACCAATAATAGGAGGATCAGTCTGCACCAGCCACTGTTAGAAAAGCAGGACCCAGTGGGATGTAGACAGGGCCACTGCCTCCTAGGAACAGAGAAAGCTGTACACAGTGTAGAGATGAGCGGGCATTTTCCCAGGCCATCCAAACAGCCTAATTAGAGGGCCTCTCTTCATTCTTTTAAGTTTTCCTAGGTTTTTACAAATGTACCTCCCTAAGTTGGTGTTGGTTTCTGATAGCAACAACCCTCCCTCCCCCAAAACGAACCCAAACTCCAAGCCCTCCTCTGCTTCCTCTGCTGTTTCCACCCCAGGTTGACTGAGTTCTGTTGATCAAAGTCAGAATTGGTAGTGGGATTGGAGCAGCCTACAGTTAGAGATGGCTTTGGTGATGCTCACAGGTGGTAGAGCATTGAAACGTTTTCCCCTTTAACGAAAAGCAGATCAGATCATTCTTAAGAAGTAGCTTGTTAGAACGATCTGGGAAGGCAAGGAGAAAAACTGAGTCTACTGAAAAGTGGGCAGTGGGATGGGGAATCAGCCTGCTTGTGCTGACATCACCCTTGTCGGTGGCGATCAGTAGGGGAGACTGAACACCTGAGCATCTCTTTCCAGGTCAGAACCCACACTCTGCCATGTCAGAGATGTCAGTTCATCTGGCTTTCATTTCTGAAGCCCCAGGGGTACTGTGTGCCTACAGAGGGAAGCACAGACCACACTCCGACGAGAACCCAATGTGAGCACCTCCTGAAGGGAGAAGCAGCTACGGCTCAGAGAAGCTGAGCACACTGCCCCACATCACACAGCCAGAGCTAGGATTTGGTGTGTTTTCACTGGAGATGCAAGGAATGGAGATACAGTGAAAAAGAGCTTAGCTGGGTGAAGACTCATGGAGTCTGAACCGCTCCCAAATCCAGACAGGGCCCTGTGACAAGGCTCATCCGCATGAGATAAGCCCTGTTCATTTCCCTGGGTGCCTGTGTGTCATTTAGCCCCTGGGGCATTCTCAGGACCTCAGTGACTTACAGAGAAGATGGCAGCTAGGGTCTCAGTTCCACCAGTGCTCAGCGTGATGTATGGGATCTTGTCCTGAGGGATCCCAGCTTCCCCAAAGATGCTATTGGTATAGAACCAGATCTGTAACACAGAAAAGAAAAGACATGTCATCCAGAGACCTCAGCCTCCTCCCTCAGAATAAGGTGTGAGGATCTCTCTGCACAGTGCCATTGAATCCAGACTCACAGATGAGCTTCCCTTCTTCTTCACTGAAAGCCTCCTGTGTTCCGTGGAGTGATGTCTGCCCACCCGAGACACTGCTTCCTAGACTGCCTTGTGGTTAGAGGGTAGCAACAGAAATATTGGTGGGGCTGGCAGGAGGCTTCTTATTTTACTTACATTTATTTATATGTAACCAGTGTGTTTGCCAGGGGAGGGGAGATGACAAGAAAAGTTGTAGGAGTCAGGTCTCTTTTTCCACATGTGGAATTCGGGGATTGAGTGCAGGTCAGACTTGGTAGCAAGAACCTTTAGAGGATGGGCCATCTCCCTGGCAGCCCTCCCTCCTCTCCCTGCTACCCTCCCCCATAAGTTTCTTCCTCCTTTTTTTTTTTTTTTTTGGTTTTTCAGGACAGGGTTTCTCTGTAACTTTGAGGCCTGTCCTGGAACTAGCTCTTGTAGTCCAGGCTGGCCTTGAACTCACAGAGATCTGCCTGCCTCTGCCTCCCGAGTGCTGGGATTAAAGGCCAACACTGCCCGGCCCCTTTCTCCTCTTGTTTTAAAGAAATTTTATCGAAGAGGTTTGATCTCAAGTTTATTTTATTTTATGTCTGCTCACTTTCCTTTCTGTGGTCAAGGCTGGCGAAAGTGATGGTTGGAGCCTCAGTAGTCCTCTCGAGTCAGTAACTAACCTTGGATAAGCATGCTCTGTGAGGAACAAAAACTGTTTCTACTCCACAAAACACTTTACTCTCACCCACTAGGAACTGCCATGGTGGATCTACAACAGTACATACGGTACAGATGATGCTCCTGAGGCCTGTGTAACGGTCATGGTGGATCTTCCACAGTATGTACGGTACAGACGATGCTCCTGAGGTCTGTGTAACTGTACATGTACAGCCAGGTCCAAAGAAAACTCCTACCCCCCAAAACCTTCAAAGGCAGTCCCAATATCCAGAAATGAGTTCAACCTGGACTATAGGAGGGTCTGTGACTGTTAGATAAAAGCCAGCACTGCTCAGGAGCTTGTGAAACTGGTTTTCATTGACCAAAGGGAATCATTTCCCATACCCCTGGCATAAGGGACATATGAGGTGCCTAACAGCATATCAAAGCCCATGCTGGCCTCTAGGCTCCCTTAGTATCCCAAGTTCCTCTTACACGCTTTAAGGTCCTTGCTAGTATTCTGTACTTCTCATCTCCTCCTCTACCCTTAACTCCCTCCAGCTCACGGGCTTCCCACCCCCTGCTACCCGCCCTTATGACCCAGATGTTCTCACTAGTCACTCTCTCACTCCCTCTTATTCTTTCTCTCTGCTCTATTCTCTACCGCTTGCTATCCTGTTATCTCCACTATTCTCCTCCACTTTCCTGCAGCCCTAGCCCTGGCCATACCCAGTCTACTTCTTCCCTCTGCTCTGGGCTCTTCCACATGTCTCCAGCTGTTTCTCTCTCTCTCTCTCTCTCTCTCTCTCTCTCTCAAATCTACAATAACAACCTTTAATCATATCATGGACTTGTCAGCAGTTTCTTCACTGGGCCCCCTTGCATATAAAAACACCGGGACAGCGACAGTTCTTGGCAGAGCCACGGATGTATGGATGCTCACAGCTGAGGCTCAGCACTGGCTGCACTGCTCTGATGCCTGTGTGAGGAATCCATTGTTTCTAATCTACCTTGTTACAAACAGTTGTTTGAGAAGCTTGTAGCCAGCCACTTGGTAGGTTTGCAGTCACAGGTAATTCTACACAGGGCCTCATGAACACCCAGAGACACAGCTCAAATCAGTTACTGTCCTGATCCTTGCTATCAGTTGGCAGAGATGGGTTTTAACGTTCACGTGAAGCAAGGGGACACTGCCCTGTGTTATCTGCCTCCCATTTGAGTGGTTGGGGGAGGTGGGACTTTAGTCTACCAGTATGAACCTTGGCTACCAAGTTTTCAGGGAACAGAGGCAGTCCCTCACTAGCCTGCCAGTTCCTGTGTGTTTGAGGCTATCTATCATTCCGAACCCTCAGTGTCCCTGGATTTGTCACACAAGCTCCCTTCCCTTTGGGTAAGCCATGGTCTCCCAGACCCTGTCACAGTTGGATTGCAGACTTGGTTAAGAGGATTATTAGAGGATTATTTATTGTCACCCCAACTCACTGTTTTTAGGGCCACCATGCTCTCTGCCTTCCACTCATGGGGAGACAGAGCTGCAGCCCACCCCGGCATGTATTTTCCTGTAGAAGCTGTTCTCCGGCTCTGCGCCAGCTCAGAATCTCTCACCTGCTCCTCTGGCTTTTGTGACCCCTCTCTTTTCTCGTTTCCTTTCTCTGTGCAGTGGCGCAGCTGCGGACATCCTCAACAGGTTGAAAGTCAGTGGTAAGAGTCACTGTGAATAACATTCTGTGTTCATTGTAGTGTGGCAATGAAGAGGGCTAAGCGATCTTGCTGAAGGCATTTAGACATCGCTAGACAGGAGCTGCCCTTCATCCCTGCCCCAACCCCAGCCTGTAGCCTGTGAGGTCTGCAGGGCTATCCTGTCCCATTCTGCCTGATCCTGCCCCTATACCTCATTCCAAGGAAGGGGAAGGAACTGCCTTCGCTTTGACCTCTGTGTGAACTGAAGGTGATATGATCTGACAGCTTCAGGCCCTTGTGACATGAGGGAGGAAGTACCTAGAACACTCAGAGTCACGGAGCCATGGAGCCAGGGCTGCCTCCACCTCACAGAGTCAGCATGAGCAGCTGCACCCACCTCCCCTTTTACAGGGTTGCCCCAGGTTCCCTCCTGCACTGGTTCTAACATGCTGAAGCATCCAGGAAAGGCCTTCATATAACAAACAGGTACCTTCCAGATGGTTCTGTCTCCCCATGTAGATACTCAGACTCCTCTGTTGTCAGTCTGTCTAGGGGGCACCTGTGAGGCCATCCTCCTTGGGGATGCATCCCTGAGGGGCCCCAATAGGGGCAGGGCTGGTGTCTTTCTGAGTCTCCATGTCAATGTTCAGATGCCTCCCTCTTAGCTCCTGGTGCAGTGTTTTGATGAGGCAGTATGTTAGGCAATCATTCTAGCCCGTCATGGGTGTGAGAGGGCTGAGAACACAAGCGCCACACCCCATGCAATGACACTGGAGTGGAGAGGTACCCACTGGGAACCCACTCTCTAGGCTGTAAACACAGTGGCCATAGGCTAAGAGATGCGGTCTGAACTTCTTTGCCAACATATGCCGATGGCTGCCTCCTCTTTGTCCAGGGTATGAGTGACCTTTCCGGTGGTGATCAAGCAGCTGACAAGAAGTAACTTAGGTGGATGGTTTTTGATTTGTTTTGACTCTTTGTTTGTCTGTTGTGCTGGGATTCATGGAGGTGAGACTCCTCACAGTCTCGCAGACCAAGAAGTAGCAAATGGGAACCTGGGCTGTGATCCGAGACCTGTCCCACAGGGATGCTCATCTCCATCTTCTAAGCTGTCCATAGTATCCCCGAACAGCCACCACCTGGGGACCAAGTGCCCTAACACATGACCCTGTGGAGGACAGTCCACATTCAAACTACCACACCCAGAGCAAGACAATGGACACGCTTGCTGGACATGGTAATCAGAACCATGGTCTGGGAATCTCACTTTACATGGCAAATCTAACTCTAAACATGGCCAGGCCCTTGAGGCGGCAGATTTCCTGGATGCCTGAGAGAGCTGCAGATGCCATTGCTCCTTATAGAGCCGAAACGGGGAGGCAGAGTTGGTCGGAGATGTAGGGGTGGGAGAGGAGGGAGAAAGACTCAAACATACTGCATTGCTGCTGGCTCTGAAGATGGAGGAAGGAGGAAGGAAGTCACAAGCCAAGCAAAGGGGGCAGCTCCGAGAAGGCTGAGAAAACGGAGGAGTGGACTGTCCCCTGGCGTGTCCGGGAGGAGGGAGGCCTGATTTGATTTGAGGACCTCTGACCTCCGGAGCTGTCTGGTGACAAGTGGTTTGAAGCCTCTGGTTAGTGCTGTGATTTATTTTGTCCAACAGTGACAGGAAATGGATACACTGGAGAGACGTAGTTTATTTATATAACGCTTTCCCAGGAATGTGTTCTTTCCACAGATTATGATCTATGGCTCTATTATGAGGCCTAGCATGAAAAACTTGCTCATTTATTAAACATCTTCCGGGTACTCGCCTAGGCTTCATCCCTGCTGGGCAGGACCTTACTTGCTTCTTCTCTGTGTGTCCTGCTCAGGTCCTTAACCAGTTAAAAGCATGGGTGCTTTTCCCTGCCCTCATCCTTGTTCTATCAACAGCTTTGCCATGAAACACCAGGTTAGGCCTCAGGCCAGGATGTACATAAACTAAGGGTACCTTGGTACTAAACCAGCTAAAACAGGCAGGGTTTGAGAATGGCCATACACAGAACAAACACAAGGGGGAATTGTTACCAAGTTGAAGCCATGACCCATAAAATGCCTTTGGTGAGTTTCCTGAATCAACTCAGATATTAGATAGTCTGTCACAGTTCCGTGTGTGTGTGTGTGTGTGTGTGTGTGTGCATATATGTGGAGTGTGTGTATGTGTGTGTGTGCATGTGTGCATATATGTGGAGCGTGTGTGTATGTGTGTGTGCATGTGTGCATATATGTGGAGTGTGTGCATGTGTGTATGTGGAGTGTAGATCTGAGATCAACCTCAGGTATCATTCCAGGTATATCCATCATGATCTTCGAGGCAGGGTCTCTCCCTAGCTTGGGCTTCCTGATCTCTAGGTGACTGGACAATGAGTCCTAGGATCCACTTTTCTGTCTCCCAGTGCTGCGATTACAGGTATGCGCCATCTTGTTGGCCTTTTTAATGTAGGTTCTGGAGATGGACACCAGGTCCCCCCCACACACAGTAAGCACTTTACAATGGGGCATCTCCCTATCTCTTAGCTCCTTCTTAGAGAATTCCTTTATATTGAGAGGAGGGAGAGGAGGGGAGATGGAAGGGAGAGGAGGAACAAACACCGTCAAGGCTCTTTAGCTCCACTTGATCTTATTTTTAAAATAGCTGATCTTAGAGGCCACATGGGCAATGTGCTGTTAGTCCCCTGCTAGTTCGACTGCAGATACCAAGAGTGGCTGCTCAGGCTACTCTGTAAATTGACATCAAATTCCCAACCCTTCTACCTCGGCCTCTGGAGTTTCCAGATCCTTGTACCCCACCAGACCAGCTCTCCTTTGTAGGAACTTTTAGCTACTTCCACTGAAAACTCAAGTCTTGACTCAAGCCTGTCTGATGGGTGACTGAAAGGGGACAGATGGCAGGCCTGCCCAACATGGCAAAGGAATTTAGGGGTAGCTAAAGGCTGTTAACTCAGTGTTAGCACATTCTAGAAAACACGGAAGCTGACAGGGACTCTGGCATCAATGGCCAGAGTGATCCATAAGGTCCATTTAATAGAGTGGTTCTCAGCCAAGGCAGCTTGACCTCCGGTCTGCAGCTGGGCAGGGACCAAGGATGACACCAAACATTCTGCAGCCTCAACACTGTGGTTTCCAGGCTCAGATGTAAATGGTTTGGAGCAGAGATGCTCTGGCCTAGTGAAGGTGCTGGGGACTTAGAGAGGGGACCAGGGTGTGATCTGACAGGGCAAACACTATACTCCCCGGACCTTGAGCTGCCTGTAAAATACTATGTCTTCCTCATATAAGGCGTAAATATGATGAACCCACCTTATAGGACTTCTTGGGAACCAATACAGCCAAATGGCTGTATTGACCAGTGTCTCCCAAAGGACAGGCCATAGCCATCTAAATGAGGGACAATACATGTTTTAAAGCTACCCACTTTTTTTTAAAATCTGAGTTAGTTCTTAACAATGGCCTCTGGGTTATGAAAGAGAAGGCTGATGTTCAGGGGAGGGCTTAGACCCGAGCCGGTGTGTCAGGCTTGAGGCTGACATTTACTACTAACGGGATGTGTCCCTTTGTCTACAAAATGTGTGAAGTTATGTTTTGTGGCTCCCTGGGGCTGAGGCAGGGCCAGCATGAGGAACACACATGGAATACCTCGAGGGGGCTCTGAGGTCCCTCACTGCTTGGGGCTTAAGTATGTAGAGCTTGAGATTCAGACAATCGGTGCTCAAATCTCCTTTCTGCTGCTTCTAGCTAGGAGCCTTTGAGAAAACGTCTCAGTGTCTCTGTGCTCAACAGTGAGGTCTGAATGACAGGCAGCTCCTGGTCCCACAAGGTGCTATTTGTGCACCCGATCAGGACCACGGCTGAGTGCATAGAGTCGGGCCGGGGAGAGCAGATGGCCCAGGTTGCTTTCTCTAAGTACACAACAGTGAGGTGGGAAACCAGGCCTCTGACTAAGTCCAAAGCTCTTTGTCCTGTGTCAGGCGTATGAACTGGGGAGCGGGAAACAGCCACCCCCATGCCTGCAGCCCACCAGATAGATTTTTCTGGTGCACCTCTGTGCAGTGGGGCTTGAAGCCACCCTGGCAGAATTCATCCATTACAGGATATGCAGATGGGAAATTAGGTGGAGGAGAAGGGTCTGCCCAGCAACGCCATGCATGGTTCTCCATCTAACAGCCTCGTTAAGCAAGAACTCCACGTGTCCTTAAGACTCCAAGTATGAGCCTTAGGAAAAAGAGCATCCTTCCTCTCCCCTCAGAACAAGGAGGGTCTGATATACCCGACCTTGAACTTGTCTGAGGGAGGAAAATGGCAGGATGTGCAGTGGCCACCTGGACCCAGGCTGAGCTCTGCACTCTCCACTCCACATTGTTCCTCTCACTTAACCAGACCAAGGCAAAAAGGCAGAAATGACTAAGGAACCGAGCAATCTCATTTTACAGCAGAGTTTCCAAAAATAGAATCTGGAGATGGAGATGTTGAAATCAGGCAGAATGTGTGACTTCCTAGGCAGTCGTTTCTCCTTTGTTGGACAGGAGCCTTGCTGCCACTCCCTCTCCCACCTGAGGACCACCCCGCATAATAGCAGAGGTGCCAGACTCTCATTGAGTAGGTATAAGGCTGAGCTCCATCATCTGGGCTCTTTGGGAGTCCTCCCCACAGCTAACCTTCTCTCTCTCTCTCTCTCTCTCTCTCTCTCTCTCTCTCTCTCTCTCTTAAATGCTCTCAGTGCTGTGTGCCTGGAAACCTGTCTGCACCCCTTAGTGGATGGAGAACTGACCACATCCCAAGGTGAGGCATCCCCCTCGGTTCCCTAGAAGCAACCACACTCAGTTCCTTTACTTCTTGGATTTGGGGATTTTACCTTTTGGAACATTGGAGAGAGCTAGAGGTCTGGAGCCTCCAGAGAGGCCTCAGCTCTGGCTCCAAAAAGATGAAGCCAGCACTGCCAAGACTGCTTCTATTTAAATCACTTTGGTCCTCTGCCCCTTTGTCTTCCTGTGTCTGTTTATTGAGAACCATGATACGTTTATTTCCAGGGACACACAGTAGGGCAACAGGTGACAGTGCACAGGACAACTGTGCTGGCTGTGCGGATAAGTCCACTCTAGTCTATCCCACTCTACAGAGGTGGGAAGTGAGGACCAGCAAGTTTTGAAGTCAGACATGCGGGTCTCACATTCAGAGACACCCACATTCTGGCCTCCCTAAGTTTCTGTTGATACTGGTGTGTGTGTGTGTGTGTGTGTGTGTGTGTGTGTGTGTGTGTGTGTGTTGGGGTGGGGAAGTATACTCACTGCATTGAGTCCACACAGCTGGTAGCTGGCCATGGTGATAATGACAGTGATGACCTGCCAGCGGACAAAAGGTGCCCTCAGCAGCTCCAGCACGGACACCAGGTGGACGTTCCTCTGCACACAGTTCTCGGCCAATACCTCCTCCAGCTCTCGGGAGACATCTGCTTTGCCCAAAAACGTTTGGAAAGCTGTGAAGAAGAACCAACAGGGATTGGGGTGTTGGCCCTCTAGGATGCTGACCTTGATTGGGCCCCACTACCTGGACATACCCTTGTCAGGGGCCTTTGAGCTCCTGGAGGCTGTATAAAAACTGAGAATGGGGAGATAGGGGCCTAGAGACATAACCAACTTTCCTGAGGTCACCAAATGGGCTGAGAGAGAGCCTGGGTCTATCAATCCCCCCACACACACACACAGAAAAGCAGAGCATGCCCAGTATTCAAATCCATCTTCTGGGACAGTCATCCCATTTATCTTTTATTTACAGTCCTGACCCTCATGCTGGGGGAGAATTGCATAGTATCAAGCATATCAAACCTTGCTTAGAGCTCCCCCACCAGAACTGCTGTTCCAGTGAAATTCAATGGGCACCTCCTGTTTGCCTGGTCCTTTCTTGGGTGTCTGAGGGAGGTCAACGGCCACCTGGCCACAAGTTTGCCAACTCCAAAGTTGCCTATATGGATGAAAGACGATTGAACCTAATGACCGTCCCTGAATCCCTTTCCACGTGACTCTCTGGAATGTGGATGTCCTGAGTGTAATAAGTCTCTAACGGGAGAGTGACGATCCGCATGCTCTCTTGATAGATGCATTTCCAAGTCAAGCATTGCAAATTTCTAGCCATTGGAGGAACTGTATTTTAACCCTTGTACAAGCAGACCCCTGAGATCATAACAGCCAGATCACACAGCGTGCTTTCAGAGCAGAAGCTTGAATACTCATCGTCCTTGGTCTTCCCCCTACAGGGAGAGGTGGCAGCAGTGATGGTTCCTGTGGACAGTCCATCCCAGACACAGCAGGCAGTGTCCTTAATGACACGATTCCTACACCTCAGGTGTGAGAAAGTACTCTTTTTAATCAGAAAAGTAAAGTGGCTAAGCTGACTCCAGATTTTCCAGGCAGTGAGCCCAGAAGGGCTTCAGAGGTACTGCAAGCTGCTTCCAAGTGTCTCTTTGGAAGACGTGATTTCATGCTTTTGCCAGCACCAATTAACGGTACAGGTGATAAGTGGCTGGGTTTTCACTGCATGCCAAGCTATTGTATTTTGAAATTTTCTTTCAAGATATAACATCCATGTCATAAAACAGGCCTAGAGTTTGTGACCATGAAAATATTTCTCTCACCTTATTGGTATGTGTATTTCCATTACAAAATATGGGAAACTTTATTGCCTCCCCCTTTTACCTTGAAGAATTCAGCCAAATTCAATGCACAGAGTTCATCATAATTTTCCTCTGCAGCCTTGTCCTTGCTGACATCTCCAGGGTCTGACTCTCTCACTCCCTGAACTTTTTCTTCCCAGCATCCCCTCTTGAACTGCTATTGGATCTCTAAGTACCGCCCCAATACACACACACACCATCACCTTCTGTCAGCACCAGGACAGGTGCCAGGGTGATGTTTGTTAGCATGGCTTAGATGGTAAATCTAGACCCTTCCCCTACAACAGGGACCTCCATTTTGGTACCAAGGACATCTTGGGCTGAGTAGCTGCAGTGAGGGCATTGGTACATGGTAGGATGTTTGACACTGTTCCTGAATTCTACCTCCAGCCGTGACCATCTAAAAGGCCTCTGGATATTGTTAAGCACCTCCCGGGGTGAGACAAAGAGCAAGAAGCTCCTTGCTCCTCCCAAAGGAACACACAGACAAACACAGAGATACACAGACATGCAGACACACACCTGTCCCACCCTCTAGCACACCCCTTCCTCCCTTCCAGTGCAGAACAGATCATCCAGACCCTGACCACTGGGGTCACCCTTGTACTTGCTAATTTTCAGGTATTTGAGCTGTATGCTTCCTGCTTTCTATGATTGCTCTATGGAGCTGTTATTGGGCTTTGGCTTATTTAGGTTTGGGGCTCCTGCTATAGCATAAGCCCCTCTCCAACCAGAAATGTTTTTATGAGAATGCCCACCTGGAGCTAAGCTGTAGGGGGGAGTGGTACTGAAGGGTGCTCCAGGCAGCTAGAGAGGGGGGAACCTTCAGCAGCTGAAGAGCATCCTGGAACTTGAGCAATGCAGACACCCATGGGCACATGTGCCCATTCCTCTCTGTTTTCTGACATTTCAGTGCCTGTCCACCTTCCTGTTCATCCAGCTTCATCTCAGTCGTCATCTCCTCCAGAGTAGAGCAAGCACAGGAGTGTGTCTAGGGTCTGGGGTTGGAGTGAGGCTCCAAGGACATCCTCTGCCTACGCTCAGGATGGGGGTGTGATGGTTAGGCTTCACTGACCATTTGACTGGGCTTAGACTCATCTAGGAGACAAACTTGTGGGCATGTCTGTGGGTAAGTTTCTAGATTGACTTAACATAAGGCAAGAAGACTCATTTAGCTGCTGGCATCAACCGTGGGCTGGAGTCTTGGGCTAAATGAAAAGAACTCCTGCTCTCATCTGTCTGATCTCGACTGTGGATGTGGGGGGACAGCAGCTGCCGCAGGCTTCTGCCACCATGGCTACCACAGCTCCTTCTCTACCTTCCCCAGTGGGAAGGATTATGCCCACATACCATGAGCCCAAATAAACCCATCCTTCCTCAAGTGCCTCATGTCAGGTATTTCATCACTAATACAGAGGGAGAGACTGATATTTCTGGGACCAAAAGCTGTCAGCCCTCGGGACTGAGTTCACAGTAAGAAAACCCAGCTCTCAGTCCCATGATGCCTGGGCTTCACATCCTGCCCTGCTTCTCTTGTGGACCCAGGACTAGTTAACCACTTCCTGTCTGCTATGCTTGATTCCATGAAATGGAAATGATAAAGCCCACCTGTCAGGTTGTTTGGGTGATGTGGGATTACACAGAAAAGGGGAGGTGATGTGGGATTCCCCTTTGTATGCTGTGAATACCAGTGATTAATAAAGAAACTGTCTTGGCTTGTGATAGGGCAAAAGAGTAGAGCTAGGCAGGAAAAACTAAACTGAATGCTGGGAGAAAGAAGGCAGCGTTAGATGCCATGTAGCTGCCAGCGGGAACAGACATGCCGGAACCTTGCTGATAAGCCACAGCCATGTGGCAATACATAGATTAATAGAAATGGGTTAAATTATGATGCAAGAGTTAGCCAATAAGAAGCTAGAGCTAATGGGCCAAGCAGTGGTTTAATTAGAACAGTTTCTGTGTGGTTATTTCACGGCTGAGCAGCCAGGAACAAACAAGCGGTTCCTACAACAGTAGCCCCAGGACAGCTCGAGGGGGCGGAGAGTGAGTGAGCTGGCATGTCTTACGCAGGGCCTCTGAGAGGCTGCTGGTGTGAGTGCCATGCTAGCCTGAGGAACCCTCGATGTGTTGGGCAGTGTAGGGACTCACCAGCCCTATGGCTGTTCATTAGTAACAGCAGGAGCTCAATTTGTTGGAGACCACCATGGCCCTTGACTGGACTCTGAATCCTGTGCCAGGAAGTTGGGAAGCAGCCTCCTGTCTTCAGCCTCTTGGAACAAATTCACAGGTTCTCCCTTCCCTAGGGTCACATGCTTGCAGTCTGGAAGAAAGGGCTCTGAAGGCTGTGGGGTGGGCAGCAACTGCACCATGGGAGATTAGAGACGGAAGAGCTCTGCTTTTCCAGCCACTGTGGTTGGTCAACTTTCAGGGTCCCAGGCTTGATCTCTCATTCTAGTAAATTCTAGGCATCACCTGTCCCTTGGAGATTGAAAATGGGGCCTCTTAACGAGAAAAGTCTCTGAGCAAACTGACAGAAACCGTGGCCTCACTTGGTCCACGCTTGGAACATTTCCCGAGTCACTGATCTGTTCCTCATGTTGTGCCATGCGCAGATAGATGGAGGATGGGGAGCCGCAGAGCCTGCGTAGGTAGCATCCCTATTAGGTGTGTCCCCTACAGTTGTTTGAATGTGAATGACCCTCATAGGCTCATCTTTGAATCTTGTTGGACCCTTTGGGAAGGATTAGGAGATGTGGCTTTGTTGGAGGAGGTGTAGCACTGGGAATACTGGGAGGTGAAATCACTTGCAATTTTCAAGAGATTCATTCCCAGTTCACTCTCTACCTCCTACTTAAAGACCAAGATATGAGCTCTCAGCTGTTCCTACCACCATACCTAACTCTCCTAAACCGTAAGCCCAATTAAAAGTTTTCTTTTATAAGCCTCGGTCATGGCGTTCCATCACAGCAATAAAAAAATTATCAAATAACTCCCCACTACATGATCATGTCACATTTTCACAGGTGGGTTTTGAGTTATTTCCGTACTAGGAAAGGCTGCCTGTGTCCTTGGCCCAAATGCTGCATGAACTCAGTTGGTGGATCATGGTTGCATGCATATGCTGCTTCTGGCTATGTCCCTCCATGGGGGGGATGCCAGGTCTACGGATCAGCCACCACCCTTGGGACTGTATGTCACTTAATTACATCCTTGTGTGTCTATCTCCAGGCATAGTCACTCTGTAGGCTTGGGGCCCTGATGTGAGTTGGGGGACACATAGTTCAGCCTGTGGTACCTGCTGGAGTTCTTTCCTGTTGCTGTCATGAATTCTGAGCCCCTGCATCCTGTGAGGCCAAGGGTGGATCAGACTTTCAGCCCTGAGCATTTCTAGATCAATGAAGTGGTGTCTGGAGCTATGTGTGCCTCACAGACTCAACAGAACTGAAATCAATCACAGCCCAACTCTGCCCTTCAAACATTACCCATGACACAGTGCCATGTATTTAAAACACAGAGAGCTGGGGCCATCCCAGGATGCTGTCCCTTAGTCTTGGGGCCTGGACAAATCATCCCTGCCTCGAGCCTTCTTCCTCAGGCTTGGTGTTTGCAAAGCCCCCTTGTATTTATGTCCTGACTGTGCAAACATGTGCTATAAATAAGCCAGGGCTGTGATGGTTCATCGCCACTGTCACCTTGACTAGCTTTAGAATCACTTAGGAGATGCACTTCTGGATGTGTCTTTGAGGATGTTTCCCCGAGAGGTTTAACTGAGGGAAGATCATACCATTCTATGGCTTAGAACCCCAGACTGAAGAAAAGGGAGGAAAGAAGAAAGCGAGGTGAGGATTCACATTCATGTCTGTCTGCTTCCTGGTCCCCAGAGATGGGAGAAGCAGCTGCATGCTCCTGCCACATGCCTTCCCTGCCACAATGGACTGTGGCCTCTGACCATGTCCCAGAGTAAATGATTTGCCCCTGACACTGCTGTCAGACAAGTAAGGAATACATAAGCCTCTTCATGACCACATCAAACCCTTGCTTTACCACTTCCTTCAAGTTTCTGAGCCTCAACTTTCTCCCCAGGAAACTGGACATAATAGTATTGACGTTGTTGCTAGTACTGAATGCCAGCACACACATCATTAGAATGCTACCTGGCTCCTACTGAGGTACGGGCAGTATAAATACACAATAGGGGCTGGAGATGTAGCTCAGTGATAGAGCCCTTGCCTAGCATGTGCCTAGGTCTGGTTGTCAGTAATATATATATATATATCAATACACTGACAATTTCAGCAGGTGCTGGCTGCATTCTCCTTCCCTTGACTAGTCTACTTTTCCTTCCTTTTCTTTGTCTAGACAGTGGGTACCAAATATTGTAACCTTCTGTTGTGGCTTAAGTTGTATACCTGTTATCATATGGTACCTGTGAATGTGAGCTCTGCAAATAGCCACCTGGTATGTGTGGTGGTGGGGGTCACCCTGGGGAGGCCTGGTTCATCTGATTCCTGTCTTTGTAGGCTAAAGAGATTGGAGAACAGATGCTGAGTCTCAGTGAAAATGTAAGCATGGAGGGGGCTGGGGATGCAGCTTCCAGCCAAGGCACACTGTGGGTGTGGGAACACTGGGAGTACAGGAAGACTAAGTATGTTGGAGCACTGATGATGCAGGAGGATCGAGGATGCAGGAGGACTGAGTATACAGGAGCACTAGGACACAGGAGGACTGTGGATGCAGGAGGATTGAGGATGCTAGGGTACTGAGGATGCAGGAGAATCGAGAATGCAGGAGGACTGTGGATGCAGAAGGATCGAGGATGCAGGAGGACTGAGGATGCAGAAGGATCGAGGATGCAGGAGGACTGTGGATGCAGGAGGATCGAGGATGCAGGAGGACTGTGGATGCAGGAGGATCGAGGATGCAGGAGGACTGAGGATGCAGAAGCACTGAGGATGCAGGAGGATTGGGAATGCAGGAGCACGGAGGATGCAGGAGGATTGAGGATGCAGGAGGACTGAGGATGCAGGAGCACTGAGGATGCAGGAGGATCGAGGATACAGGAGGACTGAGGATGCAGGAGCACTGAGGATACTAGAGTACAGAGAATGCAGGAGGACTGAGGATGCTAGGGTAGTGAGAATGCAGAAGGATCAAGGATGCAGGAGCACTGAGAATGCAGGAAGATAGAGGATGCAGGAGCACTGAGGATGCAGGAGCACTGAGGATGCTAGGGTACTGAGGATATGAAATACTAAGGGTGCTGGGGAACTAAGGATTCTGTCCACCACCAGCAGCTAGCAGAGGAGTATGGCTCTGCTGATCCCTTGACTTCCTACTTCTGGTTCCCAGAACAATTGGACAGAGTTGATGTATAGATAGTTGCTCTGAGCTGACAGCTTGTGACACTCTGCTGTGGTGACAGCCTTTCTTTCTCTCTTTGAATGCTCTTGACCTCTTGCAGAGTAAAGCCCAGAGAGGTCGGGAGACTTCTTTCCCATGACAAAGGAATATCACATGGAATATGCCCAATGGTTCTTTGTGCAGAAAGATGCTCTGAGCTCTTGGTTTTGCACAGTGCAAGGCTAAAGACTTCTAAAATAGGAGCTTTGTCAAGACTGGTATTTAAGAGCAGGACATCATGGGGCTTCCAGTGCAGGCTCAAGGTCTCTTCATTGTCACAGTTGTGAATGGGTGTAGAAGGAGATGCTGAGGCTCTATGGAGCTTTATACAGTTTTACTGGAACTGCGCCCGGAAGCTCGTGGTCTGTATGAGGATGTGGGAGACCCTGCAGTGTGGAGAAGCCAGCAGGGCAATCACCATTTTCCTTTGTGATCAGCACATATGATACATTGCTTTGGTACAATTTACTAGTCAGTGACTCGGATAATAATTGGTAAATTGGAGGATAATAATTCTGCCTTTTGATTGAACTAATCTGATAAATATACAGGTATTTCATAAAGAACCTGCCAAGGATTCAAGGAGTGGTGGTGTATGCTTGTAACCTGAACCCTGGTGAGGAGGAGGCAGCGGCACCAGGAATTGAGGGTCATCGTGGCCATTGTGGTGGTCTGAACAATATGGTCCCCCATAGGCTCCTGCATTTGAGTAGTCGGTCCCCAGTTGGTGCTGCTGTCTGGAGAGGTTTAGGGGGTGTGGCCTTGCTGGAGAAAGTGTGTTACTGGGAGTGGCCTTGCTCTATTTGCAGTTTTTCTGTTTGGGGCCTGTCGTTCAAGATGTGAGCCCTAAGCTTCTGCGCCTGCCACTTCTATGGCGCATCCCTGACATGATGGGCTTTTATCACTCTGGAACTGTAAACCCCACGAGCTGCTTTGGTCATGGTGTTTGTCACAGCAATTTGCAAGGTTATAGAGTGTATCTGAGGCCAGCCTCGGGCAAAAGAGACTGAGTCAAAGAAAAAATTCCTCAAAGAAATTGAAGATTTAAAAACCAATCATGACAGCCTAAACCAAGATGCGACACAGTGGGGACACTGCCTGCACTCCAGTTACAAGGCATTGCAAGCTTCAAGGGCATTGACTGAGAATGCCTGGCAGAAAGTGTAAAGTTAACAAATAATTCATTAATACTAATTAGCAATAACACCTCAAGGTAAAGGGGACATTTCTGCAGGAGTGTAAAAGTAGCACTTTAAAAAAATATCATGCAATGAAAAGAGATCTTTGGAAATGTTTCTGTCTGGCAGTCAAAATAGTGTCCTCAGACAGAATTCTCATAGCTGTACACCTACCTAAAGCAACACCAGGGCTGGGGAGATGGTTCAGTGAGGAAAGAGCTTGCCAAGAAAGCAGGAGGATCTGAGTTCAGAACCCAGAATCCAGGCAAAGTCAGACATGGCAGTGTGTGTCTGTGAGCCCAGCACTCCTGAGGCAAGATGGGAGGCGGAGACAGGATACTCAGATGACCCTGACAGACACAGCAGCAAACAACAGAGACCCTGTCAAGGACTGGTGTATGGCCACCTGTTCTGTGTGTGTGTGTGTGTGTGTGTGTGTGTGTGTGTGTGTGTATCAAAGGGAAGAGAGAAAGAAAGAGATAAAAATCCCAGCATCTTGTAAAGAGGTTTCTTTTCTTTCTTTTTTGGTTTTTCGAGACAGGGTTTCTCTGTGTAGCTTTGGAACCTGTAGATCAGGCTGACCTTGAACTCACAGAAACCTGCCTGCCTCTGCCTCCTGAGTGCTGGCATTAAAGGCATGTGCCACCACCACCCAGTGAGTTTTTCTTTTCATCCCTACTATAAAATAATCTAAATGAGTTCTGTGACCTTTGTAAAACTGCAGTTGTCTATATAAAAAGTGAACTTCTTTTATTATCTCACCAGGATGACTGATTGACACCAGGGAAGATGGAAATTTCGGGCCATGTAGGGGTCTGTGAGTTTTACTACCAACTGATTTGACTTCTGCTTGATCACTTTAGAAAAGAGACAAGAGTGCGCTCTCTCTCTCTCTCTCTCTCTCTCTCTCTCTCACACACACACACACACACACACACACACACACACACACACACACAGCATATTCTGCAACTTCTTATTTTTATTCTCCTGTGATGGACCCCTGAGGTGACAAGGTCAGGGTTGTCATTCTGCAGGTGAGAAGAGAGAAGACTTGGCCTGAAAGCACAGCCTGGTCTGCATGAGGAGGGTGCAGATGTGAAGGCTGTTAGGCCAACAGCACAACACGTCATAAGGGACCTGCCTGGGACAGACAGGTTGGTCTCACTGGACTTCTGAGCAGCCTCTGCAGGAATATCTCCCAGGATGTCCCCACAGGGAGGCTGGCTGCTTATCTGAGGAGAACTAACCCCATACACATCCACACTGCACTGTATATGGGATGTATGGGCTCCTGGCCATGGAGAACATGTGGTGTGCTGAAGACTAGGAATTGTCTGCCCACATCCGTGCTCACAGCTGGGTGTCAATTGCAGTGGGCCATTAGAAAAATGAGCCAGGGACAGAAGAGACTAGGAGAATCCCTGGGGCTAGGTGCTCCCGAAGTCTCCTTCTGAGCATCAGAAATGGTCCTAGGGAGCTGACATAGTTGACATGAGCTGCTGGAAGGAATAGCCCAGCTGGGGCTTAGATAGTCTCACAGTCTGGAGGCTGGGAGTCTAAACAGAAGGAACCATTGAGTTAGTTCTCTGGGCTGATGTATGGCCACCTGTTCCATGAGTGTGTGTGTGTATGTGTGTGTGTGTGTATGTGTGTGATAGACAGACAGACAGAGATAGAGACAGAGGGAGACAGAGATGGAGAGAGAAAGAGAGACAGACACACAGACACTGAGAGAATGAATACTCTTGTATCTCTTCTAAAGACACTAATAGTATCCTTGGGGCCCCACCTTCATGCTAACCTAATCACTTCCCAAGAGCCTTCTGAATGTCACCATGCTGGAGCTTAGGGCCTCAATATATGAATTTATGGGCATGCAAACCTTTAGTCTCTGACAAGAACTTGGAGCCAGACCTTGGAACACTGTCTTCCCCTTTGTTCTCCTCTCTTCCCCTCCTCACTTTCTCAATGCTATTTTGCACCCTGAGCCTGGGCCAGGAGGCACGCCTGCCTTTTGCTCATGCAGCCCCTTCTGTCGGTTTCATCAGTGTAAGTTCTGTGATCTAAATTTAGCATGGACTGTTCTCTACCCAGAAACATGAAGCAGGATGTCTGGGATTGCGACTTTTCCACTGGGAGCCTGTGAGGAAGACTGTTTCCTTCTGCCTCTGTCTCTGGATAAGGGGGGCCCAAGGTATAGGAAACTCTGTACAGGGAGGTGTCGAGGTGCACACTGTAGCTAAGCGTCAGCCACCATGGGGCTTCTGTCCTCACCCAGCCCTGTCCGCACAGGAAGCTGTTGGATACACTATGAACCTTGGAACATTTCTTGGCAGAGGCTAGGTATAGGTAGGGCACTTTCTGTCCTCGGTAAGATCAGAACAAGGTCATGAGCGGGAAGTCTGTTGTGAGGCCCAGCATAGGAACTTCCTGACTCACGTGACTAAGAATGGATTGGCTTTGGGAACTATGGGTGCTCCACTCCCACAAGTGCACAGGGGCATGGTGACTACCTCAGAGGTGCGGTGGCCCCAGGCTCTAGAAGGAAGACAGCTGGCCAAGGGGATCTCTGGCTATGTGCTAGCTCTGTGGATGATGGGAGCAGGGGAGGTGACCGTTTCTGAGAGGAGGAAAGGACAAAACAGACACCTTCCATTTTAACTCATTGACTCCAGGGAAGAAGTGGTCTCAGCCACCTGTGGTTGACAGCTCATCTCAGAAAGACATAGCCTGTGGAGAATGACCCTCCATGACTCCACCCTTGTCACTGAAGAGTAGCCCATCTTCAGCCTCTCCCAGGACACTTCCCACATCCTTTCTTCAGTTTGAAAGTGAGCAGTCTTCCACAGTTCTCACTTCTGCACATTCCTGCCCGTGGTCTAGTCAAGTGCACTAAAGAGTTTGAAAAAGGAGGACATGTTCATTTCTTGTTAGGAACGAAGTCTCCTGGGTGGCCCAGTCAGTTTCTGGGCTGGAATTACTAAGAGATTCAGATCTAGTGCCACTTACAGACTCGCCGTGACCAAAGCAGAGCTGGAACCCTGTGGAACCAGAAGTCTGACATTAGCTGTACCAACCACATGTCATGAACCTCACAGACCTTCGCCCTGTTGCAACAGCCTTGGAAGGTGGGTGCTGCTATGGGCAGTGGCCTCCAGGGACTTGGGGAGTCCCCAGACAACCTCAGGGAAATCAGCTCTCTGATCACCTTTTCCTCTTACCTCAAAAGAACATGAGACAATCCCATAGAACATGAGAAACTCCCACAGAACATGAGAAGACCCCATAGAACAGAAAGGCCAAGAGGAGACTTGGTTCCACTTAGCTTCACGCTGTTGTGCGGCAGGAATGGGACACAGAGACCTACCAACTAAGGGAAGCATGAGGCGGGGTCGCTGCTTCTGCCAGCAGGAAGCTAGAGACAGTCAGTGCTGGGGTGGCCCCATGAACTGCACAGCCCATTGCCAGCTCTGCGCTCACCACTGTTTAACATTAGGAGATCAAGGAACTGAGGGATCCAAACCCACAGGGGCGTGGGAATTTCCACTCTTGCACTGCCATGACTCTATGTGGGTGATGCGAGCTTAGGCCAAGCGATGGCAGTGGCAGGAGGTGGTCAGAGACAAGATGACCCACTTCTGCACTATCATGCCCCCTGTACACGCAATTAGGGCCACCTATAAACAGAGGGAAAGCCCTCTTCCTCTGGGACCTGCAGGGGATCTGACTGTTGCTTTCCCTGCGAGGAAATTCCCTCTGCCCTGGTGTGGCCGCTGATGACGTTCATATCATAGGTGTTACTTTAAGTGCACAAAGTGTCATGATGGCCACATGTTCCTGCAAGATGGGAGAGAGAGCTGGGCTCTACTGCACCTCTACCTCTGTCCCTGTGTGACCTGGGCAGTCATGTGACAGCTGGGTATCTGGCCGTCTTCAGGAAGGAATTACAATGAACTAAAGGAGGCAGAACTAGCACGCTCCTGGAGGGCTGCTCTGAGCTGGGGTGCATGCGAGGATTGCCCCCCATGGATGACAGCAGCGGGAGGCACTGGTTTACATCAGTTAAATAAATTCACACAGTTCCTCCCTGGTCTGCAGGTGCTTGATCCAGCCACGCATGTTCACAAACTTGGCACCGACCTAACTGCACACATTCCACGGCTGTCTTCACCTGGTTCATGCCAATTGTCTTCCTACCCACTCAGCTGCTACCCCCTTCAGGAAGCTCTCCCTGCTCTCCCTTGGGACCCAGGGCTGCTCTCCTGTGGCTCTTGGCATGGGATGACACTATTTTGATCTGTGAGGGCAGCAGGTTCCTGACAGCCTCTCTTTCCAACTATGGGCTCAACATTCAGCTGCCCGGCTTTGCTCCTGATCTTATCCTCGGGGTTCTGTGGCCTGGGACAGTGACAAGAGGCTCAACAGAGAAACCAATTTGTCCTTTTTCTCTAGCTGCCAGGAAGCTCCAAGGTATTTGGTGACTCTTCCTGGAAAAATGACAAGTCCTGTGGCCCAGCCATTGTCAAAACCAGGTTGGAAGTTCTTCATGCGAGTTACACAATTAACCCAGTGGGCTAAGTGCCACAGATGGGGCACGCAGGTGAGTCTCCTCGACCGTTCCTAACTGCCTGTGTTGCCTGCCTCACGGCCTCATCCTGACAACTTGAAAGCCAATCTCCTTCAGCCAAGTCCTTCTCACGTGACATCCCTCTAGTTTTCCCTCTGCCTCCAGTTCTACTTTCTAGAAGGATCCTTGTGATCGTACTGTCCCCTCTTAGGCTGACACTTTTCCAGTCTGAATCAAGCTGATTGGCAGCCTCAGTTCCATCAATGACCTCCATTCCTTTGTCTTGTGCCACCTTTAATCTTGACTGTTAGCAGGATGGGGTCGAGACCACCCAGGGGACTAATACAGCTCACTCTGGGTGTGTCTCTGAGGATTAAATCAGGAGGGCTCTGAGATGATGAACAGTTTAATCCATTGATAGAATTAAAGTGTGACAACAAGGTGGAAGTGTGGAAGGTGGGGCCTGGCTGGGAGGAGTGGGCCACCAGCAGGTGTGCCTTTGGGAGCTGTCTCTTGTCCTGACCTCTCCCTCCCTGTGAAGGCTCAGCTCTGGTTCCTGATCATCACAGCGTGAATTGCTTTGCTATGATGGACAGCAGCCTCTGAAACTGGCTTTCTCCATCCTTAGGTTGTTTGTATCAGGTATTTAGTCTCAGGAGTGCAAGGACCGATGAATACACCATGCCTTTACCTCAGGCTCAGGGTCTGGGAAGTAGAAAGTAGAGCGCCCTTTTCAGGCGGGGATGGTGGAGATCACTTTTCTGCCTTCCACGCTAGCGCCGTGAGGATGTCACAACAGTGGGGGTCATTTGTAGAGCTGGAAGACTCACTGAGAGTTCATATTCCCCTTGTTTATATGGCAGGATTCAAGGCTCAGAGATGCTTGGGTGCTGAGCCACAGGAGGTAGATCAGTCAGGGCCCTGCGCCACTTCACCTGCTCAGTCAGAGGGACCAGGCCATGGAGGAGATGGAGATATTATGTGTCTGCGGGGTGATGAGAGCAGACACTGCCCCAGCACTGGCCACCTGATGACCACACCCGGCTTTGGAAGGCAGCTATGCTCACTGCTGTACCATCAACACTGCACCAACACACCAGGCTTTAGTGTTTCTACCTCTCTGCTCCTCGTCTCATGCCCTAAGTGAGCTGAGAATACAAGCTTTGCTTGGACCATTGAAAGCCTTTGTTTGAAAGCAGAGTCCAGCTCCTCTGGGATGGTTAGGGCTGAGGCCCAGATAGTCAGACCTGCACAGACCGGCCATGCCGAGGTAAAAATAGATGAAGGCACAGAATAGGTACAGCTGTTGGTGTTAATGCTCTGCTTAAAGTATGCAGCATGATGTGTGCATGCCTGTCCTTATGCTGTTCCATCTCCCTGACTGTCCTTCCATGAATGAAACATGCAGGCAATTCCCAGCAATCTTGGGGCTTTTCCTTAGGTTTGTCATCAAACTTTCAAGGCCTTTTCTTCATGCACCAACTTGTCTCCATTTCGTCTTATACTTCCCATGGCTGCTTGTATAAACCCACAAGCTATCAAACTCTGGAGCTACCACGTGGTTCTTGCAGCTGGTCTCAGTCACCAGGCCACTCTCACTCTCGGTCTATAGGGCAGAGTGTGGCAGTAGCTGGACACCACCACTCATTGCCCTCTTCCCCTGGGGCAGACCCTGACATTGTGGTAACAGAGGGCTGAAGAATTACATTCTCAGGCCCTGCAGCAGGGAGATCATGCTCTGTCCAAGGAGACGTGAGCAGAAGGGACACGGTCACAGGGAATACTGAATCCCTCCTTCTCACTTGTTCTCTTCTGGCTGGAATGCAGGATGATGGCAGCCTCCTTAGAAGATGGTACTTAGAGGGTCTCCATCCTAGAGGCCTCCCTGATCCTGATCTATGGGGCATCCACTGCCCATCACATTTTCCATGATGACATTTCATTTCTACTCAGTTAATAAAATATCCTCTCTCTTGGGATGGGTTTAGGCTCTTGCGTTGTGGAATATTATTTTAATGATATAAGGGTATGTTACATTTGGTTATGTTGCATTTGTTTAATTGTGTAAAGATGTGTTGCGTTTGTTTCACCTTGCCTGCCTAAGGTACCTGATTGGTCTACTAAAAAGCCAAATGGCCAATAACTAGACAGGAGAGGGATAGGTGGGCCTAAGGTATCTGATTGGTCTAATAAAAAGCCAAACGGCCAATAGATAGCTAGGCAGAAGAGGGATAGGCGGGGCTGGTGGGCACAGAGAGTAAGTAGTGAAGAAATCTAGGCAAAAGAGAAGAGAAGAAAAATAGAGGGGACACACTCAGGGCCAGAGCCAGGCAGCCAGGCAGGCAGCCGACATGGAGTCAGAAGGAAAGTAAGATATACTAAAAGAAAGTTTAAAAGTCCCAGACAAAATGTAGATAAAGAGAAATAGATTAAAATAAGAGCTAAGATAAAGCCAAACAGTCACAGCTAATAATATTTCCACGTCATGATTTGGGAGCTGGTTGGTGGCCTAAAAAGATGCCTGCTTCACCCTTCTGTCCCCAGTTTTAGGCTCAGACAGTGCCTCTTAAACAACTAAGACCAAGAACTAGGACTTGATCCTTGGCCACTGTGAACTAAAAATGGTTGAGTGGAAATGTCTGAAAGGGCCTGCAGGACCTATTAAGTTCATGACCTTCCTGAGTGTGTTTGTAGCCTCCTCCCATTGACTCCGAACTTGATCATGTGATTTCAGATTAGTATATTGAAAATATGCATGCATTTCCCATTTCCTGTCTCAGAGACTGGTGATCTCCAGGAACATATTCCTGAGCTGGCTTGCTTGAGGATGAGCCCTGTGGAGAAGAGCTGCGGCTACCCTTGATCAGACTGCTGGCCACTGAATAGGTAAGTGTACCTCAGTTCAGTCTAGGAAGGATTTCAAGGCCAAATCCAATAGATTAACAGAGCCACACAACTGCTCTCTGGATTCATAAGCAATAACAAATGCTGTTATCTTGAGTTTTGAGGCATTTGTTATGCAGTATTAATGGAATAGCTGACTGTTACAAGACCCTGTCCCACAATATTTTCAACAGACTGGGCAAGTGTATTTCTTGCCCAGTGTCAAGCAAAAAGCCAGGAAATGCAGTGTGCATCTGGTTCAAGCTCAATGCTACCATTGGCTTCTCTGTGTCATTGGCCACGTGACTGATGCCCAGCTTCTGTCTTTGCCTTTGCCATAGAGCAGGACTAGAAGTATGATTGGTTTCCTATGGTTATGAGGATCTAATGAGCTAACCCAGGTGAGTGCCAGTACAGATGGGCCAGTCATTGATGGTGTCTCTCCATCTTTTTTCCTATTAAGACAGGCTCTCACCCTGTAGCCTAGACTGGCCTTGAACTCATGGGGATCCTCCTGCCTCAGCCTTCAGAATATTGGGATTTGCATGCATGCTCCACCACACCTGGACTTGGGTTTTGTTTGGAGAACTGGAGATTGAACACAAGGCCTCACACAGGCTTGGTGAGTAGCACACTACCTAGGCTCGCTACCCTCAGACAGGTCTGCCCATCCTAACAGACTACCCAGGTCACTCCAGGAGGGCAGGGATGCCGTCTCATGCTCCCGTCTTTCCCACTGCCTGACAGAACACCCAGCATGTCAAAAGTCAATTGTTTGCTGAACATCTGGCGTGAAATTGGTACTGTTATTGATAGAAATGCAGATCTCAGTATTCTATTTCAACCCAATGCCGGGATCTCAGTAGCTTTGTTTGTTCCTTTTGCCAAGTGGAGGTATAGTATTTATCAGGTTTTACGACTTAAAATGTATATACTAAACATACACACACACATGCATACAGACACACACACATGCACACACACATTCCTACTGGGCTCTGAAATCAGACGGCAGGGCCTCAACCACTCACTGCATTCCACATTGCCCATTCTGACTATATGGAATTGGTGCCTTCCCTAGGTCCCTGTCTTAGCTGGGCAGGCAGAGAGGAGTTTTCCCAAGTCAGGATGTGCCATGTTTCCAGGAGAGGACTCGATTTCTTCCATCAAGCCCAATTACTTTCTGGAATCAGATCTCTTAGCCTCTCTTCAGTCACTGTCTTCACATTCCAGAGCCTCTGCTATCTGACCAGTGTCTGCAGGCGGGGAGGCAAAGAGAACAGCACCCACCCTGGTGCTTGCAAAGATGCTGCTGCTTTCCCTGTCCGGCTTCCTGGTCCTCAGCATAGCATCCTGCTGAGATCCAGGCCTAAGCGGGCACTGTGTGATGGAAGGAAAGGACCCACCTCTCATGGCTCCTGCCTGGTTGTACTTTTCAAGGAGGAGGTAACGTGGGCTCTCAGGGAGAAATGGCAGGCTTGCCAGCTGGACCAAGGCAGGAACAACGATCACTCCAAACAGGTATGGCCAGGTGCTCTCCTGCAAGGAGAAGACTCTGCTGATGGAGGAGGACATTGGTTGATTTATTGGGGACATTGGACTAAGCAGCCTGGAGTCCATGGAAGGCCTCTCTGCTCAGCTTGTCCACACTGCTAAGGGGAGGGACAGAGCGGATGAGATAATGGCCCTGTGCACACAGTGTCTTCCACACCGAGTTGATGTGGAGCCCTCAGCATCTCTATGAGATGATGACCTAGCACATCTCTGAAAAGAAAGAAGATCCTGGCAGTCAAGACACCCAGGGAGTACCAGAGATGGCTGCTTCCCTCACTTGGACCACTACAGCCAACCTGGGGTCTCCTTGAATCTCCTCCACTCCTCCAGCATGGCTCCTCCCAGGTTGCCATGGGCATGGAGATAGACTTGCTTGAGTGTGAACACTGAACCAAGCCCCCTGTGCAGTGCCCACAATCCTCCTATTTTCAATGAAGATGGGGAAGGATGGCATGGTCTCCCAGGCCATCCCTGGGGACAAGGAGCCCTTACGTGTGGAGGATCTTCACTTTCCAGATGGTAGGGAAAGACAAATGGCCACCTCCAACACGTGCCATCAATTTACTGTGTGCAGTGACTCCCATCCAGCGCAATTTAAATGCAGCGTGGAGCATAAATTCTTGTGCCCATCAAAGGTGTCATCCTTCACTGTCTGTCACCCAGTTTTACAAATATGCTCCCACTGTGTGCCCTGCATAGGAGCAAGCCACATAGGCAGCGTTGATGGGGAGGATGAAGGCTTTGGCTCTAAGGTGAACACTTGGCGTGTTGCATTTCCTCAGACAAGGAAAAGGAAAGAGTCCAGGAAAGGATGAGACATGCTGGAACTAGAAAAGATTTCACATGATGGGCAGAGGTCTGCTGGCTTATTCAGAGCCCTTGGGTGTATGTGACTGCTTGTCCTCAGCCCCTGGGCACGTGTGATGGCTCTCAGGAGGGAGAATGTCCCTGTCAGCTTTTCTGAGGCCCTCTGTGGAACTCTGATGGCAGAGAGCCCACGAGAGTTCCAAGGTGCCACAGCAGGGACCCCTGAAGCACAGAGCAAGCTAGAAGGGGCCTATTGGGGCATTCAGCCAGTGCTGGCTCAGTCCTCATCTCCAAGGTGACTCCAGTCCTCCTCCCCTTGCTGAAGCTAGCGACTACTTCTATTCAGAGGCCAGTACAGGCAAGGCAAAGCTAGGCTTTTTCAGCTTGGGGAGGCTTGTGACTAGAGGAGCATGCAGCAAGAGAAACCAGGCTGTCTGTGGAAGGTCAGAGAGAAAAGCATGGGTGAGGAGTGCCGAGGGATGCAGATGGGCTCTGCTCACGCACCATGGAATATTCTGAACGTAGATGGGCATGATTTGTGACTATTCTAAAAACCACAGGGGTTTTAGTATAAACTGGCATATATTTCAATTAACAATTTTAAACTATGGTAGAAAACAATGAGCAGGTTCTGTCCATTCTGCCTGTACATTCTGTACCCAGAGGGGCCACCCACGGAGGATCGGAAATATTCAGATAAAGAATGTGTCTGTGTTGAACATTCATAGGCAGACCTCTTTCTCTGTCATCATTCCTTAAGCAATATGGTGCAACAACTATTCACATGACATTTTCATGACATTAGGTATTATAATGAGTCTCAAGATGGTTTGAGGTATATGGGAGGACGTGCGTAGGTTATAAATAAGTATCACACCAGGAGCATTCTGATAAGGAGCAGTGACAGCTACCATAATTGAGGAAGGCCTTTCAGCCTGACGCAGGGTGACCCAGTGAATGGTAAGGGTCCCTGCTCCTGAGCAGGCAACTCAGGAATTTGTTTATACTCCAGTCATTATGGCCATGGACAAGCATCCTAAGATGTCCTGGGAGGAGCCTCAAGGCCACAAGCTAGAGGTTTCCAGCTCAAGCCAGATGAGCTGGATTTGACCTTCTGTCTGTCTGTGCACTGTCCATCCATGGTGCTCCTTGGCATTATACCCACATGAGCCAAGAACTCAGCATGTCCCTGTGCAGTGGCACCTAATAGCTGCTTTCTACTGAGAAACAAATGAGAATGAGGGCGGGGATGGATTTCTCTTATACACTGACCAGTCTCAGGGCCACTTTTTCTACTCCTGGAGGGTAGCCTCAGCTTCAGGCTGTTTTTAGAAGTGGTTTCCAAAACATATAATTCAAGGTGACCATGTGAAGACAAATACTGCATCCTCTCTTGTGCACCCTAGGTTCGAGCCGTGCATCTGGGTGGGAGAAAATGTGGGCCAAGACTGGGAAACTTAGAGTCCCACAAGAAGGAAAAAATAAGTTTTACAGGGGGCAGTGAGTGGGGAATAATACATGACCTATGAGAGGGAAAGGAAGTACAGAGGACAGAGGGGGTGGGGGCGGCAGGGGGATGCAGGATAGGAGCGTGGAAAGGGGAATCACACAAAACAAGGTATGCATGAAGTGCCCTAAGGAAACCTGCTTCTCTGTACGCTAATTAATCAGACAACCATACGTGACTCCCCTGGGGAGGCCCAAAAGGTGCTGCAGGAGTCGCCTCAGAGGAGTCTTTGTGAGGCCAGTCAAGATCTGAGATAATGGGAAGGGACACAGGGACAAAGCTCAGTGGCTTTGGGTCAGGGTTCTGGTACCCACTCTTCTCATGAGGGCAGGTGTGGGTCATCTTGTTGACCGGGACGATGCCTAACTCCCTGTTGGGAAAGTTTGTGGATCTTCTAGCTGCGTCCCGCTCTTTCAACTGCAAGCCCTCTGCTTCAAAGTTAGACTTCTAGGCTACTTCTCCAAGGCTGCTGAAGACTTTGACCCTTGCTATAAAGCCCTTCTGGATTGGACTACTATGAAACAGAAACATTTTTTAAGTAGAGTAGGCGCTGTGGATCTTACAGAGTCAAGTTCTTAATTTAAGCATGCAGGGATCCCAGAGGAATGAAGCAGGGGAGCTGAATGTGGCCAGGCCACATCGGCCACTGGCAGGAGCAGCTTTGATTGCTTATGGGGGTAACATACAGAGACCCTGACCACCTCCAAGGCTCCTTGGAGATGCAACAGGATGCTCTTCATATTTCTCCATGCTCTTGGTCTGATTAAAGAAGGCTGATGTTTATGGGAGTGGGTTGTGTTCTCTATGTAGCTCCATGAAAAGCAGCATTATCCTGTTTTCCAGGGTTCTTTCTTCCAGTGGACTGCGTTTCTTGAGAGCCATCCCTAGTCTTGTATCTTGACGTATCTGCCAGTGCTTGAAGCCTGGCAGGTGTTAAGCAGGTGCTGGAAGACTGTTGGGTGAGGTAAGGGGCAACAATGATCATCGACGCAGTCACTAGAGATGACCCCCCCACCCCACCCCGAGCCATTCTTGAAGTATTTCTTTTTTAAATTTAAGCCTTTCCTTAAAGGGCCGACACTTTCCAGTAACATATTTCCCTGTGCAGCATTCCTATGGTTTCAGGTTTATAGGAGAGAAATGTGAGCCCTGAAAGGTCAGGGAATTCATGTGACATCCCTCGAGAAGCTGGGGGACTCACTGGATGAATGATTGGTTAACTCTTCTGACCCCAACATAGATTCTTCCCTTGTTAAGCAGAGTGGCAGCTGTCTTAGGCCTAGCTAGGAAATTTGAGTGGTGGTTCTCTTAGGCTAAATCAGTCCCCTGAGCAGAATTCAGCAGCGAGCACTCAGACTCAACTCCAGTGCTCACCACAACACAATGGGGTAGAGAAGGGAAGAGACAGGTGCAAGTATCAGCCATTCTGTGAGGCTGACATCATGTGCAAAGCTGGGCCACCTTGAGCAAGTGGCTCTGTTGCACACAGGGGTGTTGACCTCAGAGTGTACAGGAACTGAGATTCAGAAGGCAAATGGCTCCATCAGCAAAGGACTACAGAGCTCCAGTGACCTTACGTCTCCCTCCTTTAGCCACTTCTCAAGGAAGGGCCCTGATGGCCCTGGGTTAGAGCATGGCTACCTGAGTGTGGAATGGCAGTCTTTCGTCACCCTCAAATCTGTCCCCAAGAGTCCATTCCAGCTTCTAAAACACCACATCTGCCGCCCTTACAATCATATGTTATATTCTAAATATTTTCAATGTGTATCCATGGTCTGATTCTCTTTCTACATTGAGAGGGATTCTTGTACAAGTTATATTATCATCCCATTTCCCTCTGTTACAAATAATGACAAGACAGACAATCCAAGGACACAACCCTCACTGTGCCCCCTGTGGGGCCCCCATACTCCTATACATACAATGCTCATTCCCTTTCCTGTTCCTACCACCATTTCCAGTTTTCAGAATGATTTTCCTGTCTTCTGCCTTGTTTGGTTCTCGGCAATCTCATGGCAAAGAGCAGCCTCCATTTTTGCCTTTTTATAGATAAGGAACCTGAGGCTTCTGGGAAGTCTGACAGCAAAAGTTACCCATAAACCAACTTTATTCTGCTCCTATTTGAAAGAGAGTCAAAATCCCACACTGGTTTTGAAGGCCACTTAACCCTATGAACTGTCCCTGGCCAGCCTATTAGATGGGACGTTGTTGAGTTTGTACAAATTTACTGTCTTTGGCACCCCTGCTAGGGCTCCTGAGTCTCAGCTGGAGAAACCAAGGTAAAAAGAATTTCTTTTTACTCCACTGACAATTGCATTCCTTATAAATAGCTGTGTGGGGGGTGGGAGAGTGGTACTGAACCCGGGCAGGTGGTCATCAGCTCTGTGCCCTTAACCTCTGTTGTCCACAGGGTCAAAAATGTCCTAATGTAG
The DNA here is from genome assembly GCA_004026605.1 of Ondatra zibethicus. Taxonomy (NCBI): domain Eukaryota; kingdom Metazoa; phylum Chordata; class Mammalia; order Rodentia; family Cricetidae; genus Ondatra; species Ondatra zibethicus. The sequence goes on along the minus strand of PVIU01000900.1, from coordinate 83,968 downwards.
TGGTACCTTGCTAAGGCACTCCCAAATTCTCTTGACTATATTTGTATAATTCTCTTCTCTTCTGCTTCCTAAAGAGTTAACTACCTGCTATTCTCAAAGCCACGCTCCTTGCAGTTGAAACCCGTGATTAAAATCCTTCGTCAGCCTTCTGCTTTCCACTTGAATCACCCTGACTTCTGAGTCTCATTGTTCCCTTTGTCTGCCCTGTGCCTCTTCATCCCTCGCGGATCAGCAGCCTCTAAACAGAACTCAGAGTGGAAGGCTTGCAAACGCAGTGGGTCGCACAGGGACAGGGATGCATATAGACACACTGTATGGATGGGCTCTTGCCTTAGTAACTTCGGATGTCATGGGGGGGGGCAGGGATACAGGAAACCAAGGTCAGAGGAAGGACATCAACTGTGAAATTAGATCCACGTTCACATTCTGATTTTTCTGCTCCTAGCTATGGGGCCTTGAGCTTTGCTCTTTGTTGGATCTGTTTGTTCAGCTGGAAAATGAGTAGAGCCAATAATTCGCCCTCTGTAGGTTGCTGCGAGGGTGAGAGAATTCCCTAGCATGGGCCTGATACAAGGCTAACAGCCATTACATGTTGGTCCTCTTCTCACACCCTTGCTGGAGTCCTCAGTCAACCTATATGATCCACACTAACTTAAGAGCTGATACAAGGTCCCATCTGCTGTCTCCAAAGCCTAGGGACTATGACATCTGAGTTGGGAATATGAGACACATCTCAGGTCTGGGTATGAACTTAGGAGTTGAAGAACAGACACACGCACCCATAGGGGCCTTGCCCTCCTCAACTCTCTTTCTCTTCCCACCCAGGGTTTCTGTCTAGCTTTTTGGAACCCTGACCTCTGAGCCCTTAGCTGCAGGGTGACACCCCAGTCTAAGAATCCTGAAAATCTCCTTTGTGTGTTCCCACGCTTCAGCCAGCCCTCACTAACCTAGCAATACTGAAATGAGCATCTGCCTCAGTTTCCCTGCTAAACTAAATGGCTTATCCAATACTATAATTTTGCCACCTAGGCATCTGTCATGCCTTTAACTCCCTGAGGCGTGTGCCCTGCCCAACCAGCTCACTGCGGATATCCCTAGGGACAGAGCCTGGAGACCCATCACCCAGTGCTGGTTATCCCCAGGATTCAGTCAGGCTACCGGTGGTCTGCTTCGTGCACCCCTAGTTTTTACCTCCCTCCATCATGATCTCCTCAAAACACCGGGTGAATGGACATGGCACCCCCACCCCACATCCCAGTGGCACTTTACATCCTCAATGCCTGCGAGCACACTTTACTCTAAGGGCACTCTCTTCAGGGAGACAGTTTGATTTTCAAAGATGTTCCCTCAACTCATTCACACTGTCACTCCTTTGTCAACAAACATGCTCAGAAAGGACAGGAGGGTCTGCCTTGTGCCTCTAGCATTTATCATGGAATCTCTGCCATTGGTTTTCCAGCTCCCCATATGCTCTTGGTCCACAGAGCTGCAACACACATACACACACAACACACACACAGGCAGGCGTGCACACTAAACCAATGAATAAATGAGAGTCCTAGAACCACAGGCTTGCGGTCTTTATCTTCTAGGACCAACTTTCTGTGATGCCCTGAGAGTCTGTGTTCTGGGGATTCAGGTCAGCATTGATGGTGCCTGTCCAGGAAGCTGCCAAAAGTGGCAAGCTCTGGTTGTCACATTTTCCTAACACTAAGTCCATGGCCTTAGCAGTAGTCAAAGCCCAGATAGGGACAGTTCGGTCACATACTACTACTTGACAAGCTGGTGTAGCCTCCACAGGCCAGGTGAAAGAGACAACAGTTAGCCTACAGTACAGGCTATCAGGAGGCTTCAGGAGAACGCATGTGCAGAGCTCAGCCTGGCAGCTGGTTCTCAGCCACACTCAGTCAAAAAACTGTCATTGCCGTCACTACAGACCTCAACAGCCCCTTGTGCAGACAGGACTCAAGTGTAGCTACTCCTTAAGAAACCTGCTTAAAGCCTCATCTTCTCAGGGACAGAAGTATCCTTACTTCCACTGCTGCAGAGTCCCACCTAGGGGGACTTTGCCTGCATATCCCTGTCCTCTCACGCTGACTAGACTGTCCCCAGGGCTGCAGTTATGATCCCAGTCATGGACTGAGTTATTGGTGCATGCTGGCTGATGAGGAATAAAGACATGGGTGAACAAGGAGAGGCCTCTTTCTGTCTCTTCCCCTCATCCGGGCACAACAGTCACCTTGGCTGGGCCAGTGTCCACTCTACAGGCTCAAATGCTCCCGTGAGCATAGGCAGCGGGACTAGATTGGTCTTGCTTGTTGCTTACACAGCCAGGCTTGCCCGCAAAGCCTGATCAATAAAAATAGGTAATGTCTGGATCCTGACTTAGTCTCCCAACGATCACCAAACTGGGCCAGTGCTAGCCATTCATAGCCTCTGGAGCACTCTCTGGAGATGCACATTCAAGAGGCCTGAGGTGCAGCTTGAATCAAGATGCTATGAGAGTACCACAAGGCACTGTGATCCACAGCACTGTGATCTGTAGCAACCTCCTCCTGAAAACCACTGCTGGGGAGGTAGAGAGAACATCACCAGGGGTATTCAAGTGCAGTTGGGGGCCATGGAAGCCTCAGTTCCTTATTTAAGGGTGGATGCTTCAAGCTTTCTTGAGGGTGTTTTCTAATCTAGCATTTCATAATTTGACTATTTTAAAATCCATTTGTTTGGGGTTTCCAGGGTATCACTGGATATTGCACAGTAGAGGCTTAGAGAAAAAGAGGAAGCTTCCCAACAAACAAGGTAGATAATCTATGCTTGTTTATCTTTGCTTCCTAAACATGGTGATATTGGCATTGACAAGCATAGTGACTGTAGGGGTGAGAGGTTGGCCTGGTGACAATTGTGGAATGAGATTTTCAGCCCAATGTGGGAGAGGGCAAAACAAAGTGGGGGTAGAGGACTTGAGCATCTGTGGGGGTACTCAGAAGGATGCAAGACTCTCATCCTAGAGACTCTTAATGGCACAACACAAGACAATGGCTACCCAAGACAAGGCAAGGCTCTGCATTGCAAATAGAGACTGGGAGAAGACCCTCAAGCTCCACGTCTTCCACACCAACCGCTGCCCTGCTTCACAGAAGTGCCATTTGCCCAATCGGTGGACACGTGGTGATCACAACTGTGGGCACAGGCCCAGCAGCAAAGCATGATAACAACAACATAAAGCCCAGAGCCCTTGTCACCTGTAGTGGACCTGGGTCCCAAGATAGGCATCTTTGGCTCTCTGGTAAGAGAAAATGACCTTTGTTGGAAAAAAAAAGTAGAAAAGGCAAGTGCTTGCTTATGTGGGTGTAGTAACCGTAGAAACTCTGTGCACGTTCTCACGCCAAGTGGGTGGGGCCCAACTTACACCAGGATCTGCTTAGTTCCTTTTCAAATATGAAGGAAAGCAGCAGATATTTGGAAAAAGCCTCTATCACAGAGGAAAGAGGCAGAAGGAGAGGTAAAAAAAAAAAAAAAAAACTCGGTAGCAGGGAGAGACACAATGCAGGGGAACTCTACTCCAGTGTGAGGAAGCAAGCATGGGATGCCATGGAAAGGCGAAGGCACAGAGGAAAAAGCCTCAGCAATTAAAACTAAGAGCATCACAGCACACAGTGCGTGAGGAGCGGTGGGGTGTGGGCAAAGGACACATAGGACATGGAAGCAAAAAAGAAACCCATGGGAGGTGACAGGCTAAGGGTAGCAGGTGGAGATAGGACAGCAGAACTTACTAAAATAGACTTTGTTCAAAAATGCCTGTACTGGATAGTTCTATGTCAACTTGACACAAGACAGAGCCATCTGAGAGGACGGAACCTCAATTGAGAAACTGTCCCCACAAGATTGGGCTGCAGGGAAGCCTGTGTTTTCTTAATGGGTGGTTAATGTGCGTGGCCCCAGCCCATTATGGGTAGTACCAGTCCTGAACTGGGTGCTATAATGAAGCAGGCTGAGCAAGCCAGGAAGCAGCACCCCCATCATGGCTATGCTTCTCTGCCTGCCTCCAGGTTCCTGTTTCCAGGTTTCTGCTTGACTTCCCTGGATGATGGACTGCGACCAAACATGTAAGCTGAAATTAACCCTTTCCTCCTCAAGGTGTCTATATTCCTGCCGTTTATCAAGCAATAGTAACCCTAAGACAGTCAAGATGTAGCTGGAAGGGGGCAAGATGGCAGGGCACCTCCAAGATAACCCTCCCACCAAAGCACCCCAGTCGATCCGAGCAGTCTGTGGATAAGGAAAGCTTTGCTGGGAGCCCTGCTGGGCTCAAGCCTACTCCTCCATTCCTTTCGGAAGGGCTAGGGAAACTGCTCCTTTCTGTCATTCCAGTTGGGTCCTCCTTAAAGCAGAAGGTGTAGATGTAGAGGAGGGAGCAAGGAGGATTCCCAAAGGAGTGCCTGAGTAGTCTGAGACGGTGGGAGGGTGGGGCTAGTCTAGGGAGGGAGAGGAAGTGGGGTGGTGCTAGAGGTGAGAACAGATCAGAACTGAACCTTGGACCCACACATCAGGGGCTTGTGAATGCAGCAGGGAATACGGTCTTCATTTAGGAGACACAGCCATCTGCTTGGCATGATGGCTGTCGTCTGTAGACCCCAAGGCTGAACATAACACACACAGTGTCTCATTCACGGTGACATTGGCTCCATGGAGTATAGGTTATTCCCATTTTACAGACACCAGATGCTGAGCCTCAGAGAGATGAAGTCACTTGTCTAGCTTGTCCAGGTCACAGAACTTCCTGACATCCAAGGCTGCTCACTTCCCACAGTGCTGTTGCACACGGGAGCAGCTGGACCACCCATCTCCTCGCCTGGTATGGTGTCCTAGGTGGGATTATCACAGCATTCTCGGTTTTCAAACATGTTAGATTCTCTCTCGATTTCTTTGTTCTTGCCCGGGCTTTTTGTTCCCTCTCCTCAGACTTGTGTTTCCCTTCCCTCCCACTTGGGTGACTGTCCCTCACACTACAGTGCAGATGCCACTGTCTCTAGAAAGATTTCCATTGCATGTGTTCCCCACAGCTCTCCCACCCCTGGGTTTCCTTAAAGCCATATAGGGCACACTTGTCCTTCAGGCCACTCCTCTGTGCTCTGACACTTGCTTTTCTATGCGAGTGTCCTGCCTGTAAAAGCTTCCCTTGACTCCTCCCTTTGGGGGTCCAGTGTACTAAGAAGCCCAGAAAATTAGAAGTGTGTAAGTATATGGGAGGTGAGGTTTATGGATGCCAGGCACCTGCCATGGTCCCCGGGCCCATTCCAGGGGGTGATGGGAGCTGCACAGACTGCAAGCTCAGGGGCCCTGGTTCAGCCGGGAAATAGCAGCACTTGGAAGACAGTATTTGCAAGAGAAAGCAGCGCACTGAGCGGTTTAGCCAGGGAGTGGAGGCACAGTCCTCAGGGGCTTGTGACTCACCTCCAGAATCACCTCCCTTCCTACTCCCACTCACAGCATGTCCTCAAAGGGCAACCTTACTAATCATTTCCCCTGTGGCCCTTCAGAGAGAAGATAGCTAAGCTCAGATGAGCCTCAAAGGCCTTCTTTACAATTCCATTTGACACAACTTCAAAAAACTGTTAAATTTATCTCTGCTTCCTTTGCTTCCTTGCTTGCAGCTAGAGCTGGTATGGCTGGACTGGTTCTGGAGGTAAAGTGCCCCCACTGGAGGGATGAATCACCAACTCAGAAGTTCAAGCGGCCAAGAGCCTTGGAGCTAAATCAAAATTGAGACTGCTTTTGATGTACAGAGACCTGGAAGTCTGGAGAGGTGGATCACCCTAGCCAGACACATGCGCGCTTGATGGCCAGCAGGAGTCTCGTCTACGCTCCTCCCAGCCCATAAATAAGTATGGGGCGAATGTCTTAGTTTCTGCTCTGTTACTTTGAAGGTACAACATGACCAAGGCAACTTATGAAAGAAAGCATCTAATTGGGTGCTCGCTTAATGTTTCAGGGGTGAGTCCATGACCATCATAGCTGGGAGCATGGCAGAAGGCTGGCAGACAGGGCACTGCGGCAGAAGCTGAGGGATTCCATGTTTAGATAACAATTGTGAGCCAGAGAGAAAGAGCTAACTGGGAATGTCACGGGCTTTTGAAATCTCAAAGCTCACCCCCAGTGATGTACCTCCAATAAAAGTACATCTCCTAATCTTTTCCAAACAGTTCCACTAACTGGGGACCAAGTATTCAGATATATGAACCTATGGAGACCATTCTCATTCAAGCCACTACTGTGGGGTCCTGTTAGATTCTTAGAAGCACTAGAAGATTTAAGGTCAAAAGGGTACCTTTCCTCCTCCCTGAGCGGGGGTGATTAGCCTCTGCATTTGGATCTATGACATCACAACCAGGAGACTTTTGATCTTGTGTTCTGGGAAGTAACAACAGGTGAACAACCGATTGACTAGAACCTGAAATAAAGAGAGATGGAGGAAGGAGTCTTGTGTGGAAAAAGCTAACTTTAGTGCCTGGCAGGATAGAAGGCACCTTAAGAAGGGCCTTGCCCTCGACCCTTGAAGGATGAAGCAATTAAAGGAAATGAAAGGAAGCGGGAGAAGCATGGAGACACATTCTGGGAGGGGCTCAGGGATGACCTGGGAATGAAAGTTTGGGGTGTTTCAACTCTATGTCTCCTAGCTTAGCTGTTCTGGGGGAAGGAGGGTGGCTGAAATGGGAAGGGGAGATGGGTCACCAAGCCTTCCATGTCACCCTCTTGGGAAATCCAAACCTTGTCATGGGGGAAACCATGCAGTTGCCATCTTGTTTGGAAAGCCCATATGTCTAAAGAGGACTGGATGTCTTTTGGTAATGGTGTTTAGACTTGGTGTAACATTAGGAATACAAAGGCGGGTCAGGGGGATGCTTGCCTTCTAAACAGGATCTCCTAGGCATGCTGCAGTGTGGTGGAGATGGGTGGATTCTTGGTGCTTGCGGGGCCTCATTCTGGCATGCTTGGGGAGTCCCAGGCCAATGAGAGATACTGTCTCAAATACAAAGATGGAAATTGCCTAAGGAAAGACAACTAAGTTGTCTTTTGTCCATCACAAGAACACACACATATATGGACCCAAGATGCACACAAACAGATGTGTACACATATGTACACACACACACACACATACGCAGAAAAAAAGAAAAGGAAGGAAGAAGACAGAAGACGGAGACACAGAGAATGAGAATACAAAGGTGTTCATCTTGTGTCTGCTCTCAAACAACCTGGTATTTTCTTGGGCTATAGAAGCCGGTAAGGCAGTACCCACATGAGAATCCTCCTTCAATGATGAAAGGTGTAACTTTCAAGTAAGTGTGACTGACGACACTTCTCCCAGGTGCAAATGTTTGAAATATATTCTCCCAGATGAATATTCTCTTGACAAAAGCAGAAAGCTCTTTCCTTCCTGAATTTCAGAGAAGTCTGTTGGGTGCTAAGTCAGGAAGTTCATTGAAAACAAGAACTTTTATACTCCTGGGGTGGAGTGCATTTGAGATAGAGACCAAGAGGGACTGACCCCTTGGGTGCCCTTCCTGATCTCACCACAGGGGACCAGAGGTCCTACTGTACAGATGTGGGCTTAAAGCCGGGAAGCTCAGGCCATGGCCTCAGTGCCATAGGCACTGGAGTCAAGCCTCTCCAAGACTGAGCTTTCAACCTGGACAGAAATTAAAGTCTTAATCTTAGTGTTGAGCATGAGTTGAGTGGTGGCTTGCACCAACATTATACCAGCTGCATGTCTGCACCAACGTTATACCAGCTGCATGTCCGCACCAATGTTATACCAGCTGCATGTCCGCATCAATGTTATACCAGCTGCATGTCCGCACCAACTTTATACCAGCTGCATGTCTGCACCAACTTCATACCAGCTACACGTCTGCACCAACTTCATACCAACTGCATGGCTGCACCAACTTAATACCAGCTGCATGTCTGCACCAACTTTATACCAGCTGCATGTCTGCTCTAAGAGCCTGCTGTGTATTCTATGGCATGTGGAACAACCATGGGAGAGACACCACTATTAAAACTATTGTGTAGCTAGGAAGCACTCTCATCAATGTTCTCCAGCCTATCTAAATCCCCTCAGCAAGTGAGTAACTGGATACAGCCTGGGGCTGGCTGGTATGAGATATTTAGCTGTGGCTTGATGACTGTCTGGGGTCCTTCCCAGAAGGTCACTCTTTCTGTGACAGTGCCATGCATTGTCTCTGCTTTCTAATGTCATGGGTTATTGTTTTGATTTAAGGTCTTTTATAAACACTTTCCATGTTGGGACTACATTTATTGCACCAGAAGGAGTTATACTTCTTAAGCAAACACAGAGTGTTTGTTTTTGTGGTCATCACAAAATGACCACAGAATCAACCTTCATGTTTCCCCAAAGGAAAGCACTCATATATTAGTTTTTATAAACAAAATAGAACACAATGAATAGCAATGAGAAAATTGGAGCTATGTGGGATTGAAGACTTTGAGTAGTTTGAGTTAACTGCAATCAAAATGACAAATTATTTGGGAAAGTGTCTCTTGAGAACGTGGCAAATTAAAAGTTCTAGAAATAACACTGTCAAATCTATCTTCCAAAATGTCACAGAGGGAAGACAGTGAAAGGGATGTGTCAAGAGTTGGATCTTTCTTTCAAAAAAAATTGTCAGCAATTTGGGAAAAAATTAAGATAATCATTGGGACTGGAGAATTGTCTTAGGGGTTTAAACATTTCCTATCTGGCAGAGGACCTGGGCTCTGTTCCCAGAACCCACACGGTAACTCACAACCATCTGTAACTCCAGTTCTAGGGGATCTGATGCCCTCTGCTGGCCTCTGCAGGCACCACACCCAGTGGTGCACAAACATGCATTCACGTCCTCATTCATTCTCAGAAATTAAAAATAAATAAACCTTTAAATAGAAAGGGGGAAACGTGATAGTTGTTTCTAATAAAAGTCTCCACCGACTCCCACTGTGCCAAGTGGCAATGGCAGCATCTTGAGACCACAACCAGTCATGGATGTCACTGGGGAGAAGTGATGACGGCTGCTAGAGGGGAAGGGGAGACCATGGCTCTGAGGATGCCATCAACAGCCATCATTTTGAACTATCTAGGTAAGCAAGTGACAAACACTACTGGAAAGTGAAAAAGAGTCCCAGATCAGCATATACCAACCTGCCAATCACCAGCTGGAAAACAAAACGCAGAAAAGAAATTGCATTGGCAACAAAACAGAATAGCTTGGGAGTCAATACACAGTCACAGCGTCTGTTTTCTTGGTAAAGAATGCAGCAGCAGGGCTGGGGATCAGTGAGTGTCCTAGCTTGTGTAAGGCTTAAAAACCTGCATCCAGGGAAGTAGAAAAAGACAAGATCTCCTGAGTAAAATGGGAGCATGGGGACCTGGGAGAGGGTTGAAGGGGAGGGGAGAGGCGGGGAGCTGCAGCTATAGATAATAATGGCAATAATGAAAAGAAATGAAATACAGCACTCCCGTCACTACAACCAGGTAATATTAAGGAGCACCAAAATGAGTAGGGAAACATGTTTCTCAGCAGAAAAACAGGAGCCAACCTCAGCCTTTCCAAATCAGTGTGTCAGTTTAATGTAATTTGGATTGAACATTCGATAGCGGTTTTATTTGAGATGAGAATGGTCCTGTGGGTTCCTGGGAATAATGAGCAAAGAAAAGATTTCAGCTTTGACAGTAGAGGCAAGAGGGGACTGTGCTGGACACAAAGTCACACACTATTTAAACCTTTCAGGGTGGTCCAGAGAATGTGGAGGCTACAGGGACATGCTAGCTTGATACGTGTCCAAGGGCACCTCAAACATGAATGGGGAAGGGGTGTTTGACATAAAAGGTACCTTAGAGAAACTGAAATAAAGGTGAGGAGGAAAAGCACACGTGGGCAGGTTTTATACCATATTCTGAGAGTCGAATATTCAAACAGGCACAGCAAGGGAGATGGCTGGGTAGATAAAGAGCTTGCCCTGCCAGCATGAAGGGCACAGCCCTGTGCTGGAACAACTTGGATATGACGTGTGTGGTTGGCATCCCTGCCTGGAAGAAGAGACCAGCTCTGAGCTTCCACTTGCCCGGCCCGATGCCTCAGCCACAGCAGCTGCCCAAGTGTGCTCACACCCCCCTCCCATATTCCTGCCCATGGTCTCCATCCAACTTCCTTTCTTTTTATCTTTGTTAGAGAAATATTTCATTAATGTGCCTTTTAACATGTCCCTTGGAAGCAAAAAAATGTCACAGAAATGTCCCACCACCCCTGTGGTGGACAAGTTGCATGAAATTGGACTCTCTCTCTTCTGCCATCCCAATCCAAAAGTGACTTTCACCACTTCCTCCCTCCTTTGTGTTTCAAAGAAACCACCCGAGTTTTTAAAAGCTTAGATGTCTCCACCTTTGAAGGTAAATGAGAAACAGGATTAAAATTAAAAAAAAAATGAAATCCTCACACGTGGGGAAAATGCCCGTGGCTCCCACTCACAAAACCCCAGAGGAGATGAAGAAAAAAAGCTTTGTCTGATGTTCTTTTCCTCATCAAAAGCCCAATCGCCACCTTCACAGAGTGTGCGCATGAAAAAACGTGACAAACAAATCCAAACCCAAGATGTTCCCTGAGCTACATACAGTCTTCTAGCCCAGTGGTTCTCAACCTGTGGGTCGTGACCCCCTTGGAGTCCTATATCAGACATCTGCGTTACAATTAACAACAGCAAAACCACAGTTATGAAGTAGCACTGAAATAATCCTATGGTGGGGGGGGGGTCACCACAACGTGATGAATGGTATTAAAGGGTCGCAGCGTTAGGAAACAATGTTGAGAACGACTGTTCCAACCAGAGTCAGCTCAGATTAGAAAATCCAATTTGATGGAGAGTATTAGGATTTGGAGGCGAAGTGTCCCCCTGAGAGAGAGACTCATGTGTTGAAGGCTTGGTCCCCAGTGTAGTGTTCCCAGGGGACACTTTGGGAAAGTGACCCACGAGGGCTCTTACCTTACCAGTGAATTAGCATGTATGTGGTTGGATTCACTGGGGCAATGCCTTTGAGAAATAGATCTTGTTACCCTCTGTCTCTCTGTCTGTCTCCCCCCCTTTCCTCCCCTCCCTCCTCACTGCACTGAGGGAAGCATCTTCCTCTACCATGCACGCTGTCATTAAGTCCTACCTTAACACAAGCCCTCAGTGATGCAGCTAGCTGACCATGGACTAAATTTCTGAAATCTAAATTTGAGTTTCATGAACCAGAATAAATGTTTGCTCCTTTAAGATGGTTTTCCTCAGCTCTTTTTATCACAGCAATAAAAAAAAAATTAACACAGGGAAAGACAGCTTGCAGAGATCAGGGCCTTCTACGCTGGCCAGGTGAGGCAGTAGGTACAGTTTCTGGCCCACCATGCCAGAGTCCTGCTGTTGTGCCCTGCTATTCCAGGGCAGCACTAGAGCCTGGGAACAGAGTTGCTGCCTATGTTCTCAAGTCAACTCTGCTTCCTTCCCGGTAGTCTGTAACCTGGGCCATTCATTGTCACCTTGGTCCCTAAAAAGCTCTTGTTCCTCCACTATGGCTCCTGAGTTGGGATCTTGTACTATTACTACTCTACCTGGCTAACAGGCCAGACACCCAGAGATTTCACTGACTCCTCCTAAGCTGCCGCAGGCCATCAACCACTAATTCCTCCAATCCCATCTGCTCCATGCATCCTTGTTGCTGCCATTCTGAGCCAAGCCTTCTTAACTGGGGCAATCCCTCTGGTCTTGGCTGAGATGCTGGAAAACTGGACATCCCTGTGTAAGAGCTCTAGGTGATCAGATGCCCTCTTCTGATCTCCAAGGGCCCCTGTGTGCACCTTGTACAGGCAGATAATCTCTCAGGACCACACACACACACACACACACACACACACACACACACACACACACACACACGTACATAAAATTAACGAGTAATGAAATCTTTAAAACCAGCCAATGGGTACTTGAAGAGGTACTTAGCTCCACTAATCATCAGGAAAATGCAAATCAAAATCACAGTGAAGTATCACACCCCCCCCCTTTACAATGGCCATTATCAAAATGACAAGAGACAGAAGGTGGCTAAGACCAGAGCAAAGGGACCCCGCCCAGTGGAGGTCTTTCTGCCTCTAAACAAAGGCTAGGATCTTTTCTAAACAGTTCTCTCTGCTTATCTGGCTCCTCTTCACTTAGTCCCCACCCCCAGCCCTGGCCAATACAAACCCCAATTATCCTTAACGCATTCGTTTCCTATCACTTCCCTCAGCAAGGCCAGCGTCCTGTTTCTTCCATCATCTGCCAACCACTGCTAATTGCCTCCCTGTGGCTTCCATGAGTGAAAAAGGTGTCTAGTCTGGCTATCCCATAATTACAGTAGCAGCGACCAGCCCCAGCATCTGTCACAAAGCCAATGGGCTTCCTACAGACTTGCTGAGGGGGTGGGTAAACTTGATACCTCTGGACTCTAACAACCATGGGCAAGATGCACTCCCCAGGGCAGAGGAAACATGGAAGCAAACAGAAACCACAGAATAGGAGACTGGTGCACAAGGTGCTCTGAGGACAGATTTGCCAGCGACGTGCTCCCAGAGGAAATGGTATTTAGGTGGGACATGGGGATGTGGGACTTTGAGCCAGGCCTGCTACCAAAAATGCTGGGGAAGGGGTGACCTGCTAAAGGTCACACAGCTCTTGCTGTCTATAAAGCCTCATTAAGATGAATGTATCTGGACTACTGATTGCTGGACTCCAGCATCTACCTCAATGTTTTAACCATTTGTTAACTGACTGAGTGAATGAATGAAGACGGAGCTGTCAGGAGGGCCTGGGCTAACAGAAAGGCTTCAGTATTGACATCCGAAAGTTTGATGACCAACAAGGAAGTTAGAGTCCTGCAAAGCAAGCACTTACCGTTTCAATCCCTGGAGAACAAGTATGCTATTTATTAGCTTTAATATACACTTTTATGCTGTAAGGGTTCGGGCTGTAGTTATATTGTTTTTATTGTCACTGATAAATGTTCACTTTGAAACTTAAAAATATCTTTAAACAGAGAGCAAATGAAACTTTTAATGTGAGACCTCACCCCGGCAGACAGACTGTTTCCACACATTCACGCTAATTATGGAAATTGTCAGGCACCAGACAACCAGAAGCACAGAGCCGGCATTGTTGCTGGTTTTGTAAAAGAGGAAAAAGAAGAGTGTGCCTGCAGCCACTCCAGACAAGGGACGCAGAGAGGTGAGAGGCAGGTGGCTCAGAGACAGTCTGACCAACTGAGACATAAGGAGCCCTGCACGGTGACAGAAAGGCATAGCTAAAGGCAGGTCGGACACCCTCCCCAGTGGAAGAGCTTGGATTCAAACCTGAGAGCCTAGTTCAAGCCGTCACGGAAAGTTGTCTTTTGATCTCCACATATTGGACCTATGGAACCTCTGCTGAGTAAGATAGGAGCTGGATCCAGAGCTAGTGAGGTCAAGCAGTGCACAGAAACCCATGCAGAATCAACCCCTTTTTCCTAAGCTGGAACATCCCAGAGAAGCCAGTGCTGGGTTCATGGCTGGGTGAGACATGCCTCCGACCAGACAGATGTGAAAGCCCTTGAGTCCTGCATTGTCTATCTCTCAGTTCCAGGTTCTAAGCTGTAGGCAGGATCTAGGCAGGAGGCGATGGTAAGGCTTTGAATGTCTCACTGAAGCATTCTTGCCTGTGAGCACTCTCCTGGTGTGCTTGCTCATTAAGCTGTCTTGTTGCCGTACCCTGCTGCTGGAGTCCAGGTGCTAAGAGCTGTGGGCATCGAACACTGTTAAGTACTCAGAGAAGTCCTTGGCTTGCGAGTACTCAGAGAAGTCCTTGGCTTGCGTTAGTCGTGAGTTGAGTCATCCTGCCCTCCTCCTTCCTACACTCATCCCAGAGGAGGCCAGGAGAGGCCTCTGTATACCCAGGAAGCATCTGGGCCACCCTCCTACCCATTATAGGCAGTAGGTACCATGGACTCAGTTTCCTTCCAGGTCTTGACCAATGCACTGCTCCCTAACCACAGACACTGCTGGCTCTGGCCACATGTGCCAGCAGCCACGGCCTCCTACTGGACTTCTGAGCCTGCCTCGTCCTCCCCACTCCAGTTTGTTCCCTTCCCTTCCCTCCTCATAGCCCCTTCTGCCATGGATCTGGCTACACCACCGCCCTGATGCAGTGCCCCTGGAGCATCCTGCTGGGCTCAGTGAGTAGCCCCTCGCCTTCCTCCTCACTCACCCTCCTCATGCATCTTCCTCAACCACATGGTTCCTGCTCTCTTGGTGCTAGACCCTCTCAGTTACTACCAGAGACACTGCTCTAACTGGAGGCCTCTTCTGTTGTCTCATCCTGTCGCTATGCCTTCTCTTCTCCCAGACCCCATCACCACTCTCTAACCCTCACTCACCCTTGGGGATGCTCTTGGGCTCACCCTACTCTATACCAACCTAGATGAAAATAATTCTTTGCCAAGCCCACCAGTAAGTATGTTGTTGAGCTGGGATTCTAACCCACTCCTTCCTGTTCCTCATACAGCAAGGCAAATTAGAAGACTGAACAATTATTTAGGGGGAAAAAAAAGACAAACTCAAGATGGTGGTAGAGTTAGCGAATTTCTTGGAAAGACACCCAAAAATGAAAAAAGCAAGCTACAGAACCATATGTATGCCATGATCCTATAAAAACAACACAACTAACCAAATATTCAGGTAAGACGCATATAGATTTTTTAGATTTTATTTATTTATTATGTAAACAGTATTCTGCCTGTATGTATGCCTGCAGGCCAGAAGAGGGCGCTAGATCTCATTATAAATGGCTGTGAGCCACCATGTGGTTGACTGGGAATTGAACTCAGGACCTCTGAAAGAGCAGTCAGTGCTCTTAACCTCTGAGCCATCTCTCCAGCCCCCAAGCATAGAGAGCAAAGCCTGTATAAATGCAAATTCAGCTGTTGTCAACGGTTGGTGAGCTGTGGACTTGAACATTCTGTAAGGGTTGAGTCTTTATGTAATATTTATGCTCTAAGAATGTGTCCATGAATGTGTACCACACGAGCCCTCAGGAATCGCCACCTTAGGAGACTTCTAAGGGCTCCGTGTGGCCTGGTAACAGTGAGAGGAAAGCAGCTGTGGCGGTCCCGGAAGCCACACTTACCTTTCCCAGGAGCTCAGGCAAGCCCAGCAGCTGCCCAACAAACACACCGATGCAGATGAAGATGGCGGTCACCTGGCCCAGTGAGCCTCGGATCTCCTTGGGTGAGATCTCATTGAGGTACATGGGGAGCACACTGAGTGCGATGCCTGACGGAAAGACACAGCAGTGAGAGAGGCCCTGGCTCACACGTGGTCACAGGATGAGTACTTACAGGTGCTGATGTGTCTCCTGCCCATGACACCAAGACCATGGGAGAGCACATGTCAGCTCATGGTGGTCATACTGCCATGGGGGAAGAAGCAGTATGGGCCACAGTCATGAGTGTGCGCGATACTTTGAATGAGAAATATCCTCCATAGGCTCCAGCATTTGCACATTTATTCCCCAGTAGGTGGGTGGTGCTCTTTTGGAAGGTTAGATGATGTAGCCTTGCTGGAGGAAGTGCATCACTGGGGACAGGCATTGAGATTTCAAAGCCTTGCCTACTTCCAGTGTTCTCTATCCTCTCTCAGCATCCTGTCTTTGCTGCCACACTGGCTACTGTGCCTCTCCACAGAACAGACTCTTTCCTCCCCTGAAACCATACATTGTAATAAACTCCGTTCACTAGTCACTTTTGGTCATGGTATTTTTATCACAGCAACAGAAAAGGAACTAATACAGTGTAGTGTTAACTTCTCTAGCTGACCAGCGCTGTAGGGGTGAGAGCAGACAGGAGGGACGGATAAGAGCGCATCCACTCTGTATTACAGGCACATCTGCGCTTTGTATTTTGAATGGGAACTGCAGATACTCAGCATGCACACACTGCTATTTGCTTGTAGCTGACCTTTTCCTTAGAGACCAGGAGATGCAGTGGCCTTGTGAACATGTGACCTCCACTAAAGAGAAAGCAGTAATGAGAGGAGAGTGCAGAGGCGATAGGAGGGACACCCGGACACTGTGAATCTTGGAGACGAGGCTAATCTCTACCTAGTGGGGCAAGGCTGAACTGTGAATGGCTAACTGCCTTCATTCTGATTCTTTATAAAAAATACGATAGCTGGAGACAGTCCAGAGAAGGCAGATTGTGTGGTGTGATGACCACCTGATTTAGGATAAGCCTGTGTTTGAGTCCCTGATGTATCCGGGCTTGCCTGGTACCATCTATCCAGGCTGACTGGTCCTCAATAAGTATCCCCACTCCTAAGCAGCCTTGTTCAACTTCTGACCCTTTCCCCTGTCATCCATCCTCCCTCAGTGTGTGAACCTCAGTGCTCAGTGAGCGCTCTAGGCCCATTGTGTCCTTGAAAACTGACCTTGGCTTTTCTGTTTGTTTTGAACCCTCTCTTCTTAGAGATCCTAAGCTGATTCCCACCTATGCTTCCTGTTTCAGTTCAACATCACCTCCTACAGTAGGAGATGAATTTGTATCTTCCAAATCATGTTCAGTCTCTATCCTCTATTACCCATGGCTGACATTATCTAGCGATAGGGTCTTTACCAATATCATTATACCTAGATGAGGTGATCATGGATGATATGTTGTTAAAAACATTAATTATTTCTGAAACTTTCCATGTTCTTAGCAACAGGACCCATGGAGGTTCTACTTGTAGCTGTCATGGCTGTGTTCTGGGAACTACTGTGGCCGATGGGAAACTGTACCACAGGAAATGTGGGCAGCTCTGGGAAGGTCATGCTTGGGCCATGTCCAGTTCAATCTCCCACCAACACAAAATTCCTGCTTTAAATTCTGCGGTGTATGTGAATTTGTCTCCAACGCCATATTGAATCATATTTCTTTCTATGTTGATGTTTCTCCAAATCTCCTAGGAAAAAAAAACTACGATGTCCCACATTTCTCATCTGATTCAAATGCTCCATGAGAAGCTAGGCCAACAGTCTTGTTAATAGATCACTCTAGAATGTTCAGGACTATCACATGGCTTTAAATTCTTTGTTTTGTTTTGAAGTAGAGACTCAGATAGATCAGGCTGGTCTTGAACTCATTGTGCAGTGGAGCCTATCAAAGATGACCTCAAACTTCTGCTCTTCCTGCTTCCTTCTCCCATGTGGGTTGTATCACCTCATCTGGTTTTATACGGTGCTGGGTTGGGCTTCATGAATGCTAGGCAAGCATTCTACCCACTGATTTGAGTTCCCAGCCCTGGCCTTAAATTTCTTTGTTATAAGCACACAGCCGATCTAATCCAGGTCTAGAAGTTTTCCTTTCTTCCCTTACCTTAAATGCCCTCATTTTGTCCTCTGTACTCTATAAGGGTTTGGAGAGAAGAAATAGCATGACGTCTCTGGGGCTTGGCACGGCTCCAAGAGGCTGTGTTCCAGGAGTTAGGGTGTGTTTTAAAAGTTCCCCTATTTTTCCTTTTCTTTTGCTTTTTTTCTGAACAGCTCACAGGAAAGGGGCCTAAAAAGGCATTTATTTTCAGTCTGTGGCTGTGGAAATTTGGAGAGCAACAAGTACAGCATGCTTCTGCGAGGCAGGCAGAGCCGAGGAGAAAGCAGCTGATAAAATATTAAAACCTCCAGAGAGAGCAGAGCAGGGGCCTCATTGGTGAGGCTGTCAAGCAGCCTTCTTCTGTCTTGTTTCCAGTCCTGGATCTGCCCCTTACAAGCTTAGCATTAAGCATGCAGCAGCGGCTCTCAGGACGAGAACATCCCCCACCATGCCTGCGGTGGAGGCAGGCAGGCTTGGCTCCTGCTGGACTGAGCACTTTACACAAAGGGTAATTCTGGCATTGTCCAAGCAGGGCAGGCTTGCTATTTGGTCCCTCTAGGGAGCAGCAGGGGGAGACTCAGACAGTTAGGAAGGCTGCTGTGCTTGTCCCCACTGCAGGCACATCCCCAGGGGGATCTCTGTCTGCTCTTAGCATGGGCCTTGCTTTGGCCAGAGTGACTGTGGCTAATGTGCTGCACAGTACATGCACGTTACGGCTTCCTCCTCCTGCTGTGCTCTAGAGCCCGTGGAATTCCATGAGAAGAAACCCTACTCTGTTGGGTGAGAACCCTCTGTTCATGGATTCTATCTCAAGTGAGAAAGAGAACCCAAACTGAGCTGACAAGATTAAGAGTACACAACGCAGGTAGATGGGCTGGCTCATCGGGTAAAGGTGATTACCGCCAACCAAGCCTTTTGACCTGAGTTCGATTCCTGGAAGCTACGTGGTGGAGAGTGAGACTCTAATCCTGCAAGCCATCCTCTGGCTTCCACATATACACACTGGCAAAATCAATAAAAGTAACTTTAAAATATTGAGAGTATACAACACTTAGAGCTGACTGGTCACACTGAGGCTTAGAAACTTCACTCAGAGATCTGCAGGTTTAGGGAAAAACTGGTTTGTTTTGACAACAATTTGAATCTGTAAACCTCACTCCCTTGGCAGAATCTTGCCATTCTTCTCTGCCTGCCCTACCACGCAGTCTTGCTCAAGTCATACAGGCTGTCCCTCGTTCTCCTGAGCCCTCTCCTGGATCCACCTTGCACCTCATACCCAAGAGGCCAAGAGGCAGCCTTGACTCAGAAAATAATTTGTGCCCTCTCCTCTCAGCCCTTCCGGCTTCCTCTCATACTCAGCACCAACACTCAGTCCTAGCTGTGGGCTGCACCATCTGGCTCTGGCTACCTTTCATCCTCAGCTCCCACACTCTCCTCCTCTCCAAGCTCCAGCCTTCTTGGCCTCTCGCTCATCCTCAGAAATGCCGATCACCTTCCTTGTCAGGACCACAGCGCTACCGTCTCTACTGAGAGCCTGGTTCCTCAGATTTTCACTCAGTTCTCAGTCTCGGTTCATTCTGGTCTCTGCTCACCTTTACCAGTCCTTCTAACTAGCTTTCCTACAAAAACAGAAACTTCCTTGCTAGCCTGCCTTCTGGCCTGCCTTGTTTTCTTCCTAGGACTTAATTAGATGCCTTCTGCGCCAATGACAGCGTTCTCCCCAGCACACAGCGCATGGGGCATAGTCAGTATTCTAACACTTGGTGAATGAACAGGAGACTGAACTTTCAGAAGCTCAGAAGCCTTGGGCGAGCCGCAGCTTCCCACCTAGACTATAAAGAAGGCAGCAGACACACTGTAAAACATCCGGGGCTTTGGCAGTGACTCAGCTCTACCCAGCCTGGTTTTTTTCAGTTGGATGCTACAACACTGTGTAGAGGGACATTTAGCTACTAAGTGGGGTTCTAGAATCTTGGTCTCTTCCAAGTCTGTCTGAGCTCCAAGCACCTCTCCCCGTTCCGGACAAGCCCTGGGAGTGCCTTCCTCCCCAGCTGGCCTGAAGTCTCACCTCCATCCACGCCCATGATGAAACGTCCCACAATGAGCATTTCAAAGGCTCCTGACTGGAGAGAGCAGGCCATTAACAATGATGCCAAAATCGCAAATCCATTATTGGCCAGCAGCGTGTACTTCCTGGAAGGAAAAGAGGCTTGATGAGGACAATGCATGATGAGGCATGTGTCGGTGGTGTCTTGCCCATGCCCCAAGACAGAGACGCCGGTCCCTTCCGAAGGTCATAGAGTGAGATTCAGGTGGTGAAACTAGCATGAGCTTAGGAGTTAGGGTCAAAGGTCACCCCCACTCTTGGCTGTATGACCTTGAGCCTGGCATCTACTACCTGTTTCTCTGTTCACGATGGGGTAGGCAGGGGGCACTGTCAACTAGAAAGCTATGGATTCCTTGTGGAAGGATTTTATTTCACCAATTCTGAGTTTCATTTAGCATTTATCAAGATAAGGTGTAAGTCACAATGCAGGAGCCGGGCTAAGCGGAAAAACAGAAACCACTCAGTATTCCAGTGGAAAGATGTTAGCATGGGGAGTTGGATAACCATTTAGAAGAGTGATTTATGTAAAGATTCTCTGAAAAGGGGGGTGCCGCTCTCTGGTGCTAGTGCCTTAGAGGCTCAGGAGGGGATCCCTGAAGAGCTGGCTCAGAGTGGTACAGCTCACTGGTATCACCTCTCTGATGGGCACTTAGTCTGCCTCTTGGGACTGGACAAAAGCTGGAAGCTAGAATCGGCAGCCAAGGAAAGTCAGGCAAACTGAAACAGGCTGGAAGTGTGGTGTCCAGACAACAGCTGGACAGCCAGTGTGGCCTTCTACTGTTCTAGCTGGTGGACCCTCTGTTTCTCTTCCTTCTCTCCCCTCCTCCCTCCCAACCTCTCTTCCGCCCTCCCTCCTTTCCTCTCCCTCAATAAAACAATCATATTTCTTAATACTCTATAGGCACCTTAGATCTAATGAGCTACAGGTGTAAAGCTGGGTCGGCACCATCAAACAGAGCCAGACAAATCCCCTGACAATAATTACTCTTACTGCTGTGCGTCAGGATAGCTGTCTGTTTCAAGAATGTGTCCCTAAGCCCTCACAGTGGAGATCCCTGCTTTCCTTGAGCGGGGGGCGGGGAGGGGAGTAAGGGGGAGCTGGGTTCTGCAATGGCTCTGTCTTTGAGGAGTCAGGAGGCTGTGTTTTCTTTTTCTCCCCTGCAGAACCAATGCAGCAGCTCCTGTGTGTTCCAGCCCTGATGTGTGACAGGCTCTAAGCTGAGCACCAGGTATGACAGAGGCAGGAGCTCTTCCATGCTTATGCCATACCAAGTTAACCATGACGCTGACGAGTTAGGAACTTGCTGTAAATCATGAGGCCAGGAAGTGGAAGAGTTTAGGAAGCACCCTCTCTTCGCACCTCCCCAACAACAATCGCAGCAACAACGGCAAACCACTAGGTAAATTAAGAAGCCTCATATTGTTTTGTAAATTATGAGAAGCAAAGGGTTTTCTAAGGAGAATTAGTATTCTCTTGAGCTCCAGGACAACTGTCTCTGTGACTTCTGCCACATCTAAGCATTTGAGCGAAGTTTCCTCCCTTTCTGCATCTTCCTGAACAATCTCACAGTCACTGGCTTTTGCATCTGTGGTAGTGGTACCAAGATACTCCCAACAGCATCCTACAGTGGCAGATGGTTCGAACGGCCCAAGTGTTTACTAACAGTAAACTAAGTTGTAGTCCATACACATGGGCACCATGCCAGCATCAAATCAGAAGTGGCTTTCTATACTCTGTGGTAGGAAGAGAGAACTAGAAAGGCCAAAGTGCAGAGTTTGGTGTAAACCATGCAGAGATCTGTGTGGAAAAAGATGTGAGACTATGTACTTGTATGAGTGTGTGCATGTGGTATGTGCATGTGTGTACTTCTGTGTCTGTCTTTGTACATGTGTGAGTTAGGCAAGAACCTTGGAAAGACACCCAAACTTGTAGCACTGGGTGTCTCCAGAAAAGACTGAGGGGGTGGAGGGCAAACGTTAAAAGGGAACCCTGACCTTTGTGCCCATTGAGTCCTTTAGAAATCAAAGCCACATGGATGTGTTAATTAGCCAAAATGATGGGATTTAATATTTTAAAATCTAATTTAACCAGACCTTATTATGGAAAAACAGTTGTTTGTCATATACCAAGGTGGTTAAACATGCTTAGTGGGTGTGTAGTGTACATGGTGTGGATACGCCATATGAAGGGGCAGTTTGTGTCCCAGGATAGAGTAGGACAGTGTAAGATTCATTTTTCTACTCAGAACAGCTACTAATCTAAAACTTATCAACTGTTTGCTTTTGGAATTTTCCACTTAATATTTCTGTGGAATTATAACTGTAATCAAGGAAAGTAAAATCCCAGACAACCGAGGCTAGTGTGTGTGAATAGGACAGTGTCTGCCGTTTGCCTGTTTCTTCTCCATTCTTCCTCCTTTCTCTGCCTTGCTGTAGGATTGGTGTGGAAGGCCTCCCAAGGAAGGGTGGAGAAGAACACTTACAGGGTCCCTATCACAGTCTCTGCTCGCATTACTGAGTGTACATCTCCCCTAGGGACCCAGCTGTGCTCGCAGTAACTGTGCCCTGCAGTGTGTGGCCCTGGCCTTTGGGCTCCAGGAAGACTGCCTCTCCATTTTGACTTTCCATCCCAGAGATGGGAGACACTTGGATGAAAAAGGAAAAAAACATTCTGGCAAACATAATTCTCTCCTTGTAACTTCCGCTGTCTTGGCCCTTAGGACCTCACAGGCCCAGCCCTATTGGTAGAGTATCATCAGAGAGGGTTGTCAAGGGTGATGGAGGGAGAGGAACACTGAGGCTAGACACCGTGTCCTCTGATCTGGCCAAGACAGTGTGTGCTCATCCCATGGACAGAGAAATAAGAAGCCTGATTAGAAATTAAACCTCAGTCACTCACAGACATCTCTCTGTGACATCAGCGCCGTTAAGATGGGTGTTTTAGCTGGAGGATGTGAGAGAGAAAGCTGTGGAGTAGCTCTTCCGTGAGTGGCCCTCAAGCCTGGCTGTCCCTCAGGCTCACCAATAGCGCTTACATACAGTCACCTCGTGTGTGGTGAGAGCCGTGTGTGGTTAGCCGGTGACATCGTAGGCGACATGGAGAGCGCTGAGTGTGAACTGAGTGTCTCTGGTGCCTCCTGCTGGTAACCCTTTCAGCCACGGTAGCTCATACAGAGATGCTACCAAGCCACTCTTTCAAAGCCGGCATGATGTGCGGCTATCCTAACGGCGCTACCTAACAAACCGGAGCTTCACTATGCAGCCTTAAACACTGTATATTCACTGTATAAGTCACCTTATGAGCTATATAATTGTTTTAAGTATGTGGTGTTTTATTTGTGTTTATATCTGTGTATTGCATAAGTGTCTGCTTTCCGCATAGTCAAGAAGAGGGCATCAGATCGTCTGGAGCTGGAGTTATATACAGTTGTGAGCCACCATGCAGGTGCTGGAACTTGGAGCCAGGTTCTCTGAAAGAGCAGGGAATGGTCCTAACCACGGAGCCCTCCCTCCAGCTTCAAGTTGGATAATCTTGAGAAAACAGACCTGCAAGCACCTTAGTTAAGACCACACTGCTGAATGAAGATCTAGCACCCTAGGGACCATGACACAATCTGCCTCCACGTTTAGCTGCCATAGTCACTCACACACATTCATTTTCTCTACAACTATCCATTCATTCAACACAAAATTGAGTGCTGAGCACTAGTCTAGATTCTGGCTTATAGGACAAACACGGTGACATCTTTATTCTAAAGTCTTCCCAATAAACAACACAGAATATGTCTCATGCCAGTGTGGACCGATGCTGTCAAAACAGCTGAAGCAGGGAAAGGTACAGAGTGGACCAGGAAGTGTGTCTTGAAAGATGGCATGAGAGGGAAGGTGTGATGGAGAGATGGATAGCTAGCCAGGAACAGCCAGACATCTTTGAGGTCAGTATTATTGGAGACAGTGGCGGACCAGGGAGGCAGCAGCAGAAAGTGGGCAGATAGAGAGGAGTGAAGAGGGTATTCCTAGGAGTGTGCTGGGACACCAGGAAGTAGCCACAGAAGACAAAGAAAGAATCAACGTGGCCTGACTTCTAATAAGACTGCTAGGTCTTCTGAGTGGTTCATGGCCAGGAGGGGGCAGAGTGGAGTCAGGAGGTCCTTGGGGGAGCTATCACAGGAGTGTGAGCAACGTTGGCCAGGCTGACAGCAAGGTAGGCTGTGAGAAGCAGCAAGATCCCAGCATATGTTCAGGACAGACCCTTTGGGATTCGCTGTAGGGCAGACAGGTGAAGAGCGAGGGAGAGGCCAAGATGTCTTCTGAGGTTCTAGCCTGAACCTCTGAACTGTGCCCAGCAGCATCTTTGGTGCCTTGCAGGAAATGTTAGTCACATCTGAGTCAGACAGGAAGCGTTTGCAAGCAGGGACGCACCCCCTCTAGCAACATCATCATATTAAATCTTCCTTCCCAAAATAGCCCCGGCCTGACAGCCTCCCAGAGAGGATGGAAACCTTATTCGCAAATAATTCTCAAAGCTGACTCCCTGGGGGTCTGAGGCAGACTTTAATCATCACCTTCCCATTTTCTCCCAAGGATGAACATAGCAACACAAACAAGGGGCATCAGTTTTGAGAGCAGAATCCAAGATCCCCCGCAACTCCGCCCATGGTGCCCGAGTCACTGCTGGGCGCTTCTTCAATGGTGTCCGCTCTTCCCTGTGTGACTCAGAAGATCACTAGCTCTCAGGCAGAGAGGAAAAGTGAGAGGTGGTAGGAAGTGATGGGCACCTTGAGAAAGGTTCAGTGTGAGGAGACTTGAACTGGATAAGGTCAGGGAAAGCCCGAGAGCCGCCTGCTACAGGCTCAGGATTTGTGGGTGGAAGGCTTACTGTTTTGGTTTACATTTGTAAAGCACTTGTCAGTGCGCCCTAGCGAACGGAGAAGCTGTGGGTGTGCCGTCTGCCTCCACCGGCCTTCTGGCAACTCTAAAGCCATGATAGGCCAAGATGGTACCTTTCTCCATCCTTTCTTGTTTTCCTGGCTTGAATTCTACTGTTCTTCGTTTCTTTCTATGTGCTTGGTAGAGCTCAGCGGTTAAAGGTTACCCTAGCAAACATGTGCTTCTGCCGTGCTCAGCACGGCTGAACATGTTGAAGAGCTCATATGAACCTCCATCCTTTCCCAGTCCCCTGGGCTGGGGTTACAGGAGGCAGTCACCACTCCAGGCTTTATATGTGGGCTCTGGGGATTCTGAACTCAGGTTCTTGTGCCCACATGGCAGGTGCTTTACCAACTAAGCCTTCTCCCCAGGCCAGCACCTGGCACATTTAAGGTGATTATTAAGAGAGGGATGGCAATGCTGATCTATGCTGACCCTCCATAGAGAGACTGACAGGAGAGGGCAGGGCTGAGAGATGGAGGAAAGAGACAGATCATTTGGGTTTTCTTTGGACATTCTATGAGCTAGCTGGTTCAACATTAGTTATGTGTGCCAACAAATTCCCTTTGGGACTTAAGCCAACTTGATTTGGGATCCATGACAGGCATTCAAAGACTTTCCTGCGTGACATGAGACACCATGCAAATTTGAGTAAATTGCATCACGTAGCTGCTCCCTGAGGTAGGTCTGCTTATCTACACTTCATAGAATTTCACCTTGGAAGGCCAGCTGCCAATTCCTGAGCCTGTCACTCGTCCTCAGCACTTATGGGGACCTTGAGGGCTTGCAGATGAACTTCTGAGTGTACCTCTCTGTCCCAGTGGCAGCTTGGACCTCCGGAGCTGTGCGCTTCTTGTTCACAAACCCATGTGTCCATATAGTGCCCCACCCATCCTGACAGCACTCGGACAGGTGTGCTGCACAGATGGTCTTCTTTAGATTTATTTATTTACTTTATGCATGTACACATTTATGCCAGAAGAGGGCATCAGATGCCACTGGAGATGGTTGGGGGCCACCATGTGGCTGCTAGGATGAACTCAGGATGTCTGGAAGAGCAGCCAATGCTCTTAACCACTGAGCCATCTCTCCAGCCCTTAGATAGATGTTCTTGCACAGACTGTCTAAAATCTGATCCAGTATTCCAAAGCACATGTGGTTTGTTTTGCTTTGTTTCTTATTTTTACCTATTTCCAGAGGTAAGAACCAGATTCAATGATACGATCAATGAGGACAATTCAAGCATAGTTTAAAACACACACACACAACAACAACAACAACAACAACTCTGCTCCACTGAGCACTTATGAGCCACATCAGGAGGGGCCTATGTGTGACAGTGGCGCTCACATCTCACACGGCTCTGGGAGCCATGATGGCTGATTCTAGCCGATTGCTAGGAGAAGCACTTTATACCGAACAGCACTTTAATCTCTGTGGTAGTCCTCACACAAGCCTTTATTTTCATGCCACTGCGAGCCAGGTTGGGGAAGAGAGTTCATGTGATTCATAGACACCACATGAGCCACCAGCATCAAAAAGTCCAGAGCTGAAGCTGAGTTGTGACCTTGTCTGGGAAGACCGGCTGTTCTGTGTGGTGAGGGAAAAGGGGGTCTGTGGCCACTGCAGAGGAGAGAGATGAGCCAAGCAAAGGGCTGGTCACCAGAATTCTCTCAGCTGGAGGCTGCCTAAGCTGATGTGACCCATCTCCAGAGCTGTTCCTGGCCTTTCAGGCTTTCCTGGCTCCACTGCTCTCTGAACATAGTTTTTGTGGCCCAGTCCCCGCTCCCGCTGACTCCCTAAGACTGTTGACTTTACCAATGGCCAGTCCCCACCCGACTGCTGGAATCACCACTATCCAGTCCCAACTTGAGCAGAGAACCAAGTCCTACTGAACTTCTCTCCTAGTCACTCATCGGAACACCCTTTAAGGCCCACCCAGGCTGCTGCTGCTCTCCCTCAGCCCCTCACCACAATCTGGGCTTCCTCTTCCTCCCTAACAACCCTGGGAGGAATTTCACATAACTCAGTGCTTGGTCAGCTTAGCCCTGCATTTCAGACCAGTCCCTGGAGTTTCACAGGGTGTCAGGTTCACGACTTGTAAAGCAGGGGAAATAGGAGTGGGTTGCTAAGTAACTGACCTGCGGTCCATTGAGTACGAGCTCTAGCAGAAAGCTAAGAAGTAACAGCTTTCCCCTTGACTTTGCTCCTTTTCTTCCCAACAGCTATCCCAGCCGAACTTCAGTTCAGCCTCAATTCCCAGAATGCGGAAAAGGGGCTGGCAGTGGCTGAGGCTTAGAGAGCAGTGTCCTCTCATCTGGTCTTAGCAGCATCACTGCCACAGCCCCGCTGGGCTAAGATGAGGATTACTCAATTGCTTAGAAGCTCAAAGTGTTTAAGATGTTTACAAACACATTTTACCTTTTGCTTTCTTTCTGCTTCACAGCCGCAAGCTGTTGAAGGCCATAAAGCTACTGCCAATCGTCTCGTTCTGTGTGTGAGAAAAGCACGGGCTAGGAGAGGAGGTGGCAGAATCTTGAGTTCCATAGCCGGTGACTGAGTCATGAATTTGGCTCCCAATCCCAGAGCACCTTCCTCTGTTCCACTGGTTGGGTGCAGAGCCCCCCTAAGGAACAATCTTAAGGTAGGAGTGCACAGCAAGGTGGGGTAGATATCACAGTTCACAGAACCTGGAGCAGGGATGACTGTGACAATCTTCGTAGACAGGAGGACTGTGGACAGGTCTGGCATGGGCCAGAGTCTTAGCAACAGCATCTCGGGGACCCTGGTCAGTGGCGCCGTCTGGGTGCTACTGCCTATGGCTCACAGCCTTCACAGTACTGCTGCCAGAAGAGGCCCTACCCAAGATCCACTAGAACTGGGGAAAGATGGTAGGGCCAGGTTATGATGTGCCATTCCCAGCTTAGCCACACGTGCGCTAACTGAGTCTACACAGCATCCTGACCTCTCTGACCTCCCATTCCCCATCCATAAACCCACCAGAGAAGAGCAGATGAAACAAGGGAGTGTGGGAATGTCTGGAGCATTGGAAGACCTCAAAGACTATGTTCACTGCCTTAGGCAATGGCTATTCTTTCCTAAGGGCCCAAAAGTTACTGCTCTGGACCTGGCCTTGGGGAAAAGGGAACACCAGAACTTCCTCTAGCACCATATACCTTCACAGCACAGTGTGGATGTCGCCAACAAGGCCTTCAGAGATTCTTACTGAAGCATCAGTGTTCTAACGAGCTCTTTGTTGGGGACACTAGGCAGCATGGGAAGGAATGGGTAGGACCCTTCTTAGGAGTGTTACTCTAACCGCAGGGTCTGAGAGAATTTCTGGGTCTTGGTGAATCCACTCTGTAGTTTGTGTGAATGCGAAATAGAGGCTTATTGAGCAGCTACTCTGTATGGGTGGCAAGGTGACCACAAACGCACGGCTTCTGTTCATTGGGGCACTTTTCATGGAATTCTCCCTCTACTCCTTCTCCCTAGCAACTGTAACATTCCTCAGTGGGAGCCATCATCCTGCCCTTTGAATACATGAGATGACTTGGCCAAGGTCATCCAGCTAGCAGTGGAAAACTCATGATTCAAGTTCAGACATGAAATTTACAGAGACTGTCTGGCTCCTTTTCACCTCACCTCTGTTGTTAGCAGAAAGGAGACAGAGGAGACATTGGGGCATGGGGTGGAGTCTGATCAACCAAACTGCCTAGAGAAGGATTCGTGGCATAAATAAGTTAGGGATGAGGCAAACAGAGCGAAGTGGATCTGATTGGAGAGGGCCTAGATGGGAACTTAAATGGTGTGTGTGTGTGTGTGTGTGTGTGTGTGTGTGTGTGTATGTGTGTGTATGTGTATGTGTGTATATGTGTGCCTGGTGTATGTGTGTGTGGTATGGGAAGTCCTTCTGTATATGTGTTGCTTTTATTGGTTAATTAATAAAAGCTGTTTCGGCCAGTGGCTTAGCAGAATACAGCTAGGTGGGAAAACTGAACTGAATGTTGTTGGGAGAAAGAAGGCAGAGTCAGGGAGACGCCATATAGCCGCCGGGGACAGATGAGCCGGAACCTTGCTGGTAAGCCACAGCCACGTGGTGATACACAGATTAATAGACATGGGTTAAATTAAGATGTAAGAGCTATTCAATAAGAAGCTAGAGCTAATAGGCCAAGCAGTGATTTAATTAATACAGTTTCTGTGTGGTTATTTTGGAGCTGAGCAGCTGGGAACAAACAAGCAGACTCTTTCAACATGTGTGTATGTGTGTGGTACCTGGGTGCACTGTTGTGCGATTGCATGCGGAAGTCAGAATTATTATAGTTCAGGCAGCTCCATCATTCTTGAGACAGGGCCTCCCATTGGTCTGGAGCTTCACCAAGTCAGTTAGACTAGCTGGCCCGCAAGCTTCCAGGATCCTCCCACCTTAGCCTCCTGTCTTGCCATCCCCAGGATGACAAGAATGTACACTGCA
Source organism: Ondatra zibethicus (assembly GCA_004026605.1). Taxonomy (NCBI): domain Eukaryota; kingdom Metazoa; phylum Chordata; class Mammalia; order Rodentia; family Cricetidae; genus Ondatra; species Ondatra zibethicus. The sequence goes on along the minus strand of PVIU01000900.1, from coordinate 55,009 downwards.
CCTGACGTTGTATGTGGATTCTCAGGATCTGAACTCAGGTAATAATACTCATGAAGCATACTTACTGGGCTATCTCCCCAGCTCAAAACCTGGAGTTTCTGTTACTTAATTTATTGCAGTCTTATTGGTGACAGGAACAACCTGATATTCCCCAAGTGTCCATCGGTCATATGGTGAAAGACATCCTGAATGTCTTACAAGACTGATCAGTCTGTGCTTCTGTGGAACAACCCCTAAGTCTCTGCTGGGTTTCTCCAGTTCTCCAGACCATGCCCCTCCCTGCTCTATGCTGGCCTTTTGGCATCAACGAAGCACCTTGGTTTCTTGCAGCATACTGGAGGGTGGGAAGACAGGGGAGTTAGGGCATTTCTTCCTTGTTCCCCTCACTTGGGTAATGCCCAGTTTCAGCCTCATTTGGCTCTATAACACTCAATATTCCTGGATGCAGTTACTGTCTTTCTTCCCTCTGCCCAATATTCCTGGATGCTGGTACTCTCTCTCTTCCCTCTGCCCATTACGCAGTAAAGCCTCTACAGTTAAACCGTGTGGAACCCTGTTGCCTGCTGGGACACTGATAATGATGCAGGTGCCTTATTATTATTATTATTATTATTATCAAAGGGACCCCCCCAAAAGGAAACAATGCACGAACTGACCTCCCAAGAAACTTTCCGATGATCTTCACCATTAGCGTCCCCACCAGGCCACCAATCGCGAATATGGACACAGTCACAGACCAGAGCAGGGTCAAGGTATTGGGGTCTATGGGATGTCCATGCCTTCGGTACCAGGTTGCATTGTAAAAGGCCTTGATATACTGGAAACAAAAGAGAGGAGTTATTTCCTTCTGCTCTGCCTGCACTGGAAGTGAATCAAAAAGGGTCTTTACAGGGTAGTTTCATCATGCTGGGCCACTCACAGAACTCCACACTTGACCTCACTGGGTTCTTCTAACAAATATAGGGAATGGTCCTTACAGCATGATTCATTTGTGGAGTGTGAAGCCTGGGAGTCAAGCACATCTGGACCTAAACTCTGATGTCACTACACAGTGGCAACAATGTGGAGGCCCAAAGAGGCCAAAGGTCAGAAAGTTTGGGACTTATTTCTAGTTCATTCAAGATTATTGTGCTTCTACCTCAAACAAAGGTCCCACCTAGTTGTAAATCGGTGTTCTGCTCTCTTAAGGCTGTTGTCAACAGCTGTGGCTAGCTGCCAGACCTTGTGTTCCTGGAATAGGGTAGTAGTTGGTTCCTACCTAAAAGTCTAAAGCTCCAACTAAGCTCCAGTTCTCTTTATGGAAATAACTTGGGGTCCTACCCAGGAGTGGTTGTCTACAGTGTTTGGTCTGGGGCGTGAGTCTAGGGCACGAGAGTGATGACCATAGCCCACGACCTTCAATTGGTGTGTTCATTTCCTTGTATCTGTTAATGCAGTCTTTTGTCTTACTACCTTTTGGGGTCAGGGGTATTTTAAGCAGATGGAAATTAAACATGGGTGAATTTTCAGTACTCACTGAGAAATTCCCTCCCAATACTATCCTATATGTTTTTCCATTTTATTTTTTTCATTCACGTCCTCATATTCTTTATTATATTTCTAAATCCCCACTCCTCCACTCTGGAGAAAGGTATTTTTGTCGAGGCTGACCCCTGACAGTTAAAAGTGCACACTTCTAACAGAAGTACCACCATGCAATAGTGAAGGTATGTTACAGAAAAGACAATAAACAGGAAAGAAAAATGTTCACTTGATTGAGTCAAAAGTCAAATCTCTTTTTCGCCAAAAGATACCTTCGGGAAAATGAAGAAAAGGGTCTAGTGAAATGCCTTTGTTGCTAAAGGTGCTTGCCACCAAGCCTGAAGACCAAAGTTTGATCCCTGAAATCCACATAGTAAAAGGATAGAACTGGGTCTCTCAAATTGTCCCCACCCTGCTCTCCACACATGTATCATAGCATACATCCACATACAAATAAATAAATAACACAATTAAAATTGTAATGATTGTCCTGTCTCTTTAAGAGACAAGCCATGCCCACTCCCTCCCCATCTGCTGAGGCAAGCCGATCTTCAGCTTCCAGCCTGAGTTCTCTCTCTTTTCTGTCTCTCTGTCGGAGAGGCAGCTTCAGTCTCTCCTCCCCCTCTCTCTCTCTCTCTCTCTCTCCCCCCCCTCTGCCTCTTTGTTCTTCTCCCCTTCTCCCTTCCCTTCCATAACCACTAAATAAATATCCAACCTCACTCTGCATGGTATGCGTATCCGTCTGTCTCTCGCCCACCACCGCCACATGGCTCGCTGGTGGGAACACCACCAGGACCAGCCATCTCCGGAGACCTGCCACGTGGTCTCATGCGCTGTCCCTGCCTGGGACTGGTTGCTCTCAGGACCCACTGCCCCCTGCCTGCCAGGGATCCTGCAGCAATTTTTAATTTTTTCCATTACAAAAATTCTTTTTAAACTTGCCAGTGGTTATGCACACCTTTAATCCCAGCACTCAGGGAGGCAGAGGCAGGCAGATCTCTTTGAGTTTGAGGCCAACCTGGTCTACAGAGTGAGTTCCAGGAAAGACAGACAGGCTGCACACAGAGAAACCCTGTCTTGAAAACAAAAAACCAAAAACCTTTTAAATGAAGACAAGCAATAGACTGTGTTAACATATTTGTAATGCATATAGCTGCAAAGGAAAAATGTTCACAATGCATAAAGAACTCTAAAATATCCATTAGAAGACAAACACAGGACTAGAGAGATGGCTTAGTGGTTAAGAGCACTTGTTACTCTTCCAGTGGACCCAGGTTTAGTACCCAGCACCCACTACAGTTCCAAGGGATATGATGCCCTCTTCTGGTCTCCTCAGGTACTGCATGCAGTGGTTCACAGACCCGTATGCAGACAAAACACACCTGCACATAAAAATATTTTTTTAAAATAAGACAAATATAATTAACAATGATCAGAAGACCTGAAAAGACCCTAAACTATATTCACATGTCCAATTAGGCAACCACAGACTCAGTACCATTAGTCAAAGTGACATTCAAACAAACCACAGTGAGATCTGTCTAGACATCCACCCCATCATCATCACTGCAGCTACATTTGGGACACAGGCTGGTGGGTCTAATGTGCAACAAATACTGGGGTCATGGTGCTCTATGCCAGGAAGTTCATTTCCCCAGTGCATTTACAGTCACACATTGCTAGTAATATAGGCCCACAAAACCTCAGCGCAGCTAGCATATGTCAGTACAGGAAAAGCTAGGGTTTGACTCTCACAGACCAAGCTCCATCCTTGTGATGCAAACAGCTTTTCACCTGCCAGATGGAAAGGATGACACTGACCTAGGGGTTGATGTGAGGGGCAAACAAGAACACGAAGCAAATAAGAAGTGCTGGAATGGAGCTCATACAAACTCCACTTAGACAAAGACACTTTAATGACCAGTTCAGCACATCTACTTCTAGAAAATTCCATTGCATAACTTTCCTACAGGCCCTAGGATATATGTACTCAAATGTCCATGGTGGCTTTGTCCGTAATAACACCAGAACAAGAATCCCAGGTGCTCATGGCAGAACAGATAAACAAATTATAGAACAATCAGAATGGGAAGCATTACAGCTACAAACGCGAGTGAACTATAGCTCCACACAGAGACAGCCTCTGACACCATAATTGCCATCTGAGGAAATCACACGATGGTTCCGTGCCTAAGAGTCAGAGAAGCAGAACTGAGTGTCTGCTGACGGAATTCCACACAGGTGACAAACTCTGAAGAAATGCCTTCAATGCCAGGCCAGTGGCTGTCACAGGTGATGCTGTGAGAGATGTCTACTCCCTCGGGACCTTCGGTTCATCACCCAGTTGGTGGCAACATACATTCTAGACTTACAGGCAACCTTTCATCCTGTGGGTGAACGCATGCATGAGAGACATGTTTGTGTCTTATATATTCTTTTGTGAGTATCTGTATGTAGTCCCTTTAACACTTAAACAGAAACGGAAACAATGGAGAAATGTTCCAGGAGGAGGGGATTTGAAACAACATGGTATAGACTGGGGAGGTGGAGTAAGACACTTCACACCCAAGCATGCAGACCTGCGTTCTGTCCCCAGAGTCCATATTTAAGAAGGAAATCTGGCACAGTGGTACATGGTTGTGATCCTGGCATGGGAGACAGAGACTGGTGGATCCAGCCTAAGTAGCCAGACAGTAAACTGAATCAGCATGCCCTAGCCGAGGAGAGACCTTGCCTCAAAATAAACAAAACCAAATGGACAGCTCCTGAGAAACACCTGAGGAGGTCGTGGACATCTGGCCTCCTCTGCACCCACATATGCACGCATATATGTACATGCTCTCGTAGATGATGAACACACACATGTGCAAACACACACGTATCCACCCACACAATTGAGACAGCAAGGTGGGAAAAGGCTTGGGTGTTCAAAGAAGGAGAGAGTTGGTGGTGGGGGAATGAGATCAAAAGGGGAAAGATGAGCAGGTGGAGGTGGAAGGGTCATAAGAGATTGAAGGATCCTGATCATAACTGTGGCTTCCTTACAGTTTACTATGGGTAGAATGGGTTTTAGAGCAAGGGACGGGCATGGTGTGTTCGCATTTTCACAGGATCCCTCTGGCTACAGGGTGGAAAGAGGGAGAATTGAGGTAGAGAAGAAACTGGGTGTCCCGTTGAGAGAAGTGTTAGGACCCGTGCAGCCTCTCAAACACCATGGAGTCCTGAACTAAACACTGGGCAGATGTGGGTAGATTAGAGACTGCTCCTGGGTGTAGGGTAGACAGGACTTGCTGAGTGACGGGCTGCAGATTTACAAAGGGGGAGATATTGAAGAATGTGAAAGAGAAACAGAAGACCTCCAGGTTTCACATGTAAAAGTTCTAAAGGCTAGGGAAGAAGCATGGATGGAGGGAAGGCATCTTCTCCTTGGGAGGTATCAATCTTCTTTTCATTCTCTCTGTTCCCCAGATCTATAACCTCTTGGCTAGAACACATTATCATCAAGTAGAGTATGCCCTATTGACAACAAAGTTCCCACACAGGACATCCATTTGCCATCACCCAATGGATTCATCCAATAAGCATGTGCTGAACATCAGGCCCTGAACTGGACATGGAGGTCAACCAAACCTAACCCCAAATCTCAAAGAAGTAGCAGCCTAACAGAGCTGACAACACTTAAGGATGCTTTTGGCTGCAAGTAACAGGAAACTTCTGCTTAAAACGGCTAAACCATGAGGATACTTAACTAAATGGTAGCTTGCAGCAGTGGTGAGCACGGAGACTGGGCAGCCCAGTGGCTCAGGAACTCAGGAGCTTCCTGATGCTTCTCTCTGCCTTCCATAGTTTGTCCTCATCCTAAGCTGCATCCTATCATAACCATAGGATGCTACTCATAGCAATTCTGTTCATGTGCTTTCCCATTCGGGTATAGCCAGAGAAAGCAATTCTGGGCCCTGGTTCAAGACTCTCTACTGGAAAGAACAGATTAGAACCTTCCTTCCCATCCTTCAAAAGAAGCCAACACACTGATCTTGGACTTTTGGACTACAGAGCTGTGAGACCACGCAGTTCTGTTGTTCAAGTCCGTGGTACTGGTAATAGCAGCCTTAGCAAAACCACATTGTCTCCAAGGATTCACCACCCCGTCCTTTAACCAATCTACATCACCACCGCTGCTCACCAGGGCTGCTACAGTGCTAATCTTTGGGACCTCACCAAATAAGTGGCCATGAGCATCCTCGCTGAAGGAATACATCTCTGTCAGTGGCTAGATGCCACATAGACATGAACGGCTTAGTCGTGTGAAGTCTCTGCATACACTAGTTTTCTTCCTATTTGGGGACAGGACTCACCTTTCTCACAAGGCCACTTACTACTTTGGAGGCTGAGAATGTTACATACCCTTTTGTAGTATCCCCCTTTCCCCCCCTTCCCCCCCCCACCTCTTGCCCAGCTAGGGAGTGAGCATGAAGACAAGACTCAGCCAATCTGATGCCTAAGCTTCAAATGCCACCCAGATGGAATGTGGCAACTTTCCACAGCAGCTGTTGGGTGGTGACCTGTGCTGGGGAGGGCTGAGGTGGATGCCTCAGTACCAGCTCTGAATGTGGATTTGGGGCATGATCCTGGGTGGAGAACCCCTTGGCTCAACTCACTATTCTTTCAACAGCTTTTTAGCATGAGTCATGCAAACTTCTTTGTGTAGCTTAAACCATCGAAACCACCAAATGACACATTGTCTCATGTTTTACCTCAGACAATCTGGGGGTAGATTCCTTCATGTGCAAATGAGACTTCTAAGTGGCAGAGGCTGTGGAAGGTTGTGAGACGAGTGTGGGTGGTGGGCATTTGTGCTGGAACTGCTGCCTTCGGGGCCCAGACGAGCGACTCCTGTATACACTATGAAACAAACCACAGTGGGGCCAAAGTGGAACTGCTGAGTCCACTCGTACATTTGTGGGTTTAAAGGAAACCAGGCGCTGGAGAGATTGGCTCGATGGGTAAAAGCTTTTGCTGCTCTTCCAGAGGACCAGAGTTCAGTTTCAAGCCACCTGTAACTCTAGTTCCAGATAAACCAGCATCTTCTATTGACCCCAGGACACACATGTGAGCATATACACATAAACACGAATAAAAATGATTTTTAAAATAACTAAATAAAAAGTTTAAATCAACATCAGTCAAGCCTTCGTATGAGCTAAACTCTGTCAGATCCTGGAAATACAATGAAAACACCTGAGGAGCACAGAGTGCACAGGAGCAGGGGTGAGGGCAGCTGAGTCCCAGGGTTGGGAGCACAGGGTGCACAGGAGCAGGGGTGAGGGTGGCTGAGTCCCAGGGATGGAAGGGAGCACAGGGTGCACAGGAACAAGGGTGAGGGCGGCTGAGTAACAGGGATGGGAGCACAGGGTGCACAGGAGCAGGGGTGAGGGTGGCTGAGTCACAGAGACAGAAGGGAGCACAGGGTGTATGGGAGCAGGAGTGAGGGTGGCTGAGTCCCAGGAACGGAAGGGCCCCAGAAAGTGAAGGTTACTGGGCATCCCAGGACCACAGCAATTATAAACAGGGGCCAGGCCTCCCTCTGTGGAGAAGCTTGTAAAAGTAATGAATGTGCAGAAATTCTCAGGCACCCCTCCTGCCCCTGGATAGACAGGATCTCAACACATGGAGAAGGCTGCTCTTGCTTCTGACCTTGGCCCCTATTGCAAGCCTGCACTGATTCAATTAAACTCACTCACAAGAAGTGTAGCCAGCACCTACCCTGGAGAGCCTGCCTCTTAGTACCTCCTTGGTAGCAATGCCCCGTGTCCAGGAATTACTGGGAGAGAACTCACAGGAGTTGGGCTTAGAGAAAACAGTCTCTTACCCACTGAGTTGTGCCGCACCTGGGAGCCTGGTGGGAGATGGGACGGAAGACGACCACTAACTACCACGTGCTGCTTGGGGAGCCTGCAGAGATTTCTTGCTTTCGTTTTGGAAAATCACACAGCAGAAGCCTCTACAGAAAACTCTAGAAACTAGAAGACCTGTCGGGGACAGTCTGTGTCCCCTAAAACATGCAACTCACAGGTTCCCTGAAAGCCCTCCAAAGCACTGCCTGTGGGGACTAGTGTGTCTTCCTGCTGGGAAGCCAGAGAAGGCCCAGAAGACAGTCTGTGTGGTCGCTAGAGCCAGGTGATGAAACTGCTTCTAATTTATCACACACATTTGAGATTCCCGGGCTGCTGTCGGTGTAACCTGCAGTGTGTGACACCACAGGTGGCTGTGGGCACGCTTATGTGTTAAATTGGGCTTCTGTTTTGTGTCAGATAGCCACAAGAAATTAGAATAATAAAAAAAAACACGAGTCAGGTGCTCCGCACGTGTAACCATGGACTCCTCTGAGAACCTAACGTCATCACCTCCACCCACAGCCCTATGGATGAGCAGCATTTTCAGTTCTCCTTCAGAGCAGGTGAGGAAATGGATCCACAGCCATGAAACACTTGCCCAAACTTACAGCACTGGCATGTGCTTTTGTCAGGAATGAAGCCCGGACAGTGGCCTGATACAAATCTTTTTTTTTCTTTTTTTTTATTGATTTTATTGAGCTATACATTTTTCTTTGCTCCCCTCCCCTTCAACCCTCTCTCAAGGTCCCTCCCCATGCTCCCAATTTACTCAGAAGATCTTGTCATTTTCTGCTTCCCATGTAGATTAGATCTATGCAAGTCCTCATTGTTGTCTAGGTTCTCTGGGATTGTGAATTGTAGACTGGTTTTTCTTTGCTTTATGTCTAAAAGCCACTTATGAGTGTGTGCATATATTTGTCTTTCTGGGTCTGGGTTACCTCACTCAATAGGTTTTCCAGTTCCATCCATTTGCCTGCAAATTTCAAGCTGTCATTATTTTTTCTGCTGTGTAGTACTCCATGTGTAAATGTACCACATTTTCCTTATCCATTCTTCGATCGAGGGGCATTTAGTTGTTTCCAGGTTCTGGCTATGACAAACAAAGCTGCTACGAACATAGTTGAGCACATGTCCTTGTGGTACAATTGAGCATCCTTTGGATATGTACCCAAAGGTGGTATTACTGGGTCTTGAGGAAGGTTGTTTCCTAATTTTCTGAGAAATCGCCACACTGACATCCATAGGGGTTGTACCATCTTGTATTCCCACCAGCAATGCTGAAGTGTTCCCTTTTCCCCATAACCTCTCCAACATAAGTTGTCATTAGTGTTTTGGATCTTGGCCATTCTTATAGGTGTAAGATGGAATCTCAGAGTTGTTTTGATTTGCATTTCTCTGATGACTAAGGATGTTGAACATTTCCTTAAGTGTCTTTCAGCCATTTTAGATTCCTCTGTTGAGAGTTCTCTGTTTAGGTCTGTACTCCAATTTTTAATTGGATTATTTGTTCTTTTGATGACAAATTTCTTGAGTTCTTTGTATATTTTGGCGATCAGCCCTCTCTGACACAAATCTTAATCACTACTTTATTCCAACTCTTTTTAAAAAATAATTTTTATTTATTTTTGAAATTCTGATTTATTTATACAATGTGTTACGCTCATATCCATCCACCTCTACCTCCCCACAGCTTCCTCTGGTGCCCCTCACCTCATTACCCTCCCAGTCTCATGCCTTTCTTTCCCAAGTCTTTTTAAAAGAATTTAAATTTAAGGATTTTTTTAAAAGTGTATGAATGGTGTTGTCTGCACATATGTCTGTGCACCATGCTTGTATCATGCCCACGGAGAAAGAAGACATTGGAGCTCATGGAACTGGAGTGACAGACGGTTGTCAGCTATCATGTGGGTGCTGAGAATCTAACTTGAGTCCTCTGCGAGGGTAAAGAGTGCTCTTAGCTGTTGAGCCATCTCTCTAGGCCCTCCAACTGTTTCCTTTTAAAATGTGCGGGTGGGTGCATGTGTAGGTAAAAGCCGAATTCAACCTTGGGTGTCATTTCTCAGGAGCCACAGGCTTTGTTTGAGACAGGGACTCTCAGCAGAACCTAGAATTTGCTGGCTCGCTTCAGATGACCTGTCAGTGAGCACGAGGGATGCTCTTGTCTCCTCCTCCCCAGGGCTGGGATTACAAGCAGGCACGGGAATTTTACATAGGAGCTAGGGACCAAACTCAGGCTCTCAAACTGCAGCCAGCACTTTACCAACTGAGCTGTCTCCTCGGGCCTGACTTCAACTCTTTTCTTTAATTTTTCTTTTAATTTTTATGTGCATTGGTGTTTTGCCCACATGTGAGGATGATGGATCTGGAGTTACAGACAGTTGTGAACCACCATGTGGGTGCTGGGAATTGAACCCAGGTCCTCTGGAAGAACAATCAGTGCTCTTAACCACTGGGCTATCTCTCTTGCCCCCTGATTTCAATTTTTTATGTAGGAGGCATAGAAATGATTCTCCCAGCACCTCTGTTGCATGCTGCCTAGCTTTATGCCAAGAAGATGCACAGAATACTGCTGGCTGGCTGCCAAGCAGGAGGCTTTTGTGTCCACATTAGCTAGTCCGAGAAAGTTCACTTCAGCAACAGAACTTGGAAGAACCACAGAGTCTGTTAGACCTCTCCGGTTGGCATTTGTTATCTTTTGCTGCCTCTGAAAGCCATGTGACTTTATTCCTTGCATCTGGGTGAGGCTGCAGGAGGACTTTGTCCCCGACGAGTGTGAGCATCTTTCCTCACTACCTTTCCCTGTCAGCTGGTCATTCCCCCAGAAAGCACCAGGGAGCTCAAAGGCTACTGAGAGTGGTGGAACCACAGGCTTTAAGGATAAGAATCCCATGATCACCTGCCTTTGGTAGTGATGTGAGTTTCAAAAAGAGCATCCACGGTGTTGAGCCGCCGCTGTGGTGCTGAGCTTGTTACAGCAGCTGAGTATCCAAAGCACAACCCGCCTGTCTGAAACCTCACGTGACCACTCACGGTGACGCGAGGGTTCGTGGGACCAAGATTTAGGCCAAAGCGTGAGGATGAACAGGAGTGGACATATGGGCCTTTACCTAAAACACCTCTTTGTAATGTTTAGGGGGAACGATTCAGCTTCCATTTGAAGAAAACATCTTGCAACCCAAGAGGGTCTTCAGGCCATTGTGGTAGTGAGATTCTGGGCCAACTCTGCACCACCCTTGTCTTGTATCCAATGCTTTACTTTTTCATTGGCCCCACATCCAAGAAGCCTGGTCCTATGTCTTGTTTTGTCTTTACACATCCTATTCCATACCTTGGGAACCAGATCTCCACTAATAAGCTTCTGTCCTTCTATCTTCAGGGATCTCAAGAGCCAGTGAAGACATGTCTACCATGACACCATGAGCACAAGATCAGGGGAGTCAAAAGTGCAGGTGGTCTGGGTTCAAGCTGGACAACTATGGACACGGCACAAAATAACCGAGGCGCATAAGCTGGACATAATATGGACATAGAGGAGCTGCACATGGTCCGGTGGGACCGAATGGAGGCCCAGCTTAGGAGAAAGGCTGTAGGCCAACGCACGGGCTGGCTCTGACTGGCTTTACCCACACGCTGTAAGTGCGCACTTGGCCCTGCAGCTTGCAGAGGGTTTGAGTGTGCGTCAGCAGCTGTACTTTGTTGCACGGGTGTCCACTGTAAGTATAACTTAAAGGTTCTTCCAAGGTTTAGAGAGGATGAACCCAGGGTGGCAAGGAAGCTTCTGCATTTGGAACTAGATGGTGAGAAGACAGAACTTTAGAATGAACCCCATAATGTGTGCGAACTAGAGTTTAAACCACAAAGCAATGCCTAAGAGGCAGCATGGGTGAAGGGAAAGAGACCAAAGGCAGAACTGACCACCTTGACCCCAAGACTCGCTTGCACCTTTGAGTCCTTTTGTGACCTTTGCGGTGTCCTGATGTAGCTCAAGTTCCACGTCTCTGGGCAGTGTTGTTGGGGCCAAGGACCTTGGCATCTGTTTTGTTCCATTTGCATCTTTGCCACTTGACTGAATGAGTTGCTTAACCTCTCTGAACCGTAGGTCCTGTCACTAATGTCATTGACCCCCTTCAGGGATTTACTGTGAGAACTCATAGGAAGAAAATAAAAAGCCTAGTTCTGGGTCTTTAGAGTCCCACAGTAGAATCCAGGCAGAGAAGCAGCTGGTGGTGGAGGAATCAATATCATTATATTTCTATGTCTGTAAAATAAGGAAGGTCTAGACACATTTGCTTCCTAGGCCCAAGAATCTATAAATAATTCACCATTACCTCCCAGCCTAAAAACCCAAGGGCCATGCTTTGGCAATAAATTGACCTCTGCAATTCCCTTCCTCCAAAGGATGGCAGGAAATGCCAGGCAATGGAAGGCAAATTACCTTGCATTAATATCAAAAAACCTTGCCCAGTTTGTGATATTAATGCTGTTAGATTCATGAAGACCTTGGCAAGCATTCATCTGCAGTGACTCTCTGGGGTGCCATAAATATATACAGAAATAGAATACTTTGTGGGCAGCCCAGAGGACTCACGTGTTGCCTAAGAGAGCCAGACGTACCTGAGGGGCTTGTAAAGTGTCAGCATCAGCAAATGCCAGCAAAAGGAGGAAATAGATACAGATGCCCTTACCAGGGCTCCTGGCTATATATGCCACACAATCCCAGGGAGGGCACCTTACGTTGCCTGGCTCCCCACACCAAAGTGGGACACAGTAGGTGCTCACCACATCTCAGTGGCGTCCTCTGTAAGCAGAAGTACTGTTTCTAGATTGGTCTGAGTTTCTTCGACCCAGCAGTGTCTCTCCCTCCAGTTTCCCCTCCTTCCATCTGCCTGGGTCAGCTGTCCTACCTCTCTGATGGTGGTAGTCACTGGTCCCCATCCTACTGAGCAAGGGCTCCCTCAAGCAATGATGACACTGTGTTCTTTGCCTGACTGGAGCAACAAAGGCGTTTTCCCCAAGGAGTCTAATGACAAGAAGCTAAATCAGAGATAAAGGCTTCCCAGCTCTAGGAAGCTGAGACTCCAGGCGGCGGAAATTCCACCTCCTAAAACACCCAAGAAGGCCCCTTCTGCCAGTCAGCAACCCTCCCAGTTCTGATCAAAACCAAACCACACCCAGTGGAGACTCAGTGCTCCCAATTTAAATGACATAACGACACCTTAGAGACAAATTGGAAGTGACAGCCCTGACTTAGAGATGTGCAGTGTGGTGTGAAAAATCCCACGATGCACAGACTTCCCAGTGCATGGGAGGATGCGCATTATATAAACAACACACTGGTGGAGGTGGTGGGGTGAACCACGAGAAACAGCTTCAGAGCTAGCATGTCAAAAAGCAGGGCCACATGAAGCCTTCCTGGGGCCTCTGGGAGGAGCCGAGGCTTTGGCTGTTAGGATGATGGAGCAGGCTGCTCACTCTCCCCTGCTCACTCAACCCATGGGGTTATTATCCTGGCGTAGTCTCTAAGACAAGCGAGAGACATGGTCTGGCTCATGGAGGTGATTTATGCCAGGGGTTCTGTTGTTAAATCTCTGGCTCTTTTCCTAAGTCTGTTGCTTTTACAGCTGCCAAACAAGACCAGGTGAAAGCAAGAGAGAGGATGGAAAGTGGAGCAAAGGGGAGGAGACTCTTGGGTTCAGAGATGCCCTTTCTTTCAGCCTGCCAGCTGTTTCTGGCACAGTGGGACCTTGTCTCCCAGAAACAACATCCATAGCTAATTGAGCATCTCTGCTTGCCCTCTCATTTGGCTAGACTGCAGTCCTTCTTGGAGGTTCTCCTTGGGGGCTACCCCATAGGTCATTCTGCCCGATTCCGCTCTTCTTCAGTGTAGTGTAGGACAAGAGGGGCAGGGGTCCTGTTGACATCATCACTCTGTCCAAGCCTGCAAACAATCTCGCCTGCCCAATAACAGAAACTCATTCCAGCTACCAGAGAGCTGTGTGTGGATCTCAGACAGCTTACTACACCTGCAATGTCCCCATCCAGCCCTCCCTGGCCTCTTGAGTGCAGGCATGGGGAGACCACATAAACCAAGCCATCTTCCTCTGCAGCTCTGGCCACTACAGACTCTTCTAGCAGTACTAGCAAACCCAGTGTCCTGAAGAGCTCCATTCTCCCCCTTAAGGGCAAAGCTTAAACAGTATGAATCTGAGGACATTTGCCATGTCCTGCATCGGCATCTCTAGCCTGTCTGCATGACCACTTGAGAGTCTAGGCCATGTTCAAAGATGTCTGATTAGCATGTAAATTAGTCTAGGATTCTGAGGTCTTCTGCAAGGGCCTCCAAATGCTTCTGGCATGCATGTAAATAGGTTGATGGATGATGATAGACAGAAAGACAGATGATGAGAGAGATGGTTACTGGGAACAAACAAGCAAACAGGCCTGGGCAATCACTAATAATCTGGCAATAAAGCGAAATTCTAGGAAAGAAATATCACAGGAAGACTTCAGTCCAAGCCAGTCCATGGTGGTGCACGCCTTTAATCCCAGTGCTTGGGAGGCAGAGGCAGGCAGATCTCTGAGCTCGAGGCCAGCCTGCTCTACAGAGCAAGTTCCAGGACAGCCAAAGTTACACAGAGAAACCCTGTCTTGAAAAAAAAAATAAAACAAACAAACAAGCAAAAATGAAAAAGACTTCAGTCTGTGTTGGACACTACATAATTTGACCACATGTGAACTGTTCAGCCAGCTAGCCTTCTGCCAGAAACTAAGCCATCAGAAGTCCACTGGTACTTCCACTATCTCTTAGAACCCTAAACACAGGATTAGGCAATGATTTCCAGCCCAGTGTTTGTTTTGGTAAATAGTTTTATTGGCACACAGTTTTACTTATTCATTTATATTTTATCTCTGGCTGCTTTCTCACCATAAAGGCAAAGTTGAAGAATTGCAGAAAAAGAGCCACATGGCCTTGCTAAGCCAAATATGTGGTCTGGGCCTTTACAAATAAATGTTTGTTGACCCTGTATCAGGTCACTGGAAAAGAGCAGAAAGATGGGTCACTAGATGATTAGAACTGGGTCTGTCATCTGTGAACATAATAGGGACAGTACCTGAATTCTTACACAGGGCAGACTCACACTGTGGAGAGCAATTTGGTTGGGAGAGAGAGGCCCAGGAAACTTGTCTCACAACCACCAAAAAAAAAAATACCTTGCAAAAAATAAAAAAAAAGAAAATCCTTTAGAACCCTTACGTTTCTCTTTCCATCTGTTCAGAGCACATTTGCGGCAAATGCTCGCTTTGCATTGGGTCTTGCTCTAGATGGTGGAACTGCAGAAGCAATGAGATCAGAGATCCTGCCTGTAGTGGCATTTCACTTGTATCTTAATAAATAAAGCTTGCCTGAGGATCAGAAAAGTAAAACAGCCACCCTGGCCCTTACAGACCAGGCAGCAGTAACATGCACCTTTAATCCCAGTGGGCACACTAGGTTGTCATAAAAATTAGGCTGTGGTGGTGCATGCCTTTAATCCCAGAACTACAGAGAAATATAAAATTGGAGGAGACAGCTCTCAGACCTGTGTCTTCATGAAGCTTAAATTTTAAAATAGGACGAGAGACAAGAAGCAAAAATCTACCATCTCCAGTGGTGTCAGATACTACCAGTACTACAAGGGGAAATAATTCGACGGAAGGACTAGAGAGGCTTGGAGAGGTGCCATTCCACAGGGGCAGGCCAGGGAAAGTGTCACTGAGGAAGACAGATTTAAGAAGAGGGAGTTGGTAATCGAAGAGAAAGTGCCAGCTATCTAAAAAACGTTCCAGCCAAAGAGAACAGAAAGTGCAAAGGCCTTGTGGTTCTGGTGTATGTGGTGTCTGAGGGTCAAATGGATGAAGGAGGTGGGGAGAAAGCACCTTGTGTTGAGAACACTAACTAGGGGCCGGACTCCCCAGCTGAGCAGTCACAGAGATTTGTGTGGGTTTCTAAGTGTGATGGACGGGTGGGTGGATTTTGATGTACACTAAATTATCGAATATCCCTTTGGTCTCTAAGTGGAGGAGAAACTGTTGGGATCTGGTTGGAAACAGAGAAGCTCGTGGGATGGCTACAGAAAGAACTGGAGGAGAAGGAGCTGGCAGCCAGCATGGCCATCAATCCCTACCTCATTAGAGCCTTCCCTTCCTCAGCAGGTTCAATGGCTAAAGACAGTGACAACTTCCTGCAAGCTTGGATAGGTCTAATGTGTGTCAGACAGCTTTCTTGGGCCTGTGGGGTTCTTCAAGGCTAGAGCTTCAAGTGGCTTTTACATATGTGCTCTGCTCACATCTACTGGCTTGAAGTCACCACAGACCCTCTGTGGACACATGAAGTCACGTGGGGGTGCTCTCACCAAAGGAGCTCTGGGACAGGACAGTCAGAGTCTGGGAATCCCTGAAAGCAGTTGAATGGGTTCAGTTAGAGTAATGGCATTGAGGGAGAACTTAGGACAATGGTTCCTCTAGAAAGCTAGACATATTGGCCTCCACTGGCCGCTATCACATGGCGTTAGCTGAGACCCCTGACGGAATGGTCAGAAAGACGGAATGTGTGACTGTGAACCCTGGCTAGATCAACCAGAGCCCAAGTGGTGTGCATGTGTGTGTGCACATGAGCGTGCGTGTGTGCGTGCGTGCGTGCATGTGTGTGTGTGTGTGTGATTATATCAGAAATAAAAGAACTTCTTAAGGTCAGGCCTGCATGACAGTCAGGTCCAGGGTCTGTTACTGTGTGGATTGGTCAAGCAGCAACACACAGCCTCCCTCTTGGTAAGTAGCTGAAGCATGGATTCCTTTTGGGCCTTGTCACCTGGACCTCAAGTGTCCCATCACTGAAGCCAATGACCTGACCTCAGGAGGCAGTGCCACTGTGCTTGAGCCACAGCTGCAACTTTTCTCTCTCGGCTCCTCTTGGTGGCAACCTCTGCCACCCTCTCTGGACATCTCTGCCTTTGTGTGAGTTGTTCTTCCATCAAAAGGTCCCTGCCAAGGTTAAGGCTAACCTCCTGCCATGCTCCCATCTGCACAAGACACTCTCCCATGGAGAGTGTAGTCTGTTCCCAGCCCCTCTGGTGGCCTCATTTTCCCAGTCCTACCCTTCCCACAGGGCAAGAGATGATCCAGGGGCCACTGGACACTGAGCAGGGTCTCTCCAATATCTTTCCATCTCTCAGCTAGCTAGCTCAGGTGAGGTTTCACCATGCCCCACTGAAACCACTCCATGGAAGAGCTGGGATTCCCTCCACAAGACTGCTGGCTCCAGCTCCAGGGAGGTCTGGTGTGGGACCATGGTCTGTATTCTGTCAATTATATTTTAAATAAATGCTGATTGGCCAGTAGCCAGGCAGGAAGTACAGGAGGAACAACCAGACAGGAAGTAGAGGCGGGTCAATGAGAACAGGAGAATTCTGGGAAGGAGGAAGCCCATTCCTCTGCAGTCCTGACCCGACCACAGAAGAAGCAAGATGTGACTGCCCCACTGAATAAGGTACTGAGCCATGTGGCTAACATAGACAAGAATAATGGGCTAATATACATTATAAGAGTTAATAAGAAGCCTGAGCTAATGGGCCAATCAGTTTATGACTAATGTAGACCTCTCTGTGATTTCTTTGGGACTTAAGGACTGCAGGAACCAGGCAGGACAAGGACTGGGTGAGACAGAAACTCAGACAACAGAGGTCTGATCTAGAAGAGCCTCCTGAATGGCCCTCAGCCTGGCTCCCCTCTTGGGACGCACAGCCTGACCACTGCAGGCCTTCTCAGATAGCCCAGTCTCTGTTCCACTTCCTTAACCATACCTATACCTCCTTAGCCATACCCCAACAGTGACTCTAGTCTCCTCGGAACTCCCCGAGTAGCCTAGGTCCTTCCACAGCCCTAAGCTCATGGATCCAGTACGACAGCTCTTCTTGCCATGAAGTGTTCTGCGTGTCTGTTGCTGCCAGTGTCAGGGAACCTCCAAGATCTGGCCGTGAGTCCTGTTTATTCTTTTACCCTGGCATCTGACCAGACAATGATGCCAAGGTAAATGCCTCACAAAGTGTCATGAGGTATTTTAAAAACTAAAGAACATCAGGACTTTAGACAGAACAGAAAAATGGGTGACATAAACCAAGAAGCTTCCTGAGAGAAATTCGGGTGGTACTTCTCTGGCTAATAACAAAGTCAGAGTTCATATCATGTTTTTACATGTGTCGCTCCTTCCAGCGGGCACCTCGAGGGAGGGAAGAGCAAGGACATGATATATGTGAGTCCCAGGCTGTAGAATCCTCAGTTTGTCCCCTAGAGAATGGACACTCTCGCTATCTCTGTGCTCATCCTGTCCCTCAGCTGGCCATGCCAAGTGTCCCTATGCTTTAAGAACCTGGCACTGGTGGCTAATGACAAGGCTTCTAAAGGTCATTGGTTGGATTCAGACAGACCTGCCTTCTCCTAGCTGACCTTGGGCGAGTTGCTGTCTTGTTGCCATGGGATGATCAAGGACTCAGTCCCTCCACCACCAAATTCCCATGTTGAAGTCTTAACTCCTTGGGTCTCCCCTCATGAACCTGCTGTGGCTCCCTAGTGCCCAGAGACCAAGGTCACGCTCCTGGATTGCAGATCTGAGTTCTATTTCCTTTCCTTTCTATCTTTTCTCTTTTAGAATGTTTTCAGACTTTGGGGTTTCTTCCATCTCACCGTTTGTTTTCTCAGTACCAGGGATTGACTCTAGGGCCTCACCTGTGTTAGGCAAGTGCTCTACCACTGAGCCTCAACCCTAGCCTCCTCAACTTTCCAGCCCTCTTCCCGTCTCATCTCCTCATTCCCCTTGGCGCCTGGCCAGTCACGCCTCCATTATTATCAGCATGCCACCACCTCCTGACAGCCAGGCCCTGTGTGCTTCGTTCGCCCGTCTCCGCCTCTGGCACTACTAGACATGCTTCCGGCCATGCTGGACTCAGCTCAAGGGCCACATCCTCCAGGCTGCCCTTCCGCCATCCAGCAAGTGACAGGTACTCAGTAGATATTTGTGGAGTGAATGACTGGCTCATCCACTCTTCCCTGGGGTGCATGGGTCACAAGATCCCACCCTCCTGGTGAACTTTCCAGGCAAAGCAAGAGTCCAAATTCCAAGTCTTTTTTTTTTTTTTTGTCCCCAGAGAGAATCCAGCTAAGTCAGATTCTGATCTTGAAATGACAAAGTCAAAGATGCAGGCAGCTGCAGACACCTGGAGGAGCCACCTGACATCATTTTTCCCAGTGGCCTTTAGCATCAGAACCCATTCTTGCAATAACTTAGCTAGCACCCCAAATGTCAGCATTAACACAGGGTTTACAACCCAGATCTGCCCTGGCACAGATGGAGCCTGCAATCTGTGACATCTGTACCATCTTGGAGACCCACCAGCCTTGGTTCCTCTGCATTTGACACAGGAGGATGTTGGCACTCAAAGATTTCTGTCTGCGTCAGGCTGCCCCTAACATGCCCAGTGCTCCAACCACCTGAAACTCGGAGCCTTTCCCCAGGTTTCTCTGAATCTGTAGCCTCTCAGCCCCACCCTCCACCTGCAAGCCTGGGCTCGGACTCAGCCTCTGCCCCTCCCCTTGCCACTTCTATCTTGCCAGGAACCGGCAGCAGAAAACCTGGCCTCTGGAAGACCTTCTGCTACCACCGGCAGAGCTCCCGGAATTGATCTCAGACTCAGACAGGAGCCAGGGATGAGTCATAACAGGTGGCTCTGAGTGTGGTTAAAAATTAAATTGAAAAAGGCAAGTCAAAACGTTAGGCTCCAGGCTCCTTAACTCTCTGCACTGATATTAGAGCCCGCAAGCCCTTTGGACCTCCGCAGCCCCCACTGTGCCCAAGTGCCCTAAAATATCTCAGTGCAGCGGCGAGGAACTGACTCCACACCCCACAGCCCAACACACCCTCTTCTACTGTCACCCTGTTTTTACTGGTCACCCTTCCCATCAACTAAGCACTCAACCCGTGTTTCCTGCCTTACAAGTGACCTAAGGCTGGGCTTGTGACCTGAAGGTCTCTGTGTGGGCGCAGCGCCCTCTGGCAGGCAGATTGCACGGGCACTCACAGGCGTGGGCGCGTTCACCACGGAGAGGTTGTACCCGTAGAGGAAGGATGATCCGAAGGCTCCCACGAGAGCGGCCACGACGAGCGACCAGGACCAGTCCTGGGAATGGAAAAGAAAGAGTCAGCTTGGGTGCCCCCTTAATGGGAAGGCAGTCCAGAGGGAATTCAGGCGGGAAAAGACGCTGGTTGGGGAAGGGGGT
Source organism: Ondatra zibethicus (assembly GCA_004026605.1). Classification (NCBI taxonomy): domain Eukaryota; kingdom Metazoa; phylum Chordata; class Mammalia; order Rodentia; family Cricetidae; genus Ondatra; species Ondatra zibethicus. Next base: position 35,285 of record PVIU01000900.1, on the reverse strand, counting down.
GCTGCAGGCAGAGTTTCCGTCCTGAGGTCCCTCCATGTGGTTGCCTTCCTACAGGGTTGCCTGAGGATCTCTGCCCCACCACCACTGGATGTGGTCTGTCTGACTCAGGAGGAGCAAAAGACAAAGAATTTATTCCCTGCAGAGGTTGACAGTCCTTGAGCACTACAGCCCGACCCTGTTCTAAGCGCTTTCACGTTATCATTCTTCACCTGAATGCCTAGACTAGTCAGACCGGTTCCTATCAGTGTCACGGTGTGTGTGTGTGTGTGCGCGCGCGCGCGCGCGTGTGTGTGTGTGTGTGTGTGTGTGTGTGTGTGTGTGTGTTGTGCAGAGCTGTCCCTGGTGCTGCCTGGGGAGGAGCCTGGAGCCTGAGTTGGTTCCCATTGCAGAAGGCTCTTCAGCAGCATAGCTGAGTCTTCACCTGGGTCTGAGATGGGTGATGGCCACACAGATGCACAGCCCTGCACAGTTCTAGACCAAAGCATCAGCCTGCAGAGTGTAGGAGCCAGCCACGATAAGCTAAATATGAACAGATCACCCAAAGGAAGTTCTTTTCTTCCAACCATTATCAGCTGCCCCAGTAGGACTCGGCCATTGATAAGTTTAATAGAGGCCTGAGTCTCAGTAGTTTTCCCTGAAGCAATACCTGGTTGCAGGAAGGACCATAAACTAAGATTACCTGAGCACCACCCAAGAACAGACCATGCCTAATGTTCCAACCGCTGTAGATAGGATCACTGCCAGCACACACTCACCAGGACACCCCTAGACAAATGTCAGCCAATCAGGGATCCTGAATCTCAGAAACCCCTCACCCCCACCTTTACTACTAAAAAAACCCAACTCTAACTAAGCTCGGGGCTCTCTGTTTATTCCAATACGTTTGACATGCAGAGAGACCAAGTTTGCAAACTTGCATAAAATAAAGGCTCTTTGCTTTTACATACGGGACTTGGGACTCAGTCTCCTTGTTGTTGGCTTTTGAGGGACTTTGTGGATTTGGGCATAACACAGAGCACTCAGACCTTCAGGTAGAGATGCAGGGCTTATGCTGAGAACGTAGCACCTGCATCCAGGTGCACCTCCAAGAGGACTACAACCAGGAACTGGCCATTGCACACAAACACCTGGGGACTGGAACATTGCCACAGGCTCGTGATCTGGTGGAGGAGACCAGGGCACGCATTTCATAGGTGTGAGGTCCTGGATCCCCCACCCACCCACCCACGTGCACCAAGGGTGTACCAAGACAATATCCAGTTTAGAAACCAAGATCAGGCACACATATAGTTTAGAAGGTGACACTGGCCCCTAACAGCAATTCCATGCTCTGTTCTTAGTCTCTCCTTGCTAGGCTCCAGTAATACACAATAGTGGGCATTTGAGCAGAGATGGTAGCTTTCTGGGATTCAAGTTGTCCATCTATACAATGGGCTTTAAATAACAGTACTGCTACCGAGAAACCAGTGTGCTGTTGGCACAGCCAGTTCTCAAAGAAAAACAAAAACAAAATCTCTTTTATTTTCCCTCTTTACTTTCCTCTGGTCCAGCCTCTGCCAAGACAGACAAGCTTTGACTCTCCACCCTGCTCATTACCTGAGCCCCACTGCCAAAGCCCCTTCCTCTGGGAAGCCTCCTGAAAGCCAGCTATGTGCCCTGCCTTGTCTCTCGTGTCTATCTCTTTGATTCAACTTTGGATCCAAACCTTGCAGCTTTCACAATGTTATAAGCTTTGACCAGTTACATGGCCACGCCTTGACTTGGCTTCCTTATCTTTAGGACAGGGTGATAATAGAATTCACACCACACGCGGTTTGCATAAGAAGCGGAGAGCCTGGCACTGGCAGGGTGTCCCTTGCCAGGCTCCAGGGGGTGGGGCTTGTCTTGAGGGCTGAGGCTATGTTGTTTGTCTCCTGTGATCCCGAGCCAAGCCTGCTGCTGAGGCAACACTGAGTAGATGCTGGTGGCATGGTGGAAGACAGGGGGTGGGGGTTGTCACTCCAGGGATGAGCATTGCCAAATAAAATGAGCCTAGAGCAGTGCTGTGCAGTAGGAGGGGTTTAAGTCCCTTCGGGTCTGAGCTCAGAGACCATTTCCTTTGAACTGCCCAGTATCAGCTATACTAAGCATTTTTTTTTCTAGGCCCTGCGCCTCCCCCTGGCTCTCATCCCTGATCTTCTTAAGGGTGGACTGCTCCCATCAGCTCTGGAGGGGTCCTGCCAGAGAGAGAAGGATGGCAAGTGGAAGCCCCCCTTCTTGGGTTCTCTGCTTCTTTGTGGCCTATTGGTTCACTGGCCCTGTGTGGCCTGCTGTTGCCGCACCCCTCCCCGCTGCCCACACTCCCCTCTGATCCCAGGAAAAGATGGCCAGCCCTGAGCAAGCCTGAGGTGGCTGTCCACTAGAACCTCATTCTCAGTGCACCGACAGGATGCTGGAGTGGAGGCCCCGGAATCAACAGAAGGGAGCACAGAATTTAAACTCCAGCGTTTCTGTTCCCGGGTGTTATGCTCCACAGCTGCCTGACAGAGTTGAGCTCCTTCCCATAGCAGCCACCCAGGCCTGGACTCCCCACAGCAGGGAAGCCGGTCTGTGTTTACCTTCTTCCTCCTCAGCAGACGGTGACCCACAGGCAACTCCCCAGGGCAGCTGGTGTCATGTTTCAGGGAAGCTAAGGAGAACTCCCTGACATCCATGGTTTTTTATTTTGGGGGTTTTTGGTTTTTTTCTGTTTCTTCCTGGCCTCAGGACCCTGGGCCTACCAGGGCATCGCTACAATGAGGAGGCAGAGTCCACAGAAAGGGGGGCAGAACAGGAAGTGTGGTTATGTGATCATGCCTGAACAGGAAGCAAGCAACATTGCTCCCTTTTCCCTAAGCAACTGGAGAGTCTATAAAAGAAAAAAAATCTGCTCTCCCCAGGCACACCCAAGTCATGGGTTTTGTGGGTTTTTTTTTTTTGACATTTTTTCAAATGATTCTCTCTTACAGGGCCAGAGGTCAGGATGTGTCAGCTGGCACAAACCCAGAGAAACGTCCTAAGAATTAAGGCCAAAGATTATAGGTTTAACCTTAGAAGCTGGGTGAGTTCCAATGTTGACTCTTCCACTAACTGTGTGTCTACGGCAAGTCCTTACACTTCTCTGAGCTGCCACTCTGCCAGGACAAAATAGAATATTGATCTTTCTCTAAACGTCCGCCACAGTCATTCTGCTGCTCAAAGCAGACAGGTGGCCCAAGCAGCCTGCAGGAATGTCTATGGACCTCTCTGCAGGCCCCAACCGGCTCAGTGAAAGCATAAAGAGACAATGACATCATGCACACCAGGACAGCATGAGAATTAATTCATTCTGTGGCCAGTTTGCCCCAATGGCAGCCAGAGAAGTATCTTCAGTGACCCATGGTCAGGACAGGCAGTATATGTGCTCTGAGAGTCTGGGAAGGAACAGAGGCAGGTTTGGTCAATGCAGAATGCCTAGGAGATGAGGGGCAGGGTTCAAGTCCTCATACAAGACTCTGAGAAGCTAGCAAGTTATGTGTAGTGGGAAGGACACACGGAGATAAGGAATACGAGAAGAACTGTGCTGGGGACCTAATAGTCACATGCACCTGAAGGCATCCAGCCCCAGAGGCACATCAAGGAGACAATGATGCCCAGGGTAAGCAGGTGGTCTCTGAGCAAGAAAAACCAGCGTTGGTCCTTAGCCAGGCATTCACAGAGCCCAAGTACTCACTCAGTACGACATTTCTCAGCCAGGGGACATCTCCTGCAGGCACAGATAGCTGATGCGGGTGTCTGTTGTCGAATATTAGTTGAAGATGTGTTTATGCTGAATATTTATGTGGAATATTAGTTGAAGATTAGTGGAACGTTTGTTTTAAGGATGCAAAGATGCATTGCATTCTTTTATGTTGCATTTGTTTACCTCTATGAAGCTGTGTTACTTTGCCTGTCTACAAAACCTGATTGGTCTAATAAAGAGCTGAATGGCCAATAGCTAGGCAGGAAAGGGATAGGCAGGACTGCTGGGCAGAGAGAATAAATACAAGGAGAAATTGAAGCTGGAGATAAGAGAGGGGAGGAGAGAGAAAAAGGAAGGAAAGGGGGACTCCAGGGACTAAGCACCCAGCCACATAACCAGCCAGGGATTAAAAAGGAAAGAAAGATAAAAAAATAAAGGTAAAAAGCCTCAAGGTAAAAAAGCAGAAAAGAAACAGGTTAATTTAAGTTAGAAAAGCTGGCTAGAGCCTGGTGGTGGTGGTGGTGCACGTCTTTAATCCTAGCACTTGGGAGGCAGAGGCAGGTGGATCACTGTGAGTTCGAGGCCAGCCTGATCTACAAAAGCTAGTTCCAGGACAGGCTCCACAGCTTCCAAAGCTACAGTGAGAGCCTGTTTAAAAAAAAAAAAAGCTGGTTAGAAACAAGCCAAGCTAAGGTTAGGCATTCATAAGTAAGAATAAGTCTCTGTGTATAATTTGTGAGCTGGGTGACAGACCTCAAAGAGTTTATAAAAAAAAAAACAAACAACCACTACAGGTGACAGGCAAAAAGAGTAAATGGCTGGAAAGGACGGTAGCAGAGAGTCAGGGACTGCCACCCCCTACACGCTAAGGACGTAACAGTGGTGGCCTCATTTCTTCCTTCTGCACCGCCAAACTCTCCTCCGTGTGCTGTTTCCTCACTGCAACAACAGATCGCATCAGCCATTAAAATCTTCTGAAACAAGCCAGGCGGCGGTGGCACACACTTTTAATACCAGCACTCAGGAGGCAGAGGCACTGGGGAGGCAGACACAGACGGATCTCTGTGAGTTTGAGGCCAGCCTGGTCTACAAGAGCTAGTTCTAAAGCTACAGAGAAACCTTGTCTCAAACAAAAACAAAAACAATATATAAAACAAAACAACAACAACAACAAAAAACTTCTGAAACTTCATCAGGTGAACCCTACCCCACTTAAAGTCCCCACGGAGGCAGCCAGTTCAAGGGCACCAGGATCCGTGTCGTTCACTTAGGTGTGCAAGTACAACCAGATATACTAGTTGTACAACAACAAGGAGCTTTCTACCCTGCCCTCATCTTGCTTATCGTTGAGAACAGGATGCCTAGAGGTCAGATATTCCTCTTCTGGTGGGCTGTAGCAACTTGAACCTTAGAGGGTTGCCAGGGTGACCTAGAGATGATCTCTACATTCCATAGCTCTGTCTCTGTCTCTCTCACACACACAGACACCCATGAGACTTGGCTGTTATTATGGTAACAACAGAAAAGAACCATGGGAGGGGGGAGATGGGGCTCAGATTCCTTGAACTCTTCACCTACTTGTGTGGAAACACATGGATATTCCCTGACTTGCTAATGTCTCCATTTCTAATCTTTGCCAAGAACAACAGTTTGACCAAGAGAAGTGAATTAGGTGGAGCACGGATGAATTTCAATGCAAGCGTATTGAAATTGTGTGTGTGTGTGTGTGTGTGTGTGTGTGTGTGTGTGTGTGTGTGTGTGTATACACAGGGTCGAGGCCAAAGACTGATGCCAGATGCCTTCCTCTTACCCTGCACCTTATTTTTGGAGACAGGATCTCTCACCGAGTGTGGAGCTCCCCAGTTCCTTTAAGTTGGATGACTAGTGGATTCCAGGGACCCACCAGCGTCCACCCTGTCTCAGCACTACAGTTATAGGTGTGCACCCCCCACCACTTCTGGCTTTTACTTGGGTTCTAAGCAGCAAGTACTTGCCCAACTGAGCCATCTCACCAGCTCCTCAATGCATACTTAAATTTAAGAACAATGACCAAATTGTTGTCATCATCAAGGTCTGCTCCTCGACTTTTGGAATGGGGACCCTCACAGCAAGTCCAGAAAGCCACCTGTATAACAGGACTCTGGTGACCGTCTCCCTGCAGAGCCCATCCCGGACCTATAAATAGTCCACAGCGTCCCTCAGGGCTGTCCTCTTGGCACTCTCTGCTGTTGTCTCCCCAGCCCCCTCCCCTGGAGGGGCAGCGTGAATGAGCAGGAAGGACTTCCCTGTCCTGGCTGCTGAAATGGCCAGGTAAGAAGAAAACAAGATAACAGGACTGACCACCTTCCTCTTCTGCTGGCTTTCTTCGTGTTCTGCCAGGTCCTTCTCGCTGAACATCATGGTTGGTTTTTCAGGCCTTGGGCTTCCTCTTATTCCTAAGAGCAAAAGAAAGGATGCCATTTAACCTACCGTCAAAGATATATAAGATAGGGGGATCCAGCAACACACTCATTACTCTAGCTACTCAGAAACTAAGGCAGAAGGTCACAAGTCCAAGGTTGCACAGTGAGTCAAGGTCGGTCTGGCAACTTAGTGAGAATTTATCTCAAAATAAAAAGTTTTTTAAAGGGTTGGAGACGTAGCTCAGTGGTAGAACACTTGCTTAGCATGCATGAGCTCCTGGGTTCACCCACAGTACCCTACAAAAAAAGAGGAAGTCACAGGAGGTGTACTGAAGGATGCCCTCAAGCAAGGACACTGGAATGAGACATTGCTCTGTCTCATTGCATTTGACCCTGGATCCCCAGAAGATCCAGTCACCTCCTGGCACAACTCTATTTAGGAAACATAAGGCAGGGCTGTGTTTCCCATACCAGCCCAGCTTAGGGAAAGCAGGCTTTTCCCTCACAGGAGCCCCACGCAGAAGGTCATGCTCACAAAGGCACACGCTGGAAACACCAGACTGTCTGTCTCCAGAGGGGAAAGTGAAGCCAGTGGAAGGTGAGACAAAGTATCTGTCTCATCTGTCAAGTTGGGAACAGCCACCAAAACCGTAACCCAAATCACTGAGTGACAGAAGTGGGAAGCCTTGCCAGACTTCTAGAGTTTTTAAAATGTTTTAGAGCTTCAGGAGAATGTATATACATTAGATTAACTTGTCATAGTGTTTGTAAAATTTATCCTACAATAAGAAAAAAAAATTGAGCACAAAGGTTTTAGTCCAAGATATGCATTGCAACATTTTCTATGCTAGAAAATGGTAGTTGCCATAGTGACTGTGTGGTGTGTTGCAGCGCCTTGCCTTCACCCATACACAGCAAGGCACCCAGAAAGTCCTCAGAGTGGGAGGACTCCTGAAGACAAAGCTCCAGTCTTTCTTTGAGTGCTGGGGCTTTAAGAGTCTTTGAGGGGTCTTCCTCTCATAACTCAGGGTTGGTCAGTTTGAACAAACACAAGGAGGCTGATAGGCCCAAACTTTGGAGTAAGTATGTCCTGAGCCTGCCTTGAAACCATCAGACCAATCCAGACCAGTCCACAGGCAGGAAGCCCTGCTGGCCAGAGAAAAAGCCCAAAAAGTTGGACAGGCCTTCAGGTTTTTGTTTCTGGTCAGGAGTATGCAGAAGAAGCAGCAAGAATGCCATTTAAAAAAATCTGCTTGTGGCTCCTTTTTCTATCTGTCTGTCTACTGGGGATCTATCTGAGCCTTGTAGCAGGAAAGTTTGTGTATATTATGGTTCACCCATAGTGGAAAGTATGTGTATGTGCATGTTGTGTTGTGAATGTGTTGCGTGTGTGTTAGTTGTGTATTATGTCTGTTGTGAGTGTGTTGTAAATGTGTTGCATGTGTGTTAGGTGTGTATTATGTCTGTTGTGTGTTGTGAATGTGTTGCATGTGTGTTAGGTGTGTATTATGTCTGGTGTGTGTAAGTGCGTGTGTATGTGTATATGTTGTGTTGTGAATGTGTTGCGTGTGTGTTAGGTGTGAATTGTGTCTGTTGTGTGTTGTGTGTGTATGTTCTGTGTTATCTATTATATATTCTGTGTGCATTGCTTGTGTGTGTGTGTGAGTGTGCGCACGCTCGCACCAAGGCTAGAGGTCCATGTCAGGTGTCATCCTCAAATGGCCAAGATCTCTCACTGAATCCGAAGTTCACATATTTGACTGGTCTGGCCGGTGAGCAAGCTCCAGGGATCCTCGGGTCTCTGCCTCCCGTCTGCTCAGGTTACTGGTGTTACTGCAATGCCCAGCTTTTTACCTGGGTGCTGGGGATCAGAGCTCAGTCCTCAAGCTTGCACGTCAAACACTCTACTGACTGAGCATCTCCCTAGCCCAGAGAATGTCTTATGGTCCTTAAAAATGTTACCTAGGGATGGGGCAATGGCTCAGTGATTAAGAGTACGTACTGCTCTTGCAAAGGACCCAAGTTCAGTTCCTAACATTCGCAGGAGGAGCTCTCAACTGCCTGTACCTACAGTTCTAAGATATCCAACGCCCTCTTCTGGCCTCCTCAGGCATCTGCACTCATAGGCACACTCAACAAAGACAGACACATATACATGATTTAAAATAAAATAAATCTTGTTTAAAAGCTTGTTATCTAAACACTTGTGACAGGGAAAAAAATCCTAGGAGTAAATTTCTATTTGACAAGTGGAGGAAGCCATATAAGTGAATATGTATCACTTGACATTGAACACGGATGTACTGATGATCAATGCTTTGTATGTTAAACATTGCTTGTGCTTAAACTAAGTCTGTGTCCTCTTATGCAGATCCAAAGGTAGGATTGTTGTAGGGGATCCAGTCCTGAGCTAGGCAGCCTTCCCTCCGCTCTCCCAGAGCTGGCATTTGGAGAGAAGAGACAGTTTCAGGAGAGCACTCCGACTGTTCACAGTTGCATGGGACACGAGCAACTGGCCAGGCACAGGGTGGGGACAGTGGAGATGGGGCTGCAGGAATTAGCATGGACAGCAGAGATGAGGCTGAAGGGTAAGCAAGGGCAGATATGTTTTCATGCATGAACAGATAGATGGGTCAGAAATAGTAAACCTAAGTTGCAGTTATCCGTAGCTGTGATAGCATGGACATTTTGATCTCTTCGTTCTGTTTTGTTTTGTTTTCCCATTTTTCTGCACTGGAAAAATGCTAATCTAATGACACATTTAACTGCTTTAATTTTTTAAAAAAGTTCTGAAGTTTTGAGTATCCAAGCCTGGTCACAGTCTGCATACGCCACTTTCTAAGGCAAAAGGCACTACCCTAAAAACTGCTGAGTCCTCATGCAATGCTACAGCCTGGGCTGGATTTAGACCCAGGAGCCTGACAGCTGCCTTAGCCAGATGTCAGTGGGACACTGGAGGCCCTGTGCTGATGGTGGACACACTGAAGGTGGACGTGGTACTACATTCCATCCTTGGGCCTATTTTCCCTTAAACATTTGCAAGCCTCTCTGCAGTTACCTAGGCTACCCTTGGCCTAGATGAAAGAAGGTAATGCTTTATGTCTCACTCATCCTCCATCACCTACTGTCTCCTCCTGGAAACCTAACCTGTGTCTGCCTGGTACCCCAATCATCCCAGGAGAGTAAGGACACAGAGACATCTCTCTCTCTCTCTCTCTCTCTCTCTCTCTGTGTCCTCTCCCTCCCTCCCCCACCTCTTTGTGTGTGTATGTGTCTCCCTCCCTCCTTCCCATCCATCTATCTATCTATCATTCTATCTATCTATCTATCTATCTATCTATCTATCTATCTATCTATCTATCTATCTATCTATGTGTGTGATATGTGCCTATCTGTATCTATGTGTGCATATCTGCTGTCTGTCTATCTCTCTGTGTTTACCTGTGTGTATGTAGTGTATGCCAATCTCTGTGTCTGTCTGTCTGTCTGTCTCTATGTGTGATGGCCCATTTTATGTATCAAAATGGCTAGTCTACAGTGTCACTGGTTAGATAGCTGCAAAACAATTCAGATGTTGCTGAAAAAGTGTTTTTCACTTTAATCAACATTTGTAATCCTCTGACCTAAGTGAAGCAGATGGCCCTCTGTGATGTAGGTGGCCTTCCCCAGTCACTTCACAACCCTAAGAGAAAAACGTGTGAGCCCTGAGGAGGAAGGGGATCCACCTCAGGACTACGGCACGGGAGTTCTGCCGAGTTCCCAGTCTTGGAACATGACTACATCAATCAGCAAATTTAAAGTGAATCTGTAGCTTGATGTGTGGATTTGGGGCTTGCCCAGTCCCCAAAACTGTGTGGCGCAGTCCCTTAAAGGAATGTACCAGACGGAGCAGGGGTGGGAGGAGGCGAAGATAACGTCCTACTGGTTCTGGTTCTGGGTCTCCCCAGGCTGGACATGAAGAATAGTCTTTAATATCCCTGTCTAGAAAAGGTTGCCCAGGGAGAAGGAGCAGAAGGAGGCCTGATGAAGCCCACCTGGAAACAGAACACAGGGAACAAGGAACAGGAGAGGATGCAGGATACAGGAAACAAGGCCACCGAGGACTGGGGGTGACAAGTCAAGTTAGTACTCAAGGGTTGATGGTATCAAGAGAGTGGTGTCATTAAAGCAAGGGTGTTCTGACTGTTCTGGCAGGGGGAGAGACAGAGAGCTAAAAAAGGAGCCTGTGTGTAGACTAGCTTTATAGGACATTGGCAGTGGAGGTGCAGGGAGCCACAAGTGGAGGTGTGTGCCATCAAAGGATAGAGCAGGGTAAAACCCTGGCAAGGACCAAAGATTTGAGAAGATGGATGACTGCTATGAAAGACTTGTATGTTCTGGGATCATCTATATCCCAAAGCTACCTGAGCTCCTACGCCTGTGCGTGCTGTCCTGTGCCATCTACCTCCCGTCCCACTCTGTCTGCATTCCAGCACCCAAGGATGTCAACATAAAGAGTAAAGCAAACAGTCAGCCAAAGGGAAGGCAGGGACTGGTGTGGGAGTAGGTCGTGAATTCAGTCTGGAGAGCAGCCTCGTACCCACCCTTGCTGGGGCATTGCTGGTCCAGAGAAGGAAGATATATTTGGTGAAGAACCATTGGTGAGTTCACAGTTTAAGCACGGGCTTAAATTTGGAAACAGATTAGGAAAATGTGACCTCATCTGTGGCTGGGGTACGCACCCACTCCTGGGGTCATTGAGAAGTCAAGGTCAGGGTGTGCAGGAAGCTGTTGAGAGCGTGGAGGACAGACGTGGGTGGGAACAGAGAAGGTACTGAGTCCATGTGACAGGATTAGAACAAGGGACCATGGGCCAGGGAGGTGGACAGAGACTCAACAAGTCCAAAAACAGTGAGGCTTCTGTGTGGAGAGGAGCCAGTTAAGCATGAGGACAGGATGAGGGATATGCACACTCTAGGAAAGATGTGCTACCTGGCCATGCTCCTGGTTCTGTCCCAGACACATCTAACCTTTGGTCCATGGGCTTCATGAACCCTGGGATACCTATGAATGTAGCCAAACACAAAACAGTAAACAAACTGAAAATATGAGGTTTTCTTTGAAAATTTTTTTGGTTCAATTACGTCATTATTGAGTGTTAGTTCTGTAGATGGCAACTGGATGCTGCATTGTCCAAGTCTGGGCACCTTTGTGAGAGGGCTGTGACTGATGAATTGGGCTTCTTTCTCGGTCACAGACAATTGGGATTCTGTCCTATTTCCTGGTCTGCAAAGAACAGCAAGAGAGCTGCTAAGTCAGCAAAATCTCCTGCCCACAGCAACTGTTCCAGCAAGGGCTCCAGGCTAGAAGCCTCACCCTTCGGAACCCACTCAGGAGCCAAGGACACTCTTCCTCAGCCCCAGTATGTCCCATCGCCAGCACATCTTGTGCAAGGCCACATTTGAGAGGTTATGCCAGCCAGCAAGGACTCTGAGACCAGGCATTCCAACCTCAGCTCTATAACTTAGAAAGCTGTGTGGCTAGGAGAAAACTGCTTGACTTCTCTCTGCCTCCATTTCAAATGGAGAGGGTAGTAAGGCCAGCCTCATGGGGCTGCTGCGAGGATGGACTGAACTCCTCGTGGGTTCTATCTAGTCCACAGCAAAGGTCCGGGAGCGAGGATGGCAGGGCACTTCCAATCCAAAGTGCAAACAGCCCCTATAGATAGATATGGTGTTCCCTGCTAATGCGGGCCTTGTGGAATAGCTGATACCTTAGAACCAGGTAAGCTGACTCACCAAGTCCACGTAGTGTTGAACTAAAGAACTCTACACGCCCTCAGAACAACTGTGGAAAGCTTAAATAGGATAAGAAACAAACAAAGCCCATAAGATGAACATAAGACCTGTTTGGGGATAAACAGTAAAGTGTCAGCTCCCTGCCCTCAGCCTGCAGAGACCTGTCATTCAGGACACAACTATGCCACTCCCCACATGAGAATGCTCCTGTACCCAGTGGGAAATGGCCCCATCCCTTGAGCTCCCACAGCTCATGGTCTTCTTCACGGGGCCTCCTCAAACTTCAGCAGCTACAGGGTTAATAGCCAATGGAGCCAAACACTAGGACTCTGCTCTGGCAATGTGATCCACCCCTCCCTAGGCCATCCCATTGTTAAATATTTAGAAAACCACCATCATCAAATCCCACAGCCGACACAGGGTTAGGAAGAAGGCAGCTCTGCTCTGCTCAAAGAAGCCCTTACTCACAGTTTGTCCCAGAGGCTGGCTCTGAGCCCAGATGGCTGAAGTGAGACCTCCTTCAGGGCCCACATTGGCTTCAAGAGCAAAGGCAAGTAACGGTGCTCCCAGCATCGGCAGGCCGCAGAGATCAGCCAAAGGGCTCGTGGTCTTTTCTCCCTCCTGGCCAGGCAAACTAAAGGCCACCCTTCCTAGAAGTGCCTATGTCACTGCCTTGCACATGTGGTTCTGCTGAGCTGAGCAGAGGTAAGTGTTGTCTCCAACAAGCTGCTGGCTGGCAGTTCAAACAGAAAATCTCACCGCAGAGGCCGGTGAGATGGTTCAGTGGATAAACCAAGTCCAATGGTCCAAAACCTGCATGGCGGAGGGAGGGAGCAAAAGGCCAACTTGTGCAGGTTTTCCTCTGACCTACACACACACACACACACACACACACACACACTAAACAAAAGACGATACACACTGGGCCTTGCAATCTCCTATTGGCTAGCAGCTTTCAGCTCTGGCTTTATTCCTGGTGTTCAATATTTCCTTGAGTTCAGTTCCTGCCTTTAGTGTGAAGCTAAAGTGAATTCTAAAACTGGGATCTGGAAATGAATGTGGAACAAAGGAGACTTTGAGGAAGGGAGGGAGAGAATAAGAAAGGGGGTATGAAGATTCGGAGGAAACAATTAAGGACAATTAAGAGGAGGAGGGAGGAGAAAAGCAGGAGGGAGAGGGAGGAGGGAGGAACATGGGAATAGCTACAGCCATACCCAGACACAATGCTGTCCCTGTAGAAAGCTTGCCAGACACCACACTAAATACTTTATCTGCGTATTCTCACTTAATCTTCACCCAAGCCCTGCGAAGCTGGTTCTCAAATTCCTCCTTTGTCAAATCCCTGCCTTATTTTCTCTGGCAGTCCTCATCATTGGCGAAATCCTTCAGAAGCTGCCCCAAGCCAGCAAGGGTCACTCACCTGCGCTCTGAGCTGCCTTGCTCACTCTAGGCTAAAGAACAAATGGACAGTGCCTCATACATAGGACAGCACCAATATGATCAGATATGGACCTGGGAGCTTGTGAAATAAGCCAGCATTAATGATTAAGCTGTATCTAGCTGTTACTGTAAACATCTCAGATGCCCATCATGATAAGTAATCAATGATTAATGTCTGAAGATCGATGACGGCAAGCTGGGCTGATTGAAAACATGTGGCAGCATGCCCTCGTGTGGCAGCGTGTGCTCGAACAGGAATCCAGGACAGAGAAGTCCAGATGAAGCCATTCCCAGACCAGCCAGTGATGCTGGCATTCATTCTATGTGTGTCTTATCCGATCCCCTTAACAGGAGGATGCCAGCATGGGACAATTAAAAAGCCCTGCCTGAAGCAAAAGTCTACTGGAATGCCATGGAAGAGTCACAGCATGGTAACAAACGACACATAGGTAGGTATTAATCCTGGAGCCCAGGTGGGCAGTGATGGGCAAATTCTTTCTGCTTGGTTCCCTGGCTCACATTCAGCTGCATTTCTTATATAAATAGTCCAGGCCCATCTAGATGCCTAGGGATGACACCGCCCACAGTGGCCTGGGCCCTCCTGTATCAAGTAGCAATCAAGAAAAAGTTCACAAACACTCTCCCAGCCTAATCTGATGGAGGCAATTCTTCAACTGAGGTTCCCTCTCCCTAAGTGTGTCAAGTTGACAACCACAATTAGCCGTAACACCTACTATATAGCCAGCATGTAGCTAGATAATAAACAAACTTCGAAGAAGACCAAATCTGTCCCTTCCATCCAGCAATCCACACTGCAGTTAAAGAACAAAGCAATGAGAGGGAGCTGCAGTTAGCAAGCACCTACTGTATATCAGGCACATTTGATGCGAAACCTCATTGAATGGTAAAGAGGTGATTCCACCTGCAACCTACAGCTGTAGGTGAGAGACCACATGGCCAAGGTTCCAGGCTTGGGGGTTAAAGTCGGGGTGCAAAGCAAGATCATCCACTCTGTCTCCCCCACTGATGCTCATTCATGATATGCTGTGGAAAGCTTATCAGCAATCAGACAGACAGAAGCAGATGGGTGGCTGGCCAGGGCTGAGACCTCAGTGACTGTGAGGACTAGTTGTGTGTCAACCTGACACAAGCTACAGTCATCTGAGAGGAAGAAGCCTCAATTGAGAAAATGCCTCCTTAAGTCCAGGCTATGGGCAAGCTTATGGGGCATTTTCTTAATTAGTGACTGATGGCTACAGCAAGTCAGACTCCTGCAAACCACCCTGCCTAAAGGCCTCGATGGTTTTCTAGGAATCCGACCATCCTGAGCTCAACTCAGACAGTCCTTGCACCTCATCAGAGGAAGGCTTTGGCATTCCAGACTGGGCCTAAAATTCTAGAACTTCTGTTAAGCCACTGGGAGTCTCCAGAAAGTTACTATGGCCACACCTGTTCCCCGACCCTTCATTTCCACTTTCTCACTAGACCACTATGGTCTCTGCCCCTGTCACTAGACCACTATGGTCTGTCTCTGCCCCTGTCACTAGACCCCTATGTCCTCTGCCCCTGGCCTTCCTGCTGTCCTGGATCACCCACACTTCCCCTGTCCCAGGACACGTCTTGTCATTCCTGCCTTCTAGCCAGGAAACCCATCTTGCCCTAAATACCTTTAATTTCCTTCTTTTGGTCGATGAGTTTACCTTATTTGCCTGGGGGTTTTAGCTACTGTTTTCTGCAGAATTTAACCCCCAGGCATAGATGTCCTCTCTCTACCCTCTGTTGACTTCCCAGTGCCCAGAGCAGTGATGTCAGAATGCCAGGCGAGGTGTTCAGCTTGGTTGCCGCTCAACATCACCCCTGAGACTGACGCGGAGACAGAGCCCCGTGATGTGCTGGGTGCTGGGTGAGGATGGTCAGACTTCTCTGTAGCAGTACAGTCCTGTGACCTTGGTGGCACTGGAGCCCAGGGTCCTATGTTGGTCCAAGGACCTCCTACCCAGATGGCTTTCCTGTTGCTTGACTCCCACCCTTCCTGCACCTGGCCAGAGCCTGGGTCTGCAGTCTGTACCGAATCATAAGTCTCCTGCTACCCATCCTCTGGAGACCCAGAGGGGCCACTGCAGCTCCCTGCGGAGAGGGCCTGGCTGCCAAAGTGGCTGCTCTAGCTGCCGTGTTCTGTGCCTGCTTGTTGTGCTCACAGGCATCCCACAGGACGTGTGACTTCTCCATCTCGACGGAGAGGTGACAGCTTGGGTGGGACAGTCATTGGAAATTGCATAAATCAATCTCTCTGGGGGGGCATGTGGAAGCCAGAAGTTGACATTGGTGTCCGTTCCTCAGGCAATGTCCACCTTGATTCTTGAAGCAGGGGCTTTCACTGATCTTATCTGCTTGTCTCTACCTCCCATTCCTGTGATTCCAAGTGCATGCCTCCATGTCTGGCTTTTTTTTTTTTAAGTGGATGTTTGGGATCAAATGTGGGTCTCTGTGTGTACAAGAAGAGAACATTACCAACGAAGAATTTCCTGGGCCCACAATTCTTTTGGTTGAAGAAATTCAATAAACATAAACCTCTCTCTAGACTTCTTCAAAGTTAATCATTTAAAAAGTGGTTCTGAACATTCCGAGATCCAGAACCTCTTCCTTGACCCTTGGGTTTGGCCGAAGTGGGAGCAGAAAGTTCTGTATACACATCAACCAAAGTTCAAACGGTGACTGTTGCCAGCCAGCTGTGTGGCCTCAGAGCACTCTCTTAACCTCTCTTTGGCTTACCTGAATCACAAGGGCAACAGCATGCTCCTGTTTGGGGATTAATAATAACATGTGGACACAACATCAAACACCCAGCAGACTAGCTGAGTGCAGCTATTTTCAAGGTCTGTAAGTCAATAGTTCATAAAATTCAGAGGACTCAAGATAAATATTTATACTTCGGCATTCATTGAGAGTTTTTCTCACGTTCTTGTTCTGCTTGGCTCCAGCTCTCTGGCAAGAATGTAGCAGTCTCTGGGGCCTGAGGTTTGCATCACCATGCTGCTTCCTGGGAGATTCAGCCTAGGTCGTGATGGTGAGCAAAGGCCCACAATGTGCTCGCTGGCCAGCGTGGGTCTTACTGAGACTTGAATAGGCCAGTATGAGCCCTTTTGCTGGACACAGCCCTGGAGAGTAAGAGCCTTGGGTTGCTGATGGTGTCTCTGCCCACTGCAGGGGTCAAATGACTCAGGTGGGATAGAGAATTGAGAAGTCCAGAAGTTGGGGGTGTTGGAGAGGGTGGTCCTGAAGAGGAAATGCGTAAGCTGATTATGGTGTTTGGAAAAGAGAAAGGATCATCTGAGCCCCCCAAGGATGCTAAAATGCACTGGGATGTACTCTGCAGAATGGGCCAAAGATACAGGTGCAGCATTCTCTCCAGCAAGACAGAGGACTAGAAAAGAGACATGCTCATGCATGCATTTGTTTATTGACCATCTGCATATTCATTTAGCAGTCTGTATTAAGGTCCTACTGCGTATCTGGTTCTACCTTATGTCTAGGCAAGGACAGTCCTGCCGACTCCCATCAGCCCCTATATAAATTGCAGTCAGACACCAACAACCAAATGCTTACATTATCATGTGGATACAATCTCTTGGGGTTTAGGCACTGTAGTGGTTTTGTTTGTTTAGACAGGGTCCCACTGTGTATCTCCAGCTTCTCTGGATCTTGCTTTGTAAATCAGCTTAGCCTCAAATTTATAGAAATCCACCTGCCCCTATCTCCTGAGGGCTGGAATTTAGGGCATGCACCGCCATACCCAGTTCACTGTACTGGCTTGTATATGCGATGTTCCCCTTGCTCATGTATTTAAACACTTGGTCTTCAATTGGTGGCGCTGTTTGGGGAGGTTAGGAACCTTTAGTGGTAATGGCCCCACTGGAGGACGTGCATCACAGAGGATGGGCTTTGAGGGTTTATAGCCTCACCCCACTTCTTGCTCTGTCCCTGCTGTCTGTGTGTAGATGAAAACATGTGAGCAAACAGGCACCTGCTCCTGCCAGCATGGTGTGCCGCCACTTTCCCCGTCATCATGGAATCGTAAACCAAAATAAGTTCTTTCTTCTACAAGTTGCTTTTGGTCATGGGATTTTGTCACAGCAAATATGAGAGATGGTGGCAGGTGACACAAGATGCTAGAGATGGTAGCAGGTGGCAGGAGAGCCAGGGCCAGGAGATTCTGACTTACTTGGGAAAGTTTAAGGGGCTCATGTAGAGCTCAGAGTGGGGGAGGGGGCAGTCAGTCAAGCAGCAGGAACCATCAAGCAGAATGTGTTTGGGCCAGAAGGAGCTTATGTTAGAAAAGAGGTTCTCAACCTGTGGGTCATGACCCCCTTGGGGGTCGACTGTTTCACAGGGGTCACCTACACCTAAGACCATCAGAAAACCCAGATACCTGTATTACAATTCATAACAGAGTGGCAAAATCACAGTTATGACGTAGCAATGAGAATAATTTTATGGTTGGGGGTCACACAACATGAGGAACTCTACTAAAGGTGGCACCATTAGGAAGGTTGAGAGCCACTGTGTTCGAGAGATCCTTGTGGAGCCATGGTCACGGGGTGAGCAAGGCTTGTATTGGGAACAATGTTAGATATGTGGTCTGTCCCCAGAGTAGTGAGAATTCTGGTGGTTTTTAAATTGGAGTGGAGACTGGAAGCTGACTAAGTTTACCTTTATGAAGGACCCCATGGAACTAAACTGGGAGACTGGGGGAGACAGAGAGTGTTGAGGAAAGTAGAATTAACCCACTTTAGTGTGTAAGGAGATGGTGTGGTCTAGACCAGGGTGAGGCCACTCATAGAAAGCTATCTATAAGGTGGCCCCAGGGATGGCAGTGCTATTAGGAGCCCTGTCATTACCTGTTCTGGTGTAGGAGGTCCTTCTTTCTATGTGTTGTTTGTATTGGTTAATGAATAAAGAAACGGCTTGGCCTGATAGGGTAGAACTTAGGTAGGCAATGAAGATGGAACTGAATTCTGGGAGGAGGAAAGCAGAGTCGGAGAGACACCATGGACCTGCCACCGGAGATAGATGTGCTGAGACTTTGCTGGTAGGCCACGACCTCATGGTGATGTACAGATTAATAGAAATGGGTTAAACTACTATGTAAGAGTTAGCCAATAGAAGTTAGAGCTAATGGGCCAAGCAGTGTTTTAATTAATACAGTTTCTGTGTGGTTATTTCGGGGCTAAGCTAGCAGGGCGGCCAGGACAAAGAAGCAGGCCCTCCTTGTAACACTGTTCTGGGCTGCAAGCAAAGACCACTCACTTCCAGAATTTCCCAGGGAAGACAGCTTAAGGGGGCAGCCTAGTGCAGGGGTCAGTGCAGGGCATCAGCCACAATGGCTAGGCTCTGTGACCAGGACAAGTTAAATAATCAGGCTGTCTGGATTTTTTGTTGTTGTTGTTATTAAGGGGATCTTGGCTCTCTTGCTACAGCCCCAGAATTGCAGCTAAATGAGACACATGGAGAGAGTGGAGACGCAGGAGCTGTTTGCTGACCCTTCATGCCCACGTTCCCCTCTCTCCACCATGGCAGGGAGGGCACACATCTCTCTCCACTGTGTCAGGTACTAAGTCTCCAAGTGGCTCCCTCCCTCCTTTTGTCCCTGAGACTGTGACAGCTTGCTTGAGTCTGTGATGCTAGATCTTGTTCCTGTAGAACACTAAGACTGTTCCAATGACTCACAGGTGTATCTATGTTACCCTGTCCCAACCCTGGAGGCAAGTCTTTGCTCAGACTCCTCCACCTAGTCCCCGGCTACTTCTAGAACATTCTCTCGCTTTGCTGCTTATCTGCCCATACTTAGCCCTCAAAACTTAAACTGAGTTTGAACCTTCCTAAGAAATCTTAAGATTCTGTGTTTGATAAGTGGAGAGAGTAAGCTTATGACCTTTGACCCCAAGACCACATTCATGTTCTTTTACACAGTACACTCTGCCTTCACCTCCAGATCCCAGCATCCTCTCCAGCCACTACAAACTGAGAAGCAGCTGACACAAGTCCATCACTCTTTCTTTTTGCTCTCACGGCAGACTGTGTGTGTGTGTGTGTGTGTGTGTGTGTGTGTGTGTGTGTGTGTGTGTGTTCATATGAGGGGTGTGAGCTCACGTGGAGTTTGGAGCACAGCCATCAGGATCCGGTCCTCACTTTTCCACTCCATTTGAGACAGAGACTCTTTGCAGCTGTGAAAACCAGACTTTCTGGAGACCCCTGCCCTCTCTCATCTTCCTTTAGTCACATGGTGTAGCCCCTTTGGCCTCTCTGTCTGGTTTTTAAATTGGTCTGAGGTTATCAAACTGGCACAGAAAGTACTTTTAGCCACTGAACCATCTCTCCAGCCCCCAACAACTTTCTTAAATAAAAGATTTACTTTTTCACTTTTGTGTGTGTGTGTGTGTGTGTGTGTGTGTGTGTGTGTGTGTGTATGAATGCCTGTCATGTCTGTGCAGGTACCCAAGGAGGTCAGAGAAGGTGTCTAAGGCCCTGGAGGTGGATTACAGGCAGTTGTGAGCTGTCTGATGTGGGTGCCAGGATCCAAACTTGAGTCTCCTGGAAGCAATGTGTGCTCTCACTTGCTAAGCCCTCTCTACAGGCCCTGGTAGACATCTTTAATCGATTGTAGGACCCTTTCCCTAAGCCCAGATTGAACCTCTGAATCCTTTTCAACACATCAGCATGAGTTCTTAGTGGAAACTAGACTATGGAACAAGGTGGCACATGTTGGCTCTTGCCACGGACTGAACTCTGCCTTGTGCACATATCACACAACCTGGGAACCTTTGCCCATTTCCTCTGCCTTCCACACCCTGGCTACAACCACTTACTCTGGGTATTGCCTCCCCGTCTTTGGTTGATTCAACACTGCCAACGGGAACCACTGAATCCATCATTGGCAGAGGAAGCTAGCCCGAGGCATGAGTACCAAACTCTTCTGACCCACTGATGGATGAATTTCAAGTGGCAAGCTTATCTTGTATTGATTTGCATTTTTTTTTTTTAGCTATTCCAGAGACTGGATGATTTGCA
Organism: Ondatra zibethicus; assembly: GCA_004026605.1. Classification (NCBI taxonomy): domain Eukaryota; kingdom Metazoa; phylum Chordata; class Mammalia; order Rodentia; family Cricetidae; genus Ondatra; species Ondatra zibethicus. The sequence continues at coordinate 14,859 of PVIU01000900.1, read as the reverse complement.
TTTTTTTAGCCACGAGAGAAGCCGTGGTGGTAGGAGAGAAAGAGAAGTACTTGATCATGGAATAGATTCCTTCCAGCTCCATCTTCTAGACCAGTGCTTCTCAACCTGTGCGTTGCTACCCCTTATCGGATATCTCGCATATCAGATATTGACATTATAATTCATTACAGTAGCAAAATTACAGTTATGAAGTAGCAACAAAATAGCCTTATGGTTAGGGGCGTGGGTCACCACAACATGAGGAACTGAATTAAAGGGTCACAGCATTAGGAAGGTTGAGGACCACTTTTCTGGACCAAGAAAATCCTTAGCCTGGCTTCCTTCATATGCATGGCACCCAATATAGGTCATGAGGGGCTGATAAGATGGGTTAAGCAAGTTAAAGGGCTTGCAGCAAAAGCCCCATGACTTGAGATTGATCCTTGGAACCCAAATAAAGGTGAAAGGAAAGACTTCACAGAATTATCCTCTGACTTCCATATACATGCCACACACACATACATATCATCATCATCATCATCATCAAAATAAATAATTTTTAAGTACCTCATAAAATAGATCCTGGGAAAGTTCCTATGGCCAGGTTTTTTTCTGTGCTTAAGGGGATGACTCTTCCTTGTTGGCAGCCCGACTGCAGCCACTCCCTGATTTAACTCTCAAGTTCTCCGGCTAGACCCACCTGCTCATTTGCTTACTCAGCAAAGTTTCCATCATCCTTGCTCATAGGTGAGCACATCAAGGCTCAGAGAGGTGAAAGTGCTGGTTCAAAGTCGCACAGCAAGAGAGGACCCTATCTGTCACTCTAGCCAATCCCCTACTGGGAATGCCTGGCTGAGGCAGGTTCCAGAGGTCAGAGTCTTGGTGCTGATGTGCTAAGCTGTATCCCTGTCAACAGGCTTTCCTCCTTCTGCCTGTCACAGAGGTTCCAGGTCTTTGCGCCTGCTGACTGGACAGAAACCGCACCTGTAGTAATGAGGGGCTCGGGCTGCGTTCCCGGCGCCTGGTTCCCGGCGCAGGGCCCCTTGTTCTGTCCCGCCAGGCTCCCGGTGCGTACCCGAAATAATTACACAGAAACTGTATTCATTGAAATACTGCCTGGCCCATTAGCTCTAGCCTCTTATTGGCTAACTCTCACATGTTCGTTTAACCCACTTCTAATAATCTGTGTGTCTCCACGAGTCGTGGCTTACCGGGAAAGATTCAGCGTGTCTGATCTGGGTGCTTCATGGCGGGCAGCTCTCTCTAACTCTGTCCCCTTCCCTGTCTATCTAAGTCCTGCCCTATCAAAAGGCCAAGGCAGTTTCTTTATTAACCAATAAAAGCAACCCAAATACAGAAGGACCCTCCTACACCACACACCCGTGTCCTGCCTCCCTCCCCAGTAGCCTTGGCCCTGAGCCAAGCCTTTTGAGGGCGCCAGCTCCGGAACACTCCCACCTTCCTAGGACACGTGAGGTGCTTTGTGCTCAGTCTGGGCCAGGCCATGGTGTCCCAGCTCCCGTCTCAGGCTTGAGCAGCTCCAAGCAGCTCCATGCCTGTGGGCCCGGAGCCCACCACAGCTGACTCTTTCTATCCAAAGGTTCTGCAATTGGAGTCAAGCAGCCAAATACCACAAATAGTTAGGGATGAACACTGCCCGTAGGAGTCATGAGCAGGACTGCACTCCCATGACATTTACTCCTGGGGCACGAACTGTTAGCAGCCATCCAAAGATGTAGGGCAGTGAGAACAGGTGAGATCCGGTGCCAAGGAGTTTTATCTATGGAATATGAGCATCCAGTTTGGTACCCGAGGGCATCTTAGAATCCAAGGGCTGGTGGTATTAGTGTTTTTAAACCACAGACACAGTTACTGACATAGACAGCAAAGTTAGACAGGGAGGGAGGGAGCGGGAGCATTTAGGAGAGCCTGTTCTGGGGTGACCCAGGGCCAGCAGTGTGCACTTGTCTCTGGCGTATGTCCTGCCCTCACCCCTGGCTCCAGACATCAAAAGCTCTGAGCTTCTCAGGCCTCAGCCATTTTCCTGCTCTGATCTCAGCAACGGGTCCCCTACGAAGGCCTCCTTCATCTGCATGCTTCCCCTGGCCAGTCCGAACCCACAATCTGAATTTTCCCATGAAGTCTCTGGGAGGTTTTGACTGGTTTATTCCAGTCCTGTACCAGGCTCTTCACTAGCGAGAACGGAGTGGAAAAATAGCAATGGCTTCAGTGTTCTAGGACAGATAGAATCGGGAACGCACTATGACTGACTTACTCTAGGCTACCCCAGGCTTGGAACCCAGCTTCTCTTAGCTCATAATGACACCAGTCTACTCTCCAGGACACTCACTGCTCCCCTCCCCAGGCAGGAGACTGGCCTCTGTCACCCACCTACACAAGTACTGTCTGTTTGGTTTCAGTGATTCGGGTTCTCAGGGAACACAAGCGCAGACAGGATTCAGATATTTCAAATGATTTGCTTATGGTCACACAGCTGGGAGTAAAGACTGAAGTGGGTTGGGGCCTCTTAGACACCCACCCACACCCCCCTTTTCACCCAAGAAATTTTTATGTGGCCCAGGGTATATAGAAGGCTATGTAAAATAGACATGTAAAACCTTTACTGATAAAACCCTATTTTAATGTTAGGTGTACATCCAACTGTGCCGTTTATTCCACATAGAAGCAAAGTTGTATGCTAATGAAATGGATGTGCTTGTTTGTTTCATACAGAATTTAAGTCTCGGCTGAAGGTTTGATTCTGCCGGACACAACGTCTTCCAGATCTTTCTGACCTGTGTAGTATTTTGAGTTTATCATCGTCAATTCTGAGACTACTACTTCACATAAATACATAGTACAGAATGGCAAAAGTGTGTTTAGGGCCATTTAGAAATTCTAGCCTAAGCTTGGAGAGATGGTCCAGTGGTCAAGAGCACATAATACTCTTGAAGAAGACCTGAGTTCAGGTCCCAGCACCCACATCAGGCAGCTCAGAGCTGCCTGTAACTCCAGTCTATGTAAGAACCTGTGCTGGCATGTATAGACACACACATGCGCATAACAAAAAATAAAATCTTAAAAGCAGCCCTAGCACAATACAACTTAAACATCCATTAATCTGATACTTACGTGCTGAGGAATGGTAGCATGAAAACATTCAAGGTTTTGTTTTCATAATTAAGTCAATTGTGTTTCTGCCAGAGCAGAAAACTTAGTTCATATAGCTTAAAACACTGAGAGTCACGGAAATATTTTAACTAGCCGACTTCAAGCACGACATGACATGTTCAGCGGCTGCTGGCCTGGTCACAGGCAAAGTGCAGCCCAGCATCCCCGTTCCGATCGTGAAATGGGTATCAGGTTGTCCTAATTTAAAGATGTGAGTGGAACAGGGCCTGAGCCCCACTCCAAACAGCACTCACCTTGCGGCGCCTTAATTTCACGGCGGCAGGATCACCTTCCCAGACTCACACTATTCTCTGTGCTGGAGAGTCACAGCACGGCCAGCCCCCGTCTCTCTGGGGCCATCAGTCCCAGGGGCCACAGCTCTCCTTTGTGACTACTGTCTGTCCACTCTCCCGAGTCGGGTCACACTTGGCCGGCTCACTGTTCCAGCTCTGATTTCTGGTGCAAACCCTACTGTGTTTTCATCAGAACTGAAAACCTGACTCATTGTTCCCAATAAGGAAACGCCAGTTTTCCCCTGGGTTGGTTGCCACAGGGGCCAATAGGGAAAAAGACAGAAATGGACGAGAACTACTTATGCAAGCAGCCTGGGGCACACAGACAGCCTGGGGCCTGCCAAAGACCCAGGACCAGATCTCTGGCAGAGATCTGAATAGTTGAAGTGAATATGCTAATGATAGGCTGTGATCCTTTCTTTCCCCATTTCCCCTGTGCGTGAGTGTGGTAGGCATACCTGGGTATGCGTTTTTGTATGTGTGGGCACATGTGTGGAGTGTACTTTTGCATGTGAGTGCCTGTGCATGTGGAGGCCACAAGAGGGTGTTGGTTACTCAAGCAGCAGTTACAGGTGAACTACTAGACTTGGGTGCTGGGAACTGAACTCAGGAGTATGGAAGAGCCTCAGGCACTCTCGCCCATGGAGTCATCTCTAGGCCCTAATATAGCTCTTTACCTGTCTATTTCCGACACTAACTCTGTTTCCCTGTCGAGCACTGTCTGACCTGGATCCCTGGACATGTACTTACATAATTACATAATGCATAGATTTCAGCCACGTGGGCTGTCATCTCTCTCTCTCTCTCTCTCTCTCTCTCTCTCTCTCTCTCTCTCTCTCTCTGTCTCTGTCTCTCTCTCTCTGTCTCTCTGTCTCTCTGTCTCTGTCTCTCTCTGTCTGTCTCTCTGTCTGTCTGTCTGTCTCTCTGTCTCTCTCTTTGTCTCTCTCTCTCTGTCTCTCTCTGTCTCTCTCTCTCTCTCTCTCTCTCTGTCTCTCTCTCTCTCTCTGTCTCTCTCTCTCTCTCTCTCTCCACAAAGCACTTGTCCAACTTCCTTTACTTTCCTGCTCTCATTTCCCAGCCTGCTCCTGGCTCCCAGCAGTGTAGCAAACGCTGCTGGGATCTCTCCATCTTGTTGTTATTATTATGTTACTGTTCCATGCATCCTTCCCCTGCCCAAGCCCCAGCTTTGATGAGTGTTGCTGGCAACTCACAGTGGCTCCCTTCTCTGAAGAGCTACCAGGCTCCAAATCAAACGGTGACTACCTGATAGAGGGATACTCGTGACAGGCTCCCTCATGTTAGAAGAGCCAAGGGATGCCATGGAGGCTCCCTTGTCTGGCACCCCAGAAGGCCTCTGGATATTGAGTTAAGGAAGCACATTGAGGAAGGACAGATGTTGCAAGAACAATGGGGCCAAGGGTCTTGGCTGATGTTGGCACCCAGGACTCCAGGTATCACCGGTTTCCCGCCATGTCCCACAGGCTGTATGGGGGAGGTGGAGGCTATACAGATGGGACATGACAGTGATCTGACCCCATGTGTCTCGTGGTCTACTGTAGCCATAAATACCACAGTCATTTCCCTGGGGTGGAAATGCCTTTAGGAAGGGCATACTTGCCATTGCATTAATCTCACCTTGGCCCTTGACCTGCAAAAGGAGAGTTAAGTAGAGTAGGAAAGACAACAAAATCCCTGGAACTCCCAACGGCTTTCCCTCTGCATCCTAGGTGGAGGCAGGAACCAGGTCAGTCACCCTCTTAGTATAGACACTTCCGGGAGAAGCAGTCTCTGTCATATTCCATCCCGTTTACCATCTTGACCCTACAAGCAGTATGTGTGGCCGTAGACACCTCTGGAATTTTAAAGGCCTTGGTAAGAAGCAGCCCTAACCTTAGCTACTGTACCAGGTAGTGTCTCTCCTCAACCTTGGTTGCAAGCTCCTAATTGACCACTGAATTTCTTCCTTAGCCAATCACAAAGGAAGGTCAAAGCTGCTTACATTTGTGATGGCTAGCAATACATTTAAAGGTTTAATTGCTATGTTTACGATTTATAAGTCATCTGGCATGCAAACCCCTAGCTTCTGCAAGCTGTAGCCTATAAGCCTGCTTACCTTTTTCCCTAGACATTGAAGACCATTTTTTTAAATCTATTTATTTATTATGTATACACTATTCTCTGTATTCTGCCTGCATGTATGCCTGCAGTCCAGAAGAGGACACCAGATCTCATTACAGATGGTTGTGAGCCACCATGTGGTTGCTGGGAACTGAACTCAGGACCTTTGGAAAGGCAGGCAGTGCTCTTAACTGCTGAGCCATTTCTCCAGCCCTGAAGACCATTTTTAAATTGACTGATTTTGTAAAATTTAATGTTCATAAGATTAACTGCTATTTCTGCTTTTGTAATTAAACTTGCTTATTATGCTATAAAAGTAGGTTAGGACGATTGCAAGACATATATATTAAAAATAAGAGTCTGTGTGGTGGTTTGAATGAAAATGGTCCCCATAGGCTAGGGAGTGGCACTATTAGGGGGTGTGGCCTTTTGGGAATAGGTGTCTTAGTTTGGGTTTTTATTGCTATGAAGAGACACCATGACCACTACAACCCTTACAAAGAAAACATTTAGTTGGGGTGGCTCACTTATAGTTTCAGAGGTTCAGTTCATTGTCATCATGGTGGGGAGCACGGTGGCGCGCAGGCAGATGTGGTGCTGGAGCTGAGAGCCATGTATCTTGACTCAGAGGCAATAGGAAGTTGACTGAGTGCCACACTGAATGGAGCTTGACCTCAAAGTCCACCCCCACAGTGACACACTTCCTCCAACGAGGCCGCACCTCCTAACAGTGCCACTCCCCTTAGGGGGCATTTTCTTTCAAACCACCACAACAGGTATGGCCTTGTTGGAGGAAGTGTGTCTCTGAGGGTGGGCTTTGAGGTTTTGAATACTCAAGCCTGGCCCAATTTCACTGACTTTTCCAGCTGCGTGCCAATCCAGATGTAGAACTCTTGGCTTCTTCTCTATCACCATGTCTGCCTGTGGGCTGCCGTGCTTCCTGCTAGGAACCTCTGAACTGTAAGCCAGTCCCAATTAAGTGCTTTCCTCTATAAGAGTTGCCATGGTCATGGTGTCTCTTCACAGCAACAGAAGCCCTAACTAAGACACCCTGCCTACAGATAGGCAGATTACATGTAATATTGTGGTTTTTGCCTTTATAATTCTTGGGCTGATATGACTAGGGGATGCATTTTGGGGATGCTCTCAGGTGCAGTCCTAACCCCACGTTGGATGTCAGTACCTAAATAAAAAGCCTCTTTTTATTAAAACGTATTCACAGTTATGATGAATCTCTGAGTGACCCCAGACCTACAACAACATTCACACAGGATGAAACTTGTCCAGTCATCTCTCCTAAGTAGGAGACCCATGGGGGCAGGCATTACCACTGGGCTGACTCCAGGCAGACTCTTGAGGTTCTGTCCTAAATGTCTCCCCATCTTAGTCCCCATGTCTGACCAGAGCCTCAGAAAATTGCCTGCTGGCTTCCTGTGTGATGAAGACCCCTATTAGCACTGGATTCTATTTTCTTCTTAGCCTCAAGAGTCTCAGGAATTCACATCTAAACCCTGTTCTCTGGCTTGGCTGCCCCTCCCTGCCTGGCTTTTATCCTGTCCATTCATGGCTCAGTGGCTTCCTAGCACATCTGGAAGACAGCCTGTGTGGTCTGTATTCTCCATTTACCCTGTCCACACTGCTCCTTTTGTGGACTTGGGAGCCAGCTGCCTGTCTCTGGACCGCTTGAGCTCTGCTCCAGCTGGGGCCATGCACCTGTCTTGTCTGTAGCTGTAGCCTCACATTATCATAGTGGCTGGCTCACGGCAAGCGTTCCATAAAAGCCTCCATAGGCAAGGACAACAAGCATCACTAAGATGGCCAAGCCATTACCAGGTAGTGTCTTATGCAATACTCATATCTGGACAGCACTGGCCATTGCCATTGAATCCAGCACTTGTACCACATGTTTCCAAAACAGTAACCAAAGCAGAACCTGAGGGCAGGGGGAGGACAGGCCACCAGCAGGGCAAGGGACCCTTGCAATAGCCTTTTTTTGCAACAGTGCCTGTGAACTTTCTGAAATCATTGGCGCATTGTTCATCCTGGACACAATGGCACAGTGGTCAGCGGGTCAGAAACACTGTCCTGGCTCTTTGTGCGCCCTGGAGAGGACATCCAAGGGATGTTCACAAGTGGACCCTGTGCTTATGCTTTGACATTTCTGCCCTGCCTGGCCATCCACCGCGAAGGGTGTGTCCTCCCTCCTAGTATAAGTCCCTCTGGAGAGTCTCAGAGCCACTCTTCCTGCTTCCTTTCCCAACTCCTCTTCCCACCCCCAGCTGTCCAGGAGTTCACATAGAAGAAGTGGAGGTCTGCTATTGTTGCCAAAGATGGCTGCAAAGGCTCCAGAGAACCCGACGCCCTTAGAGGATCAGCAGAAGTCCTTGCTGCTGTGTGATCATTCTCCAGAGTCCCCAAGCTATGTGAGATCTGAAGAACGCAGCCTGCTCTTCTACCTCAGTGGTAGTGGCATAGCTGGGGACACAGAGGGACAGGTGGATCAAATGGTAGAGCCAGGGTTTCATATGGCATTATTTTTTTCTGATTGAAACAGAATTAAACCTCGTTCTAAAGTCTATTTTAATCTTCTAAGAGTTAAAGAACAATATGGATTTGTTTAAGATATTTGTATAGATGGAAATTCACACAGGAGCCTGGGAATCAGATGTCTCCTGCCTCTCCTTCATGTTTTCACAGAGAAATAAGGAGATAGGTGAGTGGATCTTACAATACAGATGTGGCGTGGCCCAACAGAGCTCAGATCTGCCCTCTAGATACTTAGAAGGAAAGAGGCCAGGCTCTTAGCTTCTGCTGTGTCCTGGGGCACAGGCAGAGGACTCACCTGGTCTCAGCTCACCATGCAAGGGCACCGTGGAGAACCCAGACCTGATCAAGGACACTTGAAAACTGTTCCAAGGCCACACAGTTAGGACTAAGGTGAGGCCGGACTGGAATGTGGGGATGTCTGCTCCCCAAGCCTGGGGTCTGTCCCTTGTGTCTTCACTTCCCCCTTTCCCTGGGGAAACCTTCAGCTGGCTTTGGTTGCTCAGGCCCTGAAACAGGAGAGTTCCTTGTCTAACCGCTGAGCTCAGTTTGCCTCTGTCATCACAGGCTGAGGCACAACCCTCTCTCCACCTTCCCCACTCCCTTGGTGTTTTATTTCAGGATCTCACTTCATGGCCATGCTGGCCTCGAGCTCATCATCCTCCTGCCTCAGCTCCCTGAATAGTGATGACTGCAGTCTATGCCTCCAGGCCCAGCCCTACGCTATTGTAATGTTTCTACTGTTTTTATCCTGCCCTCCATCTTTCGCACTGGAAAAAAAACTCCCTAAAATATGTGGCTTATCATTAGGGCCTCACATTACACCCCTGAGTCCAAGAATATGAGCTGATGTCTCCACTGCATCATGGACCAATGTTCCAGGACCACAGGGGACTGAGTAGGTACTTTGGAGAAACTGAGGCCTCAGAGAAACTTTATGAAGCAAAGGTCTTAGAACTTAGAGCTGAAGGTGTGAAAAAGCAAGTCTGGAAGAATATTCCAGAATGAGAAAGACCTGCTTCATTCACTGCTGTATCTGCAGGATAAAACCATGAACTTTAGACAGCTTATGTGGCTATGTCTTTGCTCCTCCTAGTGATGTTTGCCTCTCATTAGAGAAGCTTCTAAAGTGGCACAGAATCCCCTCGTGTTGCTCTGAGCAGGTTGGTGTCTACTTGTAGAAGTGTAGAATCTCAGAGCAGAACTGCCAGGCCACAGTTCCATGCCATCATGCTGGCTCCCATCAGTTTCATACTGTAGAGGGGCAGATAAATTTTGACCCTGAAAGCTGAGTGACATTGGCGCCATCACCAACAACTAATCACTGACACCTTGATTTGACATCTTTGCTGGGCTAGGATGAAGGACATGCACATCCCTCTGTAGATGGTGGTGACTGGAACATCAGGGTTTGTTCACTGCAAGATGAAAGAAAATTGTGTTCGCTGTGACCCGTGGCCCCTACATCGCCAGGCTGCTGTGAGGACACATGGGATAAAACACACAAAGCTGTGGAAATGGCGTTAGTAGATTGGTTCATACACACGGTGTCCACCGTGAGGTTAGCTGGTCAGCAGCATGAATTCTCTCTGCAGCCTCGATTCCTCTTAGGGGCAGTAAGGGGGCTTGGCCAAGGCTCCTGGATTCAAATGTGGATCTTTAGGGATATCAGAGATGCTACTTTTACTTGCCATCAGCTGCTGAGTGGTAACAACACTACACTAAATATATAAGGGGCATGTGTGTGTTTGCATGTTTATATGTGTGCGCATGTGCTTATATGTGTATATACATGTGTGTTTATGTGCATGTGTGCATTTATATGCATGTATGTATGTGTGCTTGTGTGTGTGCACATACACACGTTTGTGTATGCATTCGTTTTCTTGAGGTTCAGAAAAGGATTCCTCTCAGTGCAGCTCAGCTTTCCCAGTTTTCTATTCTCAGCTTCATCCTGAAAGCATCCTCTGAGATGTGAGGAAAACATTATGTTTTCAAAATACAATGGGATTTAAAAGTAGCATGCCTATGGGGTCACATGCCCTTGGAGGATTTGCACACCATCTTGGATGCTTTAACATCCTTATTTGCAGATGAAGAGGATAGAATGTTGTTTGTTATGTAATTCATTCCCTCCACACTTTCTTGAACTCCTATAATAAACCTAACTGAAGGCGTAAGCCACACCAGTTTGGAATTATGATTAATAAAATGGTTATTTATTTAAAGGGAAAAAACTTACAGATCACCGTCCAGACAGCAGCCCTCTGCGTGATCAGGAACAAAGTCTAGCAGCGGGAAGCCCGAAGCAAGAGAGTATACAAGGCTACTGCTGCTTTTTAAAGCAAATAGACCATGCCCAAGTGGGCTGGTTTCTTACAGGCTACTGGCTGAAGGAGTGGAAGGAGTTCCTGCAGCATAACTGGGGCTAAATTTCCAGCTCTGGGCATTGTATTCTGAAAATCACAGAAGGCTGTTACTGCCCAGGGGGATCTTGATTCCCCAGAGGTTCCCACCTCTGGTCATATGAGTTACTGTTCTTGGTGCTGTGGTCATACACTTGACAAAGAAACCTAAGGGCTTCTTTGCACTCACAGTTGAAGGGTACAGTTCGTTCTGGTGGGGAAAGCAGGGAAGCAGGAACAGGAGGCAGCTGGTCACATGGCATCCGTGCCTCCACTTCAGCCAGGCTGTGTTCTACTTCATCGCGCACAGTCAGAAATTATCTACCTACCACTCATGGTTTTAAGAACGGACTCGGAGAGGGTGCTTCGTTTACCACTGCGTTGTAAGAGGACAATTCCCATTCCAATGCATTAGTCAGGGTTTCCCAGAAAAACAGAACTAACCAGATGTGTGTCTACACCTGATAACACACAGAGATGGTGAGGTTTATTTTAAGGGGTTGGTCCAAGGAACTGTGAAGAAGTCAGAAGTTCACAATCTCCAGGGCAGATTGGAGTTTAAGAAAGCCACAGCCTATGCCCAGAGGCTTTCCTTCTCACTGGAGCAGGTCGGGTGGGGGAGCGGGGTTGGTTGTGGTTCATCCATGTTGGGAGCTCTGGCTGAAATCACACTGTGACCCAGCCATGTGAGAGCCGTGCCAGGCACACTCTGCCCAGCATAAACAACTTCTGGGCAGGGGTTTGTCATGACTCATGGTTTCAGAGTGCTCACTCCATGGTGGGCAGGTTCCTTGTTTCTGGTCCTGTGGTAAGGTAGAGGGAGCATCGTGGCCGAAGGGTGTGAGGAGGCAGACAGCAGAGAACCTTGCCGTAGCGGATCTCTCCTTTTCCTCTCTTATTTCATCCATGACCCCAGGCCATGGGTCAGTGCCACCCACATATAGGGTCAGGTTTTCTTTCTTAATTTCAGGAAATATCTTCACAGACACACCCAGAACACTTTGGTAGTGTCCTACACTTCTCTGACCATCACAGGAGGTGGAACCTTTGGGTGGGGAGATTGATGTCTTTCTCGGGGGCTGGAACCTTTGTGGGGGGGCGTTGATGTCTTTCTCAGGGGCTGCATTAGCTTTCCCTGGAGCAGGCTGATAGAGGACAAACAGCTGCTTGCCCGTTCTCTCTTCTGTTCTCTGGTCACAGGCACTTCTGCCACATAAGCTCGTCCCCTGTTCTAAAGCCATGTGGGTTCTTTGCCAGAAAGACCACTGCCTGACCTTGAGTTTTCAGTCGTCCAAACTAGGAGTTAAATGAACTTCTTCACATAATATCCAGTCTCTAGAATTTTGTTTTACCACCAGGAAAAGGATTGACAGTCTTTTCATGCACACACACACACACACACACACACACACACACACACACACACACACGAGAAGGGGAGGGAAGAGAAAGAGATGGGAGGAGAGGGATGGGGAACTTCACTACTTCACTCAGGGGTAAGAGAAAGGTCAGTTTTTAATCTAGGTGCATGGCAAATATTATACAATGTCAATTCTTTTCAAATTAGTGAAAGTTGTTAAAGTAGTTGTTTTTTCACTATTTTTCAAATCAGAATTAGGCACGAGAATCATTTCTAAATAATACACACATTCTGAGTGCACCCTGTAGAGTGCCCTCAACTTCCAAGCTCATGGCAACTTCTGATATTTCCGAAGAAGAATCAACCACTGGGTTCCTGGTCAGCTGCAGATTTTAGCCCAGGCTCACCTGACTGCCTACAGCAGTGGGGTGTTTTTGGCTTGGCTGTGCCTGGGCAGGTTCAGATCCAAAGCCAGTGTATTTTTGACATTGTAACTGATTTTGGAAACTGCTTTCAGAGTATGAAATATTAAAATCACTAAACCTACTCTGGGATAGAAACAATTATAAAATGCACATACACGTACACACAAACACACCACAGCACGAGAACAAACTGAGCGAGCAGGTGTGCAGCAGGTTCCTGGAATGCATGCCAGTGGGATTCTTTCCCTAGGGTGTGGACAGAACCTCTGGCCTGCTTTTGGACACACGGAAGGTGTGTGAGGGAGGCACCCATGTGCTTATGCTGCGTCAGGATGGAGCCATCTTGCTGGAGACTCCCCTTCTCAGACTGTAAAGAAGCAAGCTGCTGCGTGGTGAGCCACCTCATGTAGCAGCCATGCGTCTGGGAACTGAAGGGTTTGCCTGGAGTCCATGGCCAGCAAGAAATTACCCCTCCCCCAGGCACACGAGAAACCGAAGGGGCTTCTCCCATTCCACACACAGCCAGAAACCGAAGGGGCTTCTCCCATTCCACACACAGCCAGAAACTGAAGGAAGGCCTCAGAACAGCCACCTACCAGAAATTGAAGACCGATGAGGACTGCAGGAGAACTCTGGACCAAACTGCAGCCCAACCAGCTCAGTTGGGAAGAGGTCACAGCTGAGCTGTGCCCACTCCAGCCCATGGGACTTGTGAAAGCACGAGCGCTCTGGCCTCAGCTGCTGAACTTCTGCAGCAGTGTTCTTCACTAACAGATACTATTTCACATTCACGAAGAGTGCTGCAATATAACCAGCACTGTCGACTCCCACAGACTTCCCAACCCACCCCTTCTCTCTCTCCTGAAAGTACTATCCTTATTTTGTTTTTCTCACTCCCAGGCTTTTCTTAATATAGCTATGCCATATACAGAAGACTCACCAAGTAGAATATGTTTTGAATGAAAGAATTGAAAGAACGTGTAAAGACTCTATAAAAGCAACAACAAAAATGGTCAATGGAGTAATTTTTTTCAGATGATGAATAACGTTGAAATCTTAAAGGACACATACAAAATAATGTCTAAGTATCTTGTAGAAGAAAAATAGTGAGAAGGACTTTTCCTATTGTATTTCTCACGTAGCAAAGATGGATCATAAAATACTTTAACACCTGTGAAATAAAGGATGAAGTAGAATAAAGATACAGGAGAAGAAGTCTGCGGTGGTTAACCGTTTGCTCCCGAGTTAAGGTGGCTTGAAAAGGAGGTGCTGTCTGTCGAGTGTGTTGGAGCATGCTTTTAATCCTTGGGGAACAGGGGCAGGAAGATCAGTACTAGCTGCCATCTCAGAAATCATAAGGAAATGAACAAATACATATTAAGTGATAATGAAAGGGGCTTTCCAAGAAATTTGTAATAACAAATTGGGCCATGTCACTTCACAACATATTTATGTTCGCCTCTGCCCTGCCTTCCAGCTTATTTATTTATAGGTAAAAGGCAAAACCAGAGCACTAAAGAAAACACTGGTACAACACAATGCCCATCAAAATCCCAGAAAAATTCTTCAAAGACCTCGAAAGAACAGTACTCAACTTCATATGGAAAAGCAAAAAACCCAGGATAGCCAAAACAATCATGTACAATAAAAGAACTTCTGGAGGCATCACAATCCCTGACTTCAAACTCTGATACAGAGCTACAGTACTGAAAACAGCCCCATATTGGCATAAGAACAGACAGGAGGACCAATGGAACTGAATAGAAGACCCAGATATCAATCCACACATCTTCAAACACCTGATCTTTGATAAAGAAGCAAAAAATATCAAATGGAAAAAAGAAAGCATATTTAACAAGTGGTGCTGGCATAATTGGATATCAACTGTAGAAGAATAAAATAGACCCATATCTATCACCATGTACAAAACTCAAATCCAAATGGATCAAAGACCTCAACACAAAGCCAGACACACTGAACCTTATAGAAGAGAAAGTGGGAAGTACACTTGAACGCATTGGCACGGGGAACCACTTCCTAAATATAACCCCAGCAGCACAGACACTGAGAGAAACAATTAATAAATGGGACCTCCTGAAACGGAAAAGCTTCTGTAAAGCAAAGGACATGGTCAACAAGACAAAACGACAGCCTACAGAATGGGAAAAGATCTTCACTAACCCCACATCAGTCAGAGGTCTGATCTCCAAAATATACAAAGAACTCAAGAAATTGGACACCAAATGATCACATAATCCAATAAAAAAAATGGAGTACAGACCTAAACAAAGAACTCTCAACAGAAGAATCTAAAATGGCTGAAAGACACTTAAGGAAATGTTCAACATCCTTACTCATCAGAGAAATGCAAATCAAAACAACTCTGAGATTCCATCTTACACCTGTAAGAATGGCCAAGATCAAAAACACTGATGACAATTTATGCTGGAGAGGTTGTGGGGAAAAGGGAACACTTCTGCATTGCTGGTGGGAATGCAAGCTGGTACAACCCCTATGGATGTCAGTGTGGCGATTTCTCAGAAAATTAGGAAACAACCTTCCTC
>PVIU01000899.1:240000-255624 GCA_004026605.1 Ondatra zibethicus | reverse complement strand
GTGGAAACAAAAGCAAAACCTCTTCTCCAAAGTAATGTTATCTTTTGACTTAAATTTTGAAGTGAAAGCATTTTCAAAAATATATATGTTGTATTAATCCAACAGCATTTGTTATCAAATGTCTTTTAGCAGCTGTTGTTCCTTCCTCAGCCTTCAAACCACTTAAAGACAAAACAATAACATACAGTATCCAGACTCTGCATTTTTCATCTTTATGTGGCTTTATTTTAAACTCTATTTCTTTTATTTTTATTTTTAGATTTTGGTTTTTTGAGAACAGGGGCTCTCTGTGTATCTTTGACTCTCCTGGCACTCACTCTGTAGATCAGGTTGTCCTTGAACTCACAGAGATCTGCCTGCCTCTGCCTCCCAAGTGTTGGGATTAAAGGTGTGTGCCACCACACCCAACTACTTTCTCTTTCGTTTTTATGTTAAGGACTATATCCTTTTTCTTTCTCTCCCAAGCCAAGGTATATTTTTTAAACACGCTCTAAATCATTTAGAGTTTTTTTTTTTTCATCTGAACCTATCTTTACTATATATCTCTCTTTTTCTGATCACATGAGTCTTTAATTTGCTAAGTTATATGGCTGGAATTAAACTCATGGCTTTGTTGGCTCGATCCACCCCATTCCTTAGCTTTCTGAGAGCCTGGCTTCATAGTGGAGGTATTGGCCAGAGCCATGTTTATTGCCAGAACTCTATGGAGTTTCAAGGTCCCTACCACCACCAAGAAGCATGCTGTCTGCTATTCATCAACACCATTTAAGTGTTTGATGGTGGGGCCTCTTAAAAGACCTGCAAGTTTTTTGCATCTAAAGCTGAGTCAGGAAGCCTCTCTTAAATGAGATGTGCTTTTCTCTAGCAACAGAGCCCACCTGAGAGAATGCTGCTACCAAGAACCATGTTTAACTCTGTTGTTTTTTTTTTTTTTTTTTTTTTGTCTAGAATTCCTTCTCAAACTCTCTCAGGTTTTAAGTGGATTTAGTTTTCATGTTGGTCCCATTTTTTTGACTGAAGTGTCTGTCCTGCCCAGTTCCACAGTCATCAGTCCCAAAGAAACACACAGATGTCTACATTAATTATATACCTATTGGCCTATTAGCTAAGGCTTCATATTAACTCTTATAATTTACATTAACCCATAATTCTTGTCTGTGTTAGCCATGTGTCTTGGTACCTTTTATCAGCAAGGCATTAACATCTTGCTTCCTCTGTGTCTGGATAACAACTGCAGTTTGACTCTTTCTTCTTCCCAGAATTCTCCTGTTCTGGTCACTTTGCCTATGCTTCCTACTTGGCTACTGGCCAGTCAGCATTTTATAAACCAATATAACTGACAAATCTTTACAGGGTACAAGACCATTGTCCCACAGCATTCCCAACCCTTTTTTTCTTTTCAAAAAAACCCAAAAACTCTGAATCTAATTTCCTTTGTTTAGGTTTCTTCCTGACCAGTATCCATAACAACTTGTAACCAATACTCTAAATAAAGAAAAACATCCATAATCCATTTTTTGGGAATGTGGGCGTAGTTTTCCAGGATACTTCTTGCTGATTGGGGGTACTGATAATCTTATGGGAACCTAAAGAAAATTTAGAATTATGGTCAAATATTGAATGGAATATTTGATCATCTCAGCTAAAGTCTTGAGGCTGTCCTGGATGTAGAACTCAGAGGAAACTCCAACAGAGGTCCTCTGAAATGTTGGATCATCTAAGCCATCTGCTCCTATTGGAGATTCTTCAGGGTGTCTTCCTTGATCAAACCTGATTTTTCTTAACCCAGAATGAATCCACAGCCTCTCATTTCCTGTGGAAACAAAAGCAAAACCTCTTCTCCAAAGTAATGTTATCTTTTGACTTAAATTTTGGCTGTCCTGGAACTCACAGAGATCTGCCTGCCTCTGCCTCCCAAGTGTTGGGATTAAAGGTGTGTGCCACCACACCTTGAACTCGCAGATATCCTCCTGCCTCTGCCTCTTAAGTGTTGGGATTAAAGGTGTGTGCTACCACACCCAACTACTCTCTCCCTTTTGGTTTTATTTTAAGGCCTCTATCCTTTTTCTTTTCTCTCCCAAGCCAACCTATATTTTTAAACACACTCTAAACCATTTAGAGGTTTTTCATCTGAATCTATCTTTACTGTATATATCTCTTTTTCCAATCACACGAGTCTTTAATTTGCTTAGCGAGATGGCTAGATTTAAAGTCATGACTTTGATGGCTGGATCCACCCCATTCCTTAGCTTTCTGAGAGCCTGGCTTCATGGTGGAGGTATTGGCCAGAGCCATGTTTATTGCCAGAACTCTATGGAGTTTCAAGGTCCGTGCCACCACCAAGAAGCATGCTGTCTGTTATTCATCAACACCATTTAAGTGTTTGGTAGTGGGGCTCTTAAAAGACTTGCAAGTTTTTTGCATCTAAAGCTGAGTCAGGAAGCCTCTCTTAAATGAGATGTGCTTTTCTCTAGCAACAGAGCCCACCTGAGAGAATGCTGCTACCAAGAACCATGTTTAACTCTGTTGTTTTTTTGTCTAGAATTCCTTCTCAAACTCTCTCAGGTTTTAAGTGGATTTATTTTCCCATGTTGGTCCCATTTTTTGACTGAGGTTTCTGTCCTACCCAGTCCCATAGTCATTCAGTCCCAAAGAAATACACAGAGGTCTACATTAGTAATAAACTGGTTGGTTTATTAGCTCAGGCTTCTTATTAACTCTTATAACTCACAATTCTTGTCTGTGTTAGCCACGTGTCTTGGTACCTTTTATCAGCGAGACATCTTATCTTGCTTCCTCTGTGTCATTTGCTTCCTCTGTGTCTGGATGACGACTGCAGACTGACCCTTTCCTCTTACTAGAATACTCTTGTTCTCATCGCCTCGCTTCTACTTCCTGCCTGGCTACTGGCCAATCAGTGTTTTATTATCATAATATAAGACCATTGTCCCACAGCATGAGCTAGTTCAGGTGCTTTGATGATGTGCTGGCGTGGTCTCTTCCCTTCAGCCTCTGCCATGACTGTTGTGGTTGAATTGGATATATTTTAGGTTTGCTACTTCATTCTTGCATTGTTAATGACACCATTTTACACTGAGCATATGACTTCCTTTTTACCAGCTGATGCTATATTCAGATGAGAAAGCCTCCCTCCCCCAACATAGTTTTTTTTATCATATGCCACAAAATGAAGTACGCATGCATATGTGTGTGTGTGTGTGTGTGTGTGTGTGTGTGTAATAATATACTCATGTGATAGGCCCTGTTCATTTTACAACTTGTTCAAACCCTGGCCAAAAGACAATGTGAGATCTAAGTCAGAGCCCTGTTGGGAAGCAGACACACAGTCAATACTCAATGCCCTCTAACAATATCCCTGACTTCAACTAGTGGCCTTTTATGACTTAAGATGACTTCTGTCTCTGCCTTTGTTTTAGTTTTTCATGGAGTTAGGAGTTGCAGAACAGCCCCTCTCCCTGCCCTTGGCCAGGAGTCTTTTCCCTAAAAATATCCTGCCTCGATGACTTCTCTTTGGACTTTTCACACAGAATTTTCACTGCAGACCTTATACTCATTGATTCAGAGGTGGGTTCAAGGCCGTCACGGGGTCAGAATGTTCTAATTTGATAGTAAAGATGAGGCCCGAGAGATGGCTTGGCCAAATCCTCCGTTTTGCCAATGAAAACGTGAGATCAGAGAGGATCAGGGCGCCTGCTTCCTCTTCACTTGAGAGCCCCTCATGTCAGAGGAGCTATCTGGAAGCCACCGCTCTGGTGCTAGGGAAGGAGAGTGGCCTGGTAGTGCTCAGAAAACAGGTCCTGCCTTTCTCAAGATCGGAGAAACCACTGGCCTTTCTACAAGGTGGATTATTATTTTTAACCACTTTTCCACGGTTTCCTCTGGCTCACAGGCTCCTCCAAGACCCACCTGTTTCCTTTAAGGAGCAGGATTTCCCAAGCAAATACAGCCATGTTGTTGTTTGTCTCTCAACAGCTCTGCTGTGCAGGGAACGAGGGCTCCACACTTGATGAGCCCAGGGACTCCAGTGCCAAGCCTCTGATATATAGTGCAGAGACTGCAGGGCATCCGAGTTGTAACAAGAACAAGATGAGCTTGTGGCCTCGGGCTCCTAACCTGCTCCTCAACCCACACTTCAAAGAAAGTTATTACACAGGAGTTAGACTAAATCAAACCAAACTGCAATGTTTGCACACTGTGGCCCATTTTGAGATCTCGGCGCATCTCACCACTAGTCCCTCAGAAACCCAGTCAGGAACAAAACAAAACGGCCCCAATGATAATTTAGTTGTAAGTCTTTAAAAAATGAGCCTGGCTGATTTATTTTGAAATTTCAGTTAAGCACGATGTCAAGAAAATCTCGGCGGCTATTTGTCATTTTTCTCCTCTTAGCGTAGTCCGAGCAGGCGGAATAAAATTAGAAGCTGACTGCTCATAGGCTCCCGCTCTTGTTGTAGGCTTTGACTTCACTACTAGGATAGCCGAGATGCTTTGATGATAATCTTCTGCCGGAACACTCGTCATAGCAAGGAAGACCTTTCTTATGCCACCGGCTCCTTTTATGAGCCTTGTTATACAGCTGCAGGAGGGAACACGATGGATCATCTAATAGATATATATTTCACGTTGGCTAGACCTACTACTCTCATTTTTTTTATACCATAACCTGAAAAGCATAAAAAAATCATATTTTTCTTTTGTAGTTTTGAATAATGGGAGGTTCAGCTTTTTGAATTTCAAAAGAAATAAAGCATATATTTACTGCTATCTACTATTATGTTTTAAAGTGTTTTATATTTGTTTGTGTGTGCACATGCATGTGTGTGTGAGTGCAAAAACTATGGCACATCGTTGCCTATCATGTGAGCTCTAAGGATGGAACCCAAGTCACCAGGCTTTGTGACAGCCATATTTATACAGAGTCATCCATCTCTTTGGCCCCTATTAAGTGTATTTTATAGTATACTTTAGACAATTTTGTGTGGTAGATGTGGCAACTTCCCTTAATCTAATAATTGAACCATTAAAGCCAGTCTCCCAGGCCATTCCACATACATTTTTTTGTGTTTCAGAAAATCTTTTAGTTCCAAACTATGGGTCATTGCAGTCTCACGATCATCTGGGGTCAGTTCTGGGAGAGACCACCAAAGTATGTGAAGAAGGATTCTGGGATTCTCAGGACAAGTCATCTTCCCTGATCCCAGCACTGGTTGCTTAAGGCCAAAGCTAAAGCTATGACTTTCTGCTTATAGACCTTAAGTAGCTCCTCTCTTGTAAGAATGGGCAATGCAGAGCCCTGCAGTGGTGCATATCTTTAATCTCAGTACCCGGGAGGCAGAGGCAGGCAGATCTTTGTGAATTTGAGGCCAGCCTGGTCTACAGAGCTAGTTTCAGGACAGCCATGGCTACACACAGAAACCCTGTCTCAGGGGGAAAAAAAAAGAACATTTAAATAAGGGGTGCGGGGGAGGAATTACAGATAAACTAAAACCAAAGAATTTTGCATTGGCAGAGATAAAAGTAAACTTTTCATTCAGCGCGTAGTTGATTATTTTTGACAAATGTATACAGTTGTGTAAATCACCATTACAATCAAGTTACAGAGTATTGCCATGCCTGAAGAAGTTCCCCATGCCTGTGGCAGTCATTGGAATCAGTCGTAGTAGTGAGTGTTGTGAGGAGCAGCTGGCAAATGGGTTGAACAGCTGGACAGAGCATGGCCGGTCTAAGGAACTAACAGCCTTGGGGTATTATCTAGATGCCTTATGCAAGGACATAGTCATTGGTTTATTCAGCCCTCTTGACTCTGTGGAGTCTTCCATTCTACAGAAAAGGTAACTACAGCCCAGGGAATTTCAGTAGGGAGCCCCATAGTCGCGTCCATCCAGCTTGTGTTTCCCACAGCATTGCTTTCTACAGCCAATGTTCAGAGAAAAAAAATACAGAAAGAAACACAGAAGCCAAGTATGCAAGACCAGGTGCTGTATGATTCTAGCTATTTGAAGTCCTACAATAGGTAAAGCTAGTGGTCAAAGGCTGATGCCATGGGCAGGGGAGGGGCCCACTAGAAGAGGGTTTTAGAATTATGGTTAGAGCATATTGACTAGAATGGTAATTCCTTGGCTGTGCACATTTGCCCAAACTCACCAACCTGTGTGCTTAAAATTGAATATTAGATAGAAACTCTAATTCAGTAATGCCACTTTTAAAAGAGAGTATTAGAGGAACACAATGTGGAAAGACTTGGCAGACATTCCTTTGTTCAAAACTCCCAACGGGAGTAGTGAGGTGGCTCAGTGGGCAAGGGTGCTTGCTGAGCAAGCCCGATAGCCTGCGCGTGATCAGCAGAAGTCATTTGAAAGGTGAGAACTGCCTCCTAAGGGTGGTCCTTTGACTGCTTCGTGGGCACTCGCACATGCGCGCGCGCACACACACATACACACACACACACACAATAATCGTTTAAAAGTTACAACATCATTATCATGTTCAGAAATATAGCTATTGTTTCCGGGAGTATAGTGCAGGGATATTTTTATGTAACTTGTGCACTGAGAAAATTTTAAATCTGGCAAAAGATACATTAGTGGCCACTGTGACTTTGAAATCGAACCAGTAAACTCAATTTTTTTGCACTAAATGACCAATTTAAATATGCGCGTTTCTAAATCCATTGCAAAATGACTGCTGACTGAGGATCTGATTAAGCATGGTCCAGAAAGAGCTTGCAAGTAGGACTGTTTACTAACATTTCAATTTCTATGGCTCATTTATTAGACTTAGAATAAAAAGGTGAGAGGGCTGTTTGGGATTGTCTTTAACCTTGATGATATTTTCACTGAAGCAGCATAATGGCTCTTAATTGCTTAAGTGAAGAGAGCGTGTTGACGTGTCCTTCTTTGGGCTAAGAGCTTCGAGCCTAGACTATTATGCTAATTCGAGCATTATATACACCTAAGTATTTATGAGGCTGACGCTGGTGATGCTGCAGGTAAGAGGCTGTGAAATGGTCTGTAAACAGAGAGAATTGATTTGAGGTCCAAAAGCAGCGCTGGTAAAAGTCACAGCCATTGAACAGCCAACCCTACAATTTCTATCCAGATTGTCAACCTAGGTCAGACAGTGTCAGCAAGGCTGTCGTTAGAGATCAGATGGGTGGCTAAATAATATATAAACCAACCACACGGGCACTTTCAGGGTGGCAGTCTAGTCCCATCTGGTGTGGCCATGTGTAGATGCCAACATTGCGCAAGAACTTTGGTTAGGGAAGTTCCCCAGTGCTGTAGTCAGTGGATGTTAATGTGTTGGTTTCTGATGAGAGAAAGGCTTTTAGCCAGACAGTAGTGTGGCTTATCCAGGGATTGTGCCGCATAAAGAGACATGGGGAAAGCAAACATCAGAAACCCCAAAGAATAAAACAAAGATGGCTTTCTGATCTCAGTGCTTTCTAGACCTTCTGTATCCTTAGCATCACTTGTGTTTCCTGTCTTTTC
This sequence comes from Ondatra zibethicus, assembly GCA_004026605.1. NCBI lineage: Eukaryota > Metazoa > Chordata > Mammalia > Rodentia > Cricetidae > Ondatra > Ondatra zibethicus. The sequence goes on along the minus strand of PVIU01000899.1, from coordinate 248,113 downwards.
AGTATTAGGATTGTACAAATAAAAGCCTCAAGATAATTATGCAAAAAGAAAGAATGGTGGGCAGTGGTGTTTTGTTTATGTTTATTTAACAAATAAAACCTTCCTGAAGATCACAGTGCAGAGTTAAGCCACTAGAGGCCAAGGAGTGGCTCACACCTTTAATCCCAGCAGAGGCAGAGGGATCTCGTTTGTTAGTTCAAGGCCACCCTGGGGATTTCACGCCTTTAATCCCAGCATTTGAAAGGCAAGAGGCAAAGGGATCTCTGTTAGTTCAAGACCACCCTGGGGATTTCACGCCTTTAATCCCAGCATTTGAAAGGCAGAGGTGCCTTTAATCCCAGCATTTGAAAGGAAGAGGCAAAGGGATCTCTGTTAGTTCAAGGCCACCCTGGGGATTTCACACCTTTAATCCCAGCATTTGAAAGGCAGAGGTGCCTTTAATCCCAGCATTTGAAAGGAAGAGGCAAAGGGATCTCTGTTAGTTCAAGGCCACCCTGGGGATTTCACGCCTTTAATCCCCACCCTAGGGAGGCGGAGTCAGGGAGTGGCTGGGCAGAGAGAGAGAATATAAGGCAGGAGGAGATGGGTTCATTGCAGTCAGAAGTTTGGAGACAGTTGCTGTCTGAGGATTGCCGTTCCAGTCAGAGAAGTCTGAGGAGACGATCTGAGGACAGGATTGTCCAGGTCTGAGCATCGGTAGAGGTAAATGTTCTCTCTAATGGCTGTCCACTCTGCTTTTCCGATCCTTTGGCTTTCACCCTCTAATGTCTGACTCCGGGTTTCATTTATTAAGACCATCAGAATTCATGTGTTATATTAGTGTTGAGCTCTTGGATTGGTTAGCAGTTATGACTTAAACATATTTCTATCAGGTAGAGTGGAGTTTGAGGATTCTTGGAGACAGGATCTTGCCCCATTTCGGTCTGAGGTAGAGCGTCTTTGAAGAGAGGAATTACATCAGAGCCCCGGGGCTAACTTCAGACCCTGTCAACTCGGTCCCCAAGCTGCAAACGTCAGCGGTTACTGAGGTGCCTAGCACGCGGAATCCTCTGCCACAATGCCCTGTGTGCACTATAAATTTGCCTCTAAACTCAACTACGACATCATCATCTTTGATGGGCCCCATATCTCCCTCTGTGACTTAAAGAAGCAGATTATGGGGAAAGCAAAGCTGAAAGCTACCAATAATGATCTGCAGATCACCAACGAACAGACAAAAGAAGAATATACTGATAATGCGCTAATTCCTAAAAACTCATCTGTAATTGTGAGAAGAATTCCTATTGTGGGCGTTCAGTCCACAAGGAAGACATACATGATAAGTCGAGCTGCCAATCTGGCTGAAGCCAATGCTTCTGAGGAGGATAAAATTAAAGCAATGATGTTGCAATCGAGCCAGCTATACAACCCAATCAATTACGTGAAGAAACCTCTAGGTCCATCGCCTCCGTCTCACATCCGTTTCCGTTGTGGTAAACCTGGTCATTACAGTGAGAATTGTGCAACAAATGGGGATGAGAACTTGCCTGGCCGTAGACTCAGAAAGAGCACTGGAATTCCTCGAAGCTTCATGATGGAAGTGAAAGACCCTCACATGAAAGGGGTGATGCTTACAAACACTGGCAAATATGCAATCCCGATTATAGATGCAGAGGCCTATGCCATCGGGAAGAAAGAGAAGCCACCCTTATTACCAGAAGAATCGTCATCATCTTTAGAAGAAGACGATGCTACCCCAGACGAGCTCTTGTGCCTCATCTGCAAGGAAATTATGACTGATGCTGCTATCATCCCATGTTGTGGAAACAGCTACTGTGACGAATGTATTAGGACAGCACTCCTGGAATCAGATGAACATACGTGTCCAACATGCCATCAGGACGATGTTTCTCCTGATACTTTAGTTGCCAACAAGTTTTTACGGCAGGCCGTTAATAACTTCAAAAATGAAACTGGCTATACGAAAAGTCTACGGAAACAGTTACCTCCACCGCCTCCCCCAATAGCACCACCAAGACAGCACAGCGAAAGATCACAGAGGACTCAAGGCCCATCACTACCAGCAACACCAGCCGTTGTGCCTGTTCCACCACCTCCTTTGTATCTGCCGCCTCCCCATATGTGTCCTCTTCCTCCACATGTACCTCCCCCACAGTGCTCTCCTCAATTTCCTCCTGGCCAGCCCACACCTGCAGGATACAGTGTCCCTCCTCCAGGGTTTCCACCAGCTCCTGCCAATACATATGCGGTGTCATCAGGAGTTCAGACTGCTCATTCAAATACCATCCCTACAACGCGAGCACTACCTTTGTCCAGGGAAGAATTCTATACAGTGCAACAACAACTAAGGGAAGAAGAAAAGAAAAAGTCCAAGCTAGAGTTGACAAATAATTTTTGTAAGGAATTGATGGAATACAAAAAGATTCAAAAGGCACATAGGTGCTCACTTTCCAGGTCTCGATCTCCCTATGGTGGTTCATCATATTCAAGAAACTCATACACTTACTCAAAGTCAAGATCTGGCTCCACACGGTCCTACTCTTACTCTCGATCCTTCAGCCGCTCACACTCTTGCTCCTATTCACGATCATCTCCAGACCCCAGGAGAGGCAGAGGCAAGAGCCATAATGACTGTTCATGGTCCAGATCTCATGGCTGTCACCAATCTAGGTCAAGGTCACCTCCATATAGACGTTATTATTCACGGTCAAGATCTCCTCAAGCATTTAGGGGACAGCCTCCCACTAAACGTAATGTACCTCAAGGAGAAACAGAACACGAGTATTTTAATAGATACAGAAAAGTTCCACCCCCTTATGACATCAAAGACTATTACGGACGGAGTGTCTTTAGAGACCCATTTGAGAAAGAACGCTACCGGGAATGGGAGAGGAAATACCGAGAGTGGTACGAACAGTACTACAAAGGGGATGCTGTGGGGGCTAACAGAGAGGACCTCTCTCCAGAGAGACGCTTACCTCTTAATATCAGAAATTCACCCTTCACAAGAGGGCACAGAGAAGACTGTGCTGCTGGACAAAGTCATAGAAATCTAGGTGGCGACTATGCAGAAAAGCTTTCGACAGGAGATAGTCTCAATCAGAAAGATAACGCCAAATCAAAAGAGAAGGAGAGTGATACCGTTCCAGGAGACAATAAAGGAAACAAGCACAAGAAACACAGAAAACGAAGAAAGGGGGAGGAGAAGGAGAGCTTCCTGAACCCCGAACTGTTAGAAACGCCCAGGAAATCCAGGGAGTTATCAGGTGTTGATGACACTAAGACGGATATGCTGTTTGTTCTCCCACATAGAGATGATGCTACACCGGTTAGGGATGAACCAATGGAGGCAGAATCTACCAGTTTCAAATCAGTGACTGAAAAAGACAAGGGAGAAAAAGATAAGCCAGAAGTTAAAAGTGACAAAACCAAACGGAAAAGTGAGGGGTCTGCTACATCCAAGAAGAAAAGTCATTAAAACTATGGAGGAACATAATATTGATACTGTAGCTCCTGCTGAAGATGTTATAATTAGGATCCAGTTTCCTCAGTCCAAATGGGATAAAGATGACTTTGCATCTGAAAAAGATGCTAAATCCACACAACCTATACAGAGTGTAGGGAAACCATCCAGTACTATAAAAAATGTTACTGTAAGGTCCTCAGTTATAATCAAGGACACTGAGGAAGAATTGCAGTCAGAAAATTCAGAAGCTCACCAAGGAGGTGAGCCATGAAATGACACAGCACACGGTCAAAAGCTCAAAAGGCTCTGTGTCCAGTGAGAAGGGGAGAACCAAAGACCCGGACCACTCGGTGTTAGAGAAGGAAATCCCCAACAAGAGGAAGAGCAGCGCCCATCCAGAGAAGGAGAGCACCATGGACCGTCTGAATGAACAAGGAAATTGTAAGAACCTGTCTCAGTCTTTCAAAGACACCAGGACTTCAGATAAGCGTGAATCCATTTGTGGTTCCTCAAATAAAGACTTCACTCCTGGTAGAGACAAGAAAATGGACTATGACAGCGGAGAGTATTCCAGCTCCAAGCGAAGAGGTGAGAGAAGTGAACTAGAAAGAAGGAAGGACTCTCCTCCTCGGAGTAAAGACTCTTCATCTGGACAGAGGAGTAAGCCCAGGGAGGAGAGAGATTTGCCTAAAAAGCACAAGAGGCATAAGAAGCATGCAGATGCGGATGGGGATGCTGAGAAGAGCCAGAAAAACAAACACAAGAAGAAAAAGGCAAAGAAGAGCAAGGACAAGGAGAAAGATGATCAAAAAGTGAAATCTGTTACTGTGTGAAGGACGAATGTTTTAATGGACTTAATTGCTAAGTCATCTGTATTAAACTCTGTTATTATGTAAAGAAACTCCAGCCTTGTAAATAATAAATTGAATACCCTGTGTTACACTTAAACTATTTGCTTCTTGATTATTTCATTTTTACATCAGAGCTTTATAACGAACTTTTTGTACAGAATTGTCAGTTGTGACCATGGAACATGAGAAGTTTTGCAAGGGTCTATTATTTTTAACCACTATTAATTAGTTGGGGTGGTGTTTATTGTATTGTGAAATTTCCACTTTTGAATTTTTTTAATTGCCTGGCAAAGGCTGGTATCAGTTTAAAAATATCAGCAGAATGATTTGCTGAACTCATTACAGCCCTGTAATGTCACTTTTTGATTGCAATAAAAGTTTTCAGTAAACTTTAAAAAAAAACATATTTCTATCAGTAGACACCTAATCAGACATTGTGAAGAAATTCAGAACTGTGAGTAATGACATTTAAAGTGATACTGTATGAAGCCAGGACAATATAACCATCAGGTGGCTTTTGATTGCCCGTTTAGCTGTTTTCTCTTATCATATATATTAATGAAAAGGTTTTGCTTTAATTTTAATCAGCTCAAGGGCTCAATAGTATTACTTTTTCTAATATGTGTGGTCACTTCAAGTATGGCATAATCTATAGTTACAAAAACATCTGTTTCAAAAAGCTGGTATGCTATAAATGTCCATTTTAGAAAATGCTTAAATGTGCTCACGTGGCCTGCTTTGGATGTAAGCGAAAGAGGTTTCCCAATTTCTTTAATGACCAGTTTGAAGGCAAAGTTTCTTTAAGCCTGTGGACACACAGACGTTTGTTTTGGAGCTCTTGTTATTTTGTTCCTGTGTAGGCAGAAAAAGCCAGTAATAGGACTCAGACCACCTTTAGGATTATTTTGTTTCAATCCTTCCAGGGACAAGGCTGATTTAACTCATTCTGAACAATAGTACCAAGATTATTCATTAAGGTATCTGAGGGCGTTCACAGTCTCTGAGTAACCCATTCAGGTCCCACATATAAGGTTTCCGTCAGAGTGGTCAGTCCCAAAGAATAGCTTTAGAGATCTCATCTCCAAGTGTATCAATTCTGATAGGTTAATGGGAGTCGCTTTGAGGAAGTTACTCTAGGACTCTGGAGAGGCATTGTGTAGGATTAGCAGGGAAACTGCTGTGCTCCATTAGCAATGCCTGCTGTAGTGAAGGAAGAAGGGGAACATTTCACTAGGGCATGCCATTTGAAGTTAGTACGCTGTGTGATCTTCCCTGGCAAAGTTGGACCAGTCTAGGTCATTACGTCCCGGGGTCCATTTCTGTTCCTGTTTTTCTGTCTCTGTCCCTCTCTGTGTCTCTGTCTGTCTGTCTCTTCCCCTCCCCTCTCCTCCCATCTCCTCCCCTCCCTCTTTCTCTCCTCCTTCTTTCCTGGGAAAAGAGAATAAGAGATCTTCTTGAGAATTATAAACAATTGTTTATAAACAGTTGTTAAGTACTAGGCACTTGCCAGGTATGTATGAAGAATAGGCATAGGTGGTCTCTCTTAGTTGTTCAAAATTCTTTTACTAAATTAGAATATGAAAACTCACTAAAATCAGCATACTAGCTATTGTTACCTTGCTTGACAATGATATATTTTAAATATAGATTTATTTGTATTTCATTTTATGTGTATGGGTGTTTGCCTGCATGTTTGTATATGCATTTTAAGAGGGTATTCAGTTACAGGTGGTTGGGGGTTGCTGTGTAGGTGCTAAAAAATGATCCAGGTCCTCTACAGGGCAGCAAACACTCTTAACCTCTGGATCATCTCTCCGGCCTCACCTTGCTGTTTGTATATGCACAGGAATATGGTGATGTTTTATATTTTGTCAATAAAATTTCTCACATTTGCTAATGATTACCAAGTATCATTATATAGTGTCGTAATGTCTTATGCAGCATTTTGGAGAATACGGATAGGTACGATCTTTAAATCACTCTTTAGATTTAATTCTCACACACACCTGGAAAGATGGATATGAACGCCAGAGAAGGCTTTGGGGACCTAGAGAAGTTAGCTCGTTACTAAGGTTACAGGATTAAGACACGACTACTTCCAGAAAAGGATTGCACGACTCTGACTTCAAATTCCAGTACTAGTAAGATGGCATGCATACTACATCACTGTTGTCCCTGTTCTGTATGCTCTCTTGACCATTAAATGCTTTCTGTGTGGTACTGGGTATCAAATCCAGGACCTTAAAGAAGCCATGGCTCTCCCTGAGCCTCAGACTAAGCCCTGCCCCCTTCTTTCACCTTTTATTTCAAGACAGGTCTTACTAGTTTCCCAGGTGTCCTTGAACTTGTGATCCTTTCTTTCACAGTAGTGGGAATGTAGGTGTGAGCCAGCAGGGCTGGCTTACGCATGATTTTGAATGTTTGCAGAGTTAGACACTATAGCAACTCAAGGACAAGGGAAGTAGTATGTGGTTAAAAATCAAAAGGAAAAAAGTTTAGACTAACCCAAATGAATTAAAATGCGTAACCACTTCCCTTTCTTGCCCTAATATTCTTGAGAGGATCATTTCAAATTTGACCTTCAAGTTAAAAACAAACAAACAAAGTAGACGTGCCTACAGACACCCACCACTCATCATTTGCATGAGTTCCTGACCACATACCTAACAACAGTAGGTTTGGGTGTTTGGGTGTCATAGGACTTCCCATGCCACCTGTTCCTTACTGTTCTTTACAGACATCTTCAGACCCGGCCAAATACACAGGGGAGGGACATGTAGCATGAAAGCTGACTGACGGCTGTAGTCGGACTTTCATGTGGGCTCCAGCTCACAAATAACGACACAGAGACTTAGTGCTAATTATGAAAGCTCAGTCTTAGCTTAGGCTTGTCCCACTAGCTCTTATCACTTAAATTAACCTGCTTTTGTTAACCTACATTTTACCATGTGGCTTCTTACCTTTCATTCTGTATGTCTGACTCCCATAATGGCCCCTTGGCGCCGCCTCTGCACCTCGATTATCTCCTCCGACCTTTCTCTCCCCAGAAATCCCGCCTACACCTCCTGCCTAGCTGTTGGCCGTTCAGCTTTTCGTTACACCAACCACAGCAACACATCTCCACACACGCACAGTGTTCAAATATCCATCCCACCTCCGAGGGTTCCACCTTAGTTCTTCAAGGTTGGTAGCATTGCTGGCACCAGAAACGCTCACCTTGCCCCTCTGCTGTGCTGAGCAGACATGACCTTCACACAGGCTCATTCATGTCCATATTCCTCAAGTCTCTGCTTGGGGCCAGTCCCGCTGCCCAGACACACGTTCCTCCTATTGACTTCCACGGAAATCATTCACCTCAGAGGTGCAAATAAAGACTGAGTGAGGAGTCTGAAGCAAGCTAGGAGGTGTGGAAAATGCCAGCGTTGAATCAATTTATCTGCTTTCATCTTCATTTACTTTTCCCTGTCTCTGTTACTGTATCAAATACAGCCTTTTCTTTTCTCTTTCTTTCTTTCTTTCTTTCTTTCTTTCTTTCTTTCTTTCTTTCTTTCTTTCTTTCTCTCTTTCTTTTTGGTTTGTTGAGACAGGGTTTCTCTGTAGCTTTGGAGCCTGTCATGGAACTAGCTATTGTAGACCAGGCTGGCCTCAAACTCACAGAGATCTCCCTGCCTCTGTCTCCCGAGTGCTGGGATTAAAGGCGTGAGCCACCACCACCCGGCTTTTTTTTTTTTTTTAACTCACAAACTGCTAAAAGAACACACTATCCAGAGCACAAGCATTACGGATGGTTTTGTGT
>PVIU01000899.1:157500-235000 GCA_004026605.1 Ondatra zibethicus | reverse complement strand
GCCGAGTGTTGGGGAGCTCAGGGAACAGTGACTTACCAAAAAGCACGTTAGTATTTTTTGGACAAAATTATTTATGAACTCATGAAAAAAGAAAAGGAACACCTTTGCACAGGGAAGATTATGGCCTTTCTCTCTTGGAAATGTTTGAAATAACGTAGATGCTATTTTTTTTTTTAGAAAAGTTTTAATTTTACAGAAAACATGTAAAAACAACCCCATCCCCTTGCTAAGATGGTAAAGGTGCTGACTTTAGCACTTTGTCTCATGGAGGCTTCTCAGGTAAAGCTTTCTTATTTTTATAGAACTTTTGTAGATGATAACTGACCTCTGATGACTAGGCCTCATCATTTGGTGGGGCCGTCACTTTCAGCCTTTCTTTCTGTGATTATTCTCATCAAGTCTTCCATTCTTGTCTTGATTCTGATGTTAGAGCCAGGGGTAACCAAGAGTGGTGATAGCTTAGGCTTGGAGTCATAAACCTTTGCTTGTGCTCTAGTTCAGCTACTGAATTATCTGGGCAAGTTAATTTCTTCGTGATCCTCAGTTTTCTCCTCTGGGCAATGAGGAGAGTCTTCAGTGGGACCATTGTAAGCTGGAGAGGTTTAGCCATGCATCAGCTCCATGCTGTGTACTTATCACAGATCCTTACCGGCAGTCACACAGTATTGCTATCACAGGGCCTTATTGTGTCCCTCAGACCTGAACTGGTACATGTTACAAAGCTTATAGAGATGTATTGAGAATAGGATTAGGTGTATGAACCCCTAAACAGGATAGGCCTCCCACATACACTGACTTCCTCTGTAGTCTGAGACCTTCCTGGTCCCTTCCTGGGAACCAGTGTCCCTGGCTTCCAGAATCTCTCCTTTTCAAACACATCACAGGGTGAATTCCTATGCTCAGGGATTTTACTTTTAGTTATGGCAACTATGTATGATTAATGAAACATAAAGTTAAATTAAGTGATACAGTTTGGGGTTAAACAAAAAGAACATAGCTTTGGACAATAGTACTTTCTCTCTGACTTTTGACTTAAAGCTCACTTCCAAATAGAGTGGGCCTGGAATGGCCAGGGATCTTTGCTTCTTGGAGAACACAATTTAAAAAGAGAATTCTCAGCAGGGCTGGTATCACACACCTGTAATTCTGGCACTTGGGAGGTGGGGCAGGAGTTCAGCCTCAGTGACTGAACTGTCAATAGGAGACCCTGTTTTAGAAAGCAGAAAGGAAGGGAAGGAAAAGAAAATTCTAAAAACCCACCAATTATTTATTTATTGAATTGTTGGCAGTTTATTTGCAGAGTGTTTTATAAGCCACAGCCTACCTTTTGTCTTTGGTGGAAACTGCCTCCCTGACACCCATCCATTCTCTACTGAGATGATTCCAGGTCTCTCTCTCTCTGCATTACCTCCTAAGAAAGAATTTTAGCCCCAAATAGACTTTGTTCCCAAACTTGCTTTGGAATGCTTCCTTGTATGAAGACTTCTTAAATGCACACTTCTACCACAAACTGTGAAGGCCTCGTGACATGAACAAGTCCAATTGCCTTTCAACCTGGACACGTGCCTCATCATGTGGGTGGGATGCCCTCTGTGGAGAAAGAAAATTGCATGAGGCCAAGCTGTTGTTAGTAGCATAGTGGGGTTCTCGGTACACAGCCAGCGCTTTTGCTATCACAGTGTTCTCTGTATTTGGCAGAAATGAAACAAATTAGTAATTAAAAGTTAGTGTAATCCATTTCTTGAGTCTTTGAGAGCTGAGTCCATCAGTATGGGAGGAAAGAGCAAAATAATTCATAATTGAATTTGGAAGTATCAATAGGAATAAGTGATTTTATTTGAAGTCATCCCTACTACATGGACTCATTGAAAAGTTCAGAAAAAAAATGACAAGCCTAGAAACAGCAAGCAGTTGCAGTGCAGGAGGGGCTGAAATCATGCCACTGTTTCACAAAGAGGAACTGGGGAATCCCTGCCAAATAGTTAGGTCATGCTTAAGGACGACAGGGAATACATAAATTGAGTCTGTCACAAATTATCATAGGACATGAGGAGGCTTCTGGCAAAACAAGGAACCAATATCCATAAAGGTAGTAACTATAATCTATTAAAACCCACCAGAAGTTATTAAAACCTAAAACAAAAGAGAAGGAGAGAAGGTGAGGTGCAGAGACAATGAGGTGGTCGCAAAAATAAAGGGAGTGAATAGGCTCTTGGGCCCTGTGGAAAGATGCTAGTGAAACAACTTATTCATCTGAAAACTGGAAGGAACTGGAGATAATCTGCTGTAGGACAATTGTCTTGTATTGTTTTAACAAAATGCTGATTGGCCAGTAGCCAGGCAGGAAGTAGAGGTGGGGCAACAAGAACAGGAGAATTCTGGGAAGAGGAAAGGGTCAGTTTGCAGTCATCATTCAGACACAGAGGAAGCAAAATGAGAACGCCTCATTGATAAAAAGATACCAAGCCACGTGGCTGACACAGACAAGAATTATGGGCTAATGCTGTGGGATGGGGTGGGACAGAAACCTGTGTCAATGAATGGTGCCAATGTGGACAACTATATCCGCATAAAACTTGAGAGAGCTTGGGAGAGAATTCTAGACACAAAAAGAACAGAGTTAAGCACAGCTCCTTGGTAGCAGAATTTTCTCTAGTGGGCTCTGTTTGCTTGAGGCAAGCATGTCTCATTTAAGAGAGATTTCCTGACTCGACTTCAGCTGCAAAAAGCTTGCAGCTCTTTTAAGAGGCCCCACCACCAAACACTTAAATGGTGTTGATGAATAGCCAACTGCATGCTTTTTGGTGGTGGCAGGGACCTTGAAACTCCATAGAGTTGTGGCAATAAACATGGCTCTGGCCAGTACCTCTGCCATGAGGCTAGACTCTCAGAAAGCTAAGGAATGGGGTGGATCCAGCCATCAAAGTCATGGCTTTAATTCTAAACATATTGCTTAACAAATTACAGACTCATGTGGTCAGAAAAAGAGATATACAGTAAAGATAGATTCAAAGACAAAGAAAACCTAAAAACAGTTTACAGTGTGTTTAAAAATTTATGTAGGCTTGGGAGAGAAAAGAAAAAGGATAAAGTCCTTAAAATAAAAAAGAAAGAAAGAGAGTAGTTGGGTGTGGTTGCACACACCTTTAATCCCAACACTTGGAAGGCAGAGGCAGGTGGATCTCTGTGAGTTCAAGGACAACCTGATCTACAGAATGAGTGCCAGTACAGTCAAAGATACACAGAGAAACCTAGTCTCAAAAAACAAAAATTAGATTCTTGTATATTGATTGATACAATATTGAATATGGTATGCATGCATGCTTCTACCTCTGCTTAAAACATTTTTATATATTGATATATATTTATTATATTGAAATGTACATTTATACCTCTGATCAAGATACTTATAAATTGTTTACATTTTGAGGTCATTGTCCTCATTTGTTTTACAATTGTTTATTGTATAATATTCTAATATGAAGTCTTAGTCTTTAAGGTATATAGGTATTAAGAATTACAGATCAATAGTCATCTATGTTTGTCATACTTATAGTTAGACTAATCAGGTTCTTTAGATACATAGAAATTATATTTTGTATAGATAGGTAATCTTCAACCACTTCAAAGAGCTGTAGAATATGGCATTTAAATAACTTAGGGTTCTGTTGAAGTGAGACATGATTGCTCCTGGCAGCACCGATCTATTCCTGAGAGAATGTTGAGCACCAAAGATACTCCACTTGGAGATTGTTTTTCTTCTTGGCAAAACTGGCCCTTTGGGCAAAGAAATGCCCATTCCTCAACCACTGACAAGATACATGGTATCCGGAAATGGATAAGCAGGACTGTCAAATCTTGCCAAGACAGGGTAAGATAGTTTTGAAAAATTTCCTGCCTCTGAAAATGATCTGTCAATTATTCTAGGCCTTAGCCAAAGTTGGTTGCTTCAACATTGCAAATGAGACTTTGGGTGATTGCCCAGGTAGCCAGTTGTCTCTGTCATTTGTTACACATCTTGAAAGTTGCTTGATTGCACTTCCTGCTTAATATTATTTCCCTTCTCAGATCTTCGATGAGGTTGAAGACTAGATAGTTGTAGTTACTTTCCTTGCATGACTTGGCCAAGTTATTTATTATATAAGACTTGAACTAGGTAGGATAGGATGATTATTGAATATATTTGTTCTTATTGTATATAATTTTGTATTAGGCTTAGAACTCTCTTATTTAAACAAAAGGAAGAGGTGCTGTAGGAAGTCTTACAGTCAGTAGTTACCCACCCACTGGGGCATGGTTTCTTATACTATATAAGCTGATGTAGAGCATGCAGCCACTCTCTTTTTCTGGTTGTGGGATTTGGTTTCTGATCACCGTTCAAGCAGAGGATTCTGATTTGTGAGTCTACCCCTAAATAAATAACCATCTATTTCTCAAAAAATAATCAAAAATTAAAAATAAAAGTAAAAGAAATAGAGTTTAAAATAGAGCCACATAAAGATGTAAAATACACAGAGAGTCTGGACACTGTATGTTATTGTGTTGTATTTGAATGTTTTGATGGCTGAGGAAGGAACAAGAGCAGTTAAAAGACATTTGATAACAAGTGCTGCTGGATTCATCCAACATATATTTTGAAAATGCTTTGACTTCAAAACTTAAGTCAAAAGATAGGTTACTTTGGAGAAGAGGTTTTGCTTTTGTTTCCACAGGAAATGAGAAGCTGTGGATTCATTTTGGGTTAAGAAAAATCAGGTTTGATTAAGGAAGACCACCTGAAGAATCTCCAATAGGAGCAGATGGCCCAGATGATCCAACATTTCAGAGGACCTCTGTTGGAATTTCCTCTGAGTTCTATAGCCAGAGCAGTTTCAAGACTGCTGGCTGAGATGATCAAGCCTCACAGAATATTCCATTCAGTACTTGACCATAATTCTAAATTTTCTTTAGGTTCCCATAAGATTATCAGTGCCCCCAATCAGCAGGAAGTTTCCTGGAGAAGTATGCCCAGATTCCCAAAAAATGGATTATAGATATTTGTCTTTGTTTAGTGTGTTGGTTACAAGCTGTTATTGATAAAGGTCTGGGCAAAAAGCTAAACAAAGGAGATTATATTCAGAGTTCTTGTTTTGAAAAAAAGGGGGGAATTACTGTGGGACAATGGTCTTATATTGTTTTAATAAAATGCTGATTAACCAGTAGCCAGGTAAGAAGTAGAGGAGGGGTGACGGGAACAGGAGAATTCTGGGAAGAGGAAAGGGTCAGTTTGCAGTCGTTATCCAGACACAGAGGAAGCAAGATGAGAATGCCTTGCTGATAAAAGGTACCAAGCCACATGGCTAACACAGACAAAAATTATGGGCTAATGCTTTGGGCGTGGGTGGGAAAGAAACCTCTGTCAACAAGAATTGGCATGTACCTTGCCTTTTCTATGAGAACTATAGCTAGATAGCCAAGGAGGAGACAAAGGAGTGTTTGTAGTTGTTTGCTTTTGATGTTTTTCTTGTTGTTGTTGTTTTTCCAATGCTGTGTGTTGATCCCAACTTTCAGTATGTTAACAAATGCTCTGTCACTGAACTCCTTCCTTGACGTAGGAGTGTCTTTATATAAATATGTTCAAGCTAATAAATAAAGACAGGAAAATGGAATGAGACTATCTGTAACCCCTAAAGGATGAATGGATCTGGAACTTAATTAAGCTAATGTCATCACATAGACATTGATACTACAGAACACGTCCTAACTAGAAAATAGGAAATCAGGCTGAGGCCTCCCCTCTGCTCATGAGCCCTTCCTCACACCATTCTAGATGTGAGTAACACTGCCTTTTAAATATGATTTCTCCACATGCCCAACACATGCCTGCTCTGTGTGTCCTCTCACTTGGTTATTGCACGGTTCCCCTGTATCCCATAGTCTAATGTCCATTTAGTAGCTAAATGACCATCTTTAAAATGTAAGTCAATGCATGGCAGACCTCTGCTCAAACCTGGCAATACCATCCCATTAACACTTCTCTCTCTCCTCAGCCCCATTGTTTTTATTCTCTCCCTCCACCATGTGCTTATTGAGATAACAGATTGATGTGTGGCCTAGGCTGACCTGAAACTGTTTATTTATTTTAGACATGGTATCACTCTGTAGATCAGGCTGGCATTGGGCTCAGATATCTACTTACCTCTGCCTCTTGAATACTGAGATTAAAGATGGGCATCACTATGCCTGATTATAATTTTCTTTTTATATAGTCCAGGCTGGTTTAAACCCTTGGTTTTACAGCCTGAGTGCTGGCATCAAGGGTATGGATCACAATGCCAAGCTCCAGTTGACTCAGATAATATCAGAGGCCTTTACCATGGCCAACAAGATGATCCAGGATATGTTCCAAACCAGCTACTCTTTCCCTGTCTCACTGCTCTTAGCACAAGGTCCCTTTTACTATTCTGTAAATGCTGGGACGCATCTCACTCTTGGCACCTTCCTGTGCACAACTGTTTCCCCAATCTTCTTTGCTTGGCTTCTGCTTGGAAACAGCTTCTGCTGGGAAGGCATTTTTTACTTTCTTCTATCAGCTGCGCTACTGGTACTATTAATTCCTTTTGACTCATTTCATTATTTTTATACCACTTGCTAGTGTGTGTTTATTTATCATCTCTTTTCCATTTGATCATAAGCTCCAGAGGCATGGACTGTGTTCTCTTAATCTCTGTGTCCCCTGGAGTAGTGCCTGATTATATCGTATGTACTCAATAAGTACTCTTGGAATAAATGAATGAGTGTGCTATAGTGCCTTGCTTTAAACATCACTCACTCACCACAGCTCATGGAAGACAGCAAAGAATGTTTTATTTTTTTGTCCTTTTTTTTCTTTTGGTTTTCCAAGACAGGGTTTCTCTGTGTGGCCCTAGCTGTCCTGGAACTTACTCTGTAGACCAGACTGGCCTTGAACTCACAGAGATCCACCTGCCTCTACCTCCTGAGTGATGGGATTAAAGGAATATTTTCTGTACTATTAAGCATCTTTCCTGGTAATTTTATACAATTAGTAGCATTTCTAAAAACTTATATTTATATTTTGTGCATTAGAGATCTGATTGTATTCCTGTGTTATATTTATGTGGGAACAAAGTATCCTAGCTCCATAACAAACTTGAAAATTCTATCATGATAGAAATGAGTCTGAAAGCTTAGAGAGGGACAAAAATGAAGGATGCCAGTTATTGGTCGGCCATGCTGTAGGACAGGTGACAGTTTGGAAATGTGTCATGATCACACCTTCCACTTAGCTGCAGAAAAGGATAAGTGTCTGCTGTCACACTCTTGGGGAGCCACTAGGTGGTGCTGTCAGAGATGTATGGTTTTCATGTGACTGCCCAGGGTGAAATAAAATGCAGAAACTTTAAAGTTGAACAATTGAGGTTTTTGAAATCACAATAATGTCATGTAGTTATTGTAAACCATAAATAAGAAAATTGAAGAAGCATTCCATTGTGTATTTAGAGAAAAAAACACTACAAATAGCATTAATAAACTTCACAACAAGGGCTTGTGTGTTATGTGCTTGTTACATGTCTGGTTATGCCAGTGCAGTCTTCCCAGGCTGACTAGGAAATATGTAGCTATGCAAATATTTATCAGTGTATCAAATTAGCTGTTTTTTCCCCTGACTTGGCACATAGTAGAGTGGTCAGTAAGCATAAGTTAAGTGGATTTTGAGAATTTAATTATGTAGTTCATGAAGAGCACCTACTCCATATTGGCATTCTGTCTTGAGTGCTTGTTGTTTAATACTGATGGATTTGCAGAGTCACTGGGTAGATGTTGTCCTAAAGGGCTGTACTTAATTGGTTGAGCAACCCAGAAAGAATAAATCCAAATTCAGTATCTCATTTGGTGTTTTCCCTTTATTCTTCAGCTCAAGGTCTGGGCTCAGGGAACTGTGTCCCAGAATGGCAGAAATCAGCATGGACTCCTTGGGGTTCCACTTTCTGCTGTCTGGGTTACACTTTTAATGGCGCTTACTGAAACAGAGTTGGGCGCCAGCATTGGCTCAGGGCAACTGTCCTCTGCAGACTCCCTCAGAGTCACTGCACAGGGAATGGAGCCTAGTGCCCTTTGGCATACATACCCATCTCTTTTCTCTCTCTGACTCAACTGTGGAGGTTTCTATGCCAACAAAAGATTAATTTAGTTAACTACATTATTGTCCCTGAACTGCTCTGAGCAAAGTACTATGCTAGATGAATGGAAGGGGAAGGAAAGAGAGGTGATGTCATCTCTCCTTCCAGAAGCTTCCATAGTAACTGATAGAATAGGAAAGCATGAACCTTCAAGAGGGAACATAGCACTCACCTCCAAGTCTCCTGATGGCTAATCAGCAACAACAGAATTTCTGAAGCAGAATGAAGGGGCATCAATGTCAGGAACACCTAGAGTGGCATCTCAGCTTGCATCTCAGAACTCCTTGGTGGGACTACTAGTGGTGTGGGGAATTGGGGGCTGTCTCCAGTGTATTTCCAGTAAGTGTCACAAGTCCTGTGTGCACTGAGGTTTGAGACGCATTGCTATGGTGTCCAAGATAACTGCAGACAACACTGGAAATTACAGAAAGGAAGCAAGATGCTTTCTTACATGGCAGACACTTGCTAATCCACCTCTGTCTTTGGACCCCTCCTTGGTCTCCATTATCATCACCATCATTTTGCCCACTTTAGAGTAAAGAAATCAAGGTACAGAGAGTTCAATAATTTGTCCATGACACACATGGAAAAGGGAGATACCTGACACAAACCCAAAGCCCAGGCTTTCAACCACTCTCCCAGCTGCCTCCAACAAATGCTGGCTTTCAGAGAGGCCTTGTTTAGAGAAATGCAGAATTGCCCAAGCAGAGGACATAGGCATAATGATTTATTTTGAAATGTAATACATATCCATCAAGAACTATTGGTTCTCACTAGCCCCTTTACAACTATATTATATGGTATTGTTTTTACTCTTCCAAAGACACCAGAGTAGTCTTTCAAAGGAGCAGAACAGCAATAAATTGAGTGCCTTTACTATATGATACTCCACATGCACTGTCTTACCTAATTCTTGCAATAACTGACATAATGTATGACTCCATTTAGAGACAAAAATATTCTCACAGAGCATAGACACTCGCTGCAAAGTGAGTAGTTATTAAATAGTGGGTTTAGGTTTATCCCCTTCCTTTGGTATCTCTTGCATTAATGAAGATGCATTTAGCTACATGCAACAGAAACCACAATACAAAGTGGCCTGAATAATACAGAAAGATGTTCTCACATGATTGGAATATCAGCAATTCCTGAGGCAGGATAGGTTTCAAGTTGGTCAATTCAGAAGCTCAACAATGCCATCAGATCCTAAGAGCAATGTAACTTTGCAGCTTGCTTAAATTTGGGTAGTTTTATGGGTTATGTTGTACTTTTCCCAATATAAATATTCAATTCTAACTCCCAGTATCTCAGAATGTAAATTTATTTGGGTATATAATAGTTATAACAATTATGTTTTGGGGCTGGAGAGATGGCTCAGTGGTTAAGAGCACCGCCTGCTCCTCTAAAGGTCCTGAGTTCAATTCCCAGCAACTACATGGTGGCTTACAACCATCTGTAATGAGATCTGGTGCCCTCTTCTGGCTTGTAGGCATGGATGTAGGCAGAATACGGTATACACAATAAATAAAATAAACAAAAAAAGATTTAAAAAACAATTACTTTTTGTGTATGAATTTGTGTATGTGTGCTGGCATGTGTATGATACTGTGTGTGTGTGTGTGTGTGTGTGTGTGTGTGTATGTGTGTGTAAGTTAAAGGATAATTTGTGGGAGTCAGTTCTCTTGTTCTAATGTATGAGTCTCAGGAAGTGAACATAGGTTGTCAGGGCTTGCTGGGAAGTCCCTTTATCTGTTGAGCCATTCTGCCAGCTGGAAACAGATTTTTTTTACAGAGGTAATGAGTGAAAGTTATTATAGGACCAATATGAACAGTGTTCTTATACAAAAGAGAAACATGGGCACAAATACAGGCATGCATGGAGGGAATGTGAGATGAGAGGAAAGATGGCTGCATTACTGGAATGATACATCTCACAGCCAAGCAAGGGTAGGGATTTCAGGCAAGCACCAGGTCCTGATTGATATAATTTTAGGATTCAAACCTAAAATTATATCAATGTAGTAATGTGCAGCATGCACCACATTCCTGGTGCCTGGCTAGCTTAACCCCCGAAATAACTACACAGAAACTGTATTCATTTAAAACACTGCCTGGCCCATTAGTTCTAGCCTCTTATTGGCTAACTCTCACATCTTGATTCAACCCATTTTTAATAATCTGTATGTCATCATGAGGTCGTGGCTTACCGGGAAAGATCAGCATGTCTGACTTGGCAGCTTCATGCCGGCGGCTCTCTCTCTGCCTCTGTGTCTTCTTCCCAGCATTCTGTTCTCTTTTCCCTGCCTATCTAAGTCCTGCCCTATCAAAAGGCCAAGGCAGTCTCTTTATTAATCAATGAAAGCAACCCAAATACAGAAGGACCTCCTATACCATATCAAATCTAAAATTATCTATCTATCTATCTATCTATCTATCTATCTATCTATCTATCTATCTATCATCTATCATCTATCTATCTATCTATCTATCTATCTATCTATCTATCTATCTATCTATCTATCTAAAACTCCCAAACAAACAAACAAACAAACAAATGAAAACCAGATACATAGCCCTGCTGACATCTTGATTTCCAGCTCCTAACTTCCAAAATTATGAAGTCATATTGCTTGGAGTCCCCAAAGAATGAACTCAGTGTTGTTTCCCGCTTCTTTGATGCTGTTTTCATGCTTTGGCTATTTGATGGATACCCACTACACCTTCAGGGTTACAATCAGACAATGTGTCTTTGGTTGGCAAGAAAACTCTCCTTTGTGGGGACCCAGAAAACTTTCTCTCCACTTCACAGGTCAAAATCCCATGCCTTTCCCCAGACTCAGTAGTGGCTGTGTCAGTAACTTTTCTGTTGCTATGACAGAATACCTAAAAAGCAGCTTAGAGAAGAAAAGGGATTATTTTGGCTTATAGTTTTAGCGGGATTTCATCTTTCATGGTGAGGAAAACATGGCAGCAGGAGCGTGAGACCGCTTGATATGCACCCAGGGATCACAGATAGAGTATGAGGTAGAACCAGGCTATATAACCTCAAAGCCACCCTCAGTGATGTACTTCCTCCAGCAAGACTCCCCTTCCTAGAGGTTCCCTAACCTTCCCTAACAGTACCATTAACAGAGGACCAAGTGTTCAAATACATGAGCCTATGGGGGACATTTTTTGTTCAAACCACAAAACTGGCAAAGGCAATAGGATGTCCCTTGATTGGTTTGACCTGCCTGCTATGAACTTGATTGTGTTCTCCATAATCTATTAGGCCCTGGTGTGATTGTATTTAGTGGTAGGCCTTAGCCTTAGTTGCTTTTCCTGTTGTTGTGGTAAATATCTTGACAAGCAACTCAAGGGACAAAGGGCTTAGTTGGGTTCCCAGTTCAAGGCAAAGTGCATCATGTGATAATGCTTGGGTGTTTCACACAGCTGTGAGGGCTGGAGATAGATGGTCACCTTGCACTGGCCTGTCCTCAGCTTACTGTCTACTCTTCACACAGTCCATGTTCCAATCTCAGAGATTACTGCCACCTGCAGTAGGCAGAGCTTCCTATCTCAGTTAACCTGATTAAGATAATCACCCATAGTCATGCCCAGAGGTTCATCTCCCAGGTGACCTAGATCTCATTTAGTTGGCAGGCAAGATTAAGCCTTAAAAAAGTAATTAAAACTAAATGAAATCATGAAAGTGGAGTTGTAACCCATTAGGATTGGTGGCCTTATGAAAATAAAAAGATTCTCTCTCTCTCTCTCCTTCCCTCCCTCCCTCCCTTTCTCCTTTCCAGAAAGGTTATGTGAGCATAGAGAAAGAGGGTGGCTATAAGCCAGGAATAGAGCTCCCAGCAGATACTAATTAATCCTAACCAACCCTGATTTGGGCCTCCCCAGCTGTAAAAAAAAAAAATGTTTGGGTTGTTGAAGCCCAATTTATTGTAAGTCCTCAAGAACTGACTATGCATCACCTTATATGTGAATAGTTTAGAGGCTGGGGGTTTAAGTTGGTAAAGTGCCTCCTGCACAAA
The DNA here is from genome assembly GCA_004026605.1 of Ondatra zibethicus. Lineage (NCBI taxonomy): Eukaryota > Metazoa > Chordata > Mammalia > Rodentia > Cricetidae > Ondatra > Ondatra zibethicus. Next base: position 222,795 of record PVIU01000899.1, on the reverse strand, counting down.
CATGAGGTCCTGAATTTGAATCCCCCAAACCCGCATTAATATCTGAGCATTGTGGCATGTGTTTGTAAGCCCAGTGCTGAGCAGGTAAAGACAGGCAGATCTTTGGATTTACTGGTCAGCTAGCCTAGTGTGTTGGTGAGCTCCGGGGTCAGTGAGAAATCCTGTCTTTAAAAAATTAGGTGGAAAATGATGGACGAAGACACCCAACATTGACTCTGGTTGCCACATACATGTGCACTCACATGTGCACACATTCACCGAAGTGTAGCTAAGCACACATATGAGCATGCACACATACACATACATGTGCAAGAAGAAAATGGAGGGGCCAGCTTCTCCTGAGATGCATGGGTACACGTAGAAGAAGTTGTTGGACAAGATCAAGCACAATCAGGAAGGAAGGTGGACAACAGAAGGAATATTGAACAACTACCGAGTGATTACTCTATCCCAGATCTTCCCATCACTCCACAGCCATTTCTCTGCACAGGATGAGAATGCTTGCTTCTGTCTAACATCAAGGTAAGAGAAGTGAACTGGGAAATGTAAATTAATTTGATTTACATAAACATTGTTTCTTATAGACCCCGAAGCTCTGTGCTTGATTCAATGGCCAAAGCAGACTTTCAAGTGGAGGTATCATGATGCCATTGGAAGAGCATACACTTGCCCCCTCTTACTCTTTCTGCACCCAATCTCTGCGAGACTGTCTTGTGGGGAAGGAGGGCTACTGGGCGGGCACTGAAGTGGACACGTTGGGGCTCAGGATTTGGGGACTATTCAGAAAACACCCTCACCACCCTCACTGGGGGCTTTCCTCTGCTTAATAAAAAGCCAGACACCTAGTTGCCCATGCCCACCACCCAGACCGACCAGCTATCTCCCACACAAACCTGCAGGTTTCGTGCAGTTCCTTGGGCATATATAAGCGAAGAGAAATCCATTAAAGGATCCAGAATATGGTGGGAGAGCTATGACAGAGTAAGTATGATGTAATTTAAGTATTTTGGCACAGCGAATGAAAGGAAATTACATTTCCTATTATCTCCCAACAGTTATTGAAAATGAAATGAAATATATTCTATTCTCCCCCCCCCCACCCCCAGAGTCAGGGTTTTTCCCTGCGCGGATGTGATCCCCCCCCCGCAGTTTGTTCATTTGGTATGCAGCCCCCTCTTCTCTCAACATGGAGGCATCCTGTTAGAAAACATCCAATGGGAAAAAATGGACAGAAAAAGTATACTACTTCTTTAAAATATATTGCAAGAATACTCATTTTCAGCTTTTTATTGCAGCACTAGCTGGTATTCTTGCATGCAATTTTGTAATTTATTCTGAACATTCTACTTAAACCTTTTTTCAATAGCATGATTTTATTAGAGTCAGCTCACTGGACTTTCCCAAAAAGGTATTTAAGATCAAATAAAACCAGTGCTTGGAAAAATATCATTACAATATGAAAGCAGTTACAAAAACATTAGTACTGCAAAGTTTTATTTCAAATGGCTGAGCTTGCTGTACCCCGGGTTATGGTACTTCTGCTGCTGCAGACATACTTTCTGGAGAAATGGGAAAAACTGTCATCTTAGCAGTTTTTGCACATGGTGGGGGTGTGGGGGGGAGGAAGGGGCATAAAATTTGCAAGTGAGGGAGAAAGAACTTTAGATGCTGGCATTGATGAGAACGTGGACTTTTGCTCCCAACCTATTTTCTCGACCCATACTCCCTAAACCACTCTACTGCCCAGCTTTCCCCACAGATAGGATAAGACCCTCCTCAGCAGCCTTTCAGTCACGGACAGGATGCAGTCTTTTAGCAAATGCCGATGGCACCTTCAGAAGGCTCAACAGTGGAATCCATTGTGCCAGCCGGTTATGCCCACTCTCGGACACACTTTGGTCAGCAGAGTGTATCTTTGGTCAAGTCCTGTCTTTAGCACCTCCGTCTGGTCAGGCTCAGAGGAAGTCTACATCTGTGGTGGGCAGTGGGTTCCCTACCTCCAGCTCTTCTCTCTCATGAACGGGTCCCAAGGCCATCCCTACGCTCACCTCGAACCAGGAGCAAACCAACTCCTGCTGCCTGGGTTGCAGTGTGGAGCTCCAGAGACAAGCACTCCTTCCTTCGGTTGTGAACAATCTCTCCATTCCCAGGCAGTTTTGCCAAGTCCGCGGCCGTAGCCCAATGGGCCTCCTTTCTGAGGTGGCTGCTGTCAATCAAAGGCTAGTGCTTATGAGGGAGAAAAGCATCATTTGTCTTGGTCTCCAAAGTGCTGCTGGATTCAGGGTTTACATTTAAGAAGTACTCTGCTCTGGATGCGTAGCAGATTTGGTCAGTGAAGAGGAAATAAATTCCCACTTTTACATACTGGCATTTCATGTAGGTGATTATTAATCCACATGCAATTCTCTTACCCAATATTTCTCTCAGCTCTCTTCCTCCAAGCGTCAAATCTGTGGCAAAACACTTCCATCCTGAAGTTGGCAGATTAGGTGGTTTCTGCGTGGACTTTCAAATGTGATTTTTTTTTTAAAAAATTGTGAGTTACCATTCATATTACTTTCCTAAGGAGAAATATGCTTAAAAAGTAAAGTCTTTATTGCTTCTTAAAAGGCCTAGCACTCTGTGATAAATTCTCATATTTTGACTGTTAATATGTTTGAATGAAAATTATTTATACATTTGGGTGAGGTTGAGTGGTTTTCATTTGATTGCTGCCTCTGGAAATGAAAGCAGAGTAGCAGGAAATTTACATGTCAGGCTGTGATGTATATCCAGATTATGAGATGATTGTGCGGCAGACGAACCCCAAGTAGAATCATTCCCATCACACTGTGACAACTGCAATTCCTGACAAGGCCTCTTAGTTTTGGGGGCTATTATCATTGTACAAGAGTATAATCTATTGACAGCAGAGCCGCTTAATACATTGAAAGGCAGACAGTGGAAGAAACCTTAACTGTTTTCATTCGCCGCTGCACAAGGGCACAGATCAAAAGTGAATTATATCTAAAAATATGCACGCGTGATGACGGGATGCATGGCATTCATCAGCCTGTTTAGTCATGGTTAGGCTGAGGTGGGGAGGAACCAATATCCCTGGCATATGTGCTCGGAAATAGAGATATGAAACTGGAAACCAAATCGCTGCCCAGTCAGAGAGCAAACAGGGTAGAGATCTCTTTAATCGTGGCTCCCTGTCTTTCTAAGCCACGCCAGCATCCTTGCCTGCATCAGTATCTCGGGCTCACTAGGGGTGAGTGAGTGGCAGTGACCTAGGCTCCCCTGGGGTGAGTGGAGAACTGTGTGTCTTGGTCCCGTCTCATGTGGGTGTGCAGGTGTGGAGCCTAGCACTATGTGTTACAGAGGTGGCTAACCCGTGGCTCTTCTGGATGCTCAGGGTTAGACCAGGTACAGGGCACATAGAGCACTCCCGGAAGGGACAGTGTGTGGCCTCGTCAGTCCTCAGAGTTCCAAATGACCTCCTCAGATTGTTGATTAGAGCAGGGCTGCTTTTCTGCTTTGTCCCAGATGCAGAGGGTCAGGGTCGCTCTGGGCTTTAGGATATGTAAGCTCCTGTAGCTTAGTGGTGGCACCGATGCCCAGTGCCAGTGGGCCTCAGCTTGCTCCTTGTGATGAGAAAACTCGGGTATGACTAAGGAACATAATGGTTTCCTATGTGACAGGGCTCAAAGTGAGCCACAATGAGGACGCAGAATTCCCAAATTCACCAAGGCTCTGCAAAGTACAACAGGAAATCCCATCATTTTACAGAACAAATGATGTTGAGGGGGAGCTAAAAAGGTGAGATGAAGAGGTCTGATGAACTAATGGCATATTTCATCGAGGAATTAGTTAATCAGTTAATATTCAGTTGACACACTTAAAATGGCTGAGTGGAGACAGAAGAGAAAGAAGATAAAGGGTTGAAATACCAAGTCTCAACTCAGTGCCAGACACAGCTTCCAGGTCCAGTGAGTTTCTCTAATCTTGTGGGTGAAGGTGCTGAGATAAGCCACGCCCACCCATCCTTCTTCTCAAGCCCAGACTATTAGATTGAATGTAAAATTATTTTTGATGTCCAGTCCAAAGTTTAATCCTGACAGGAGACATTTAGCCTTCAAAAGACTTCATAGACTGTCAGAGCAATGCAAGGATAGGTTCCCCAAAGGCTACAAAACATTGCTGAAGTCTAGAGCCTGTTCAAGCTCACCAGGCTAGAACTGGAGGATGATGGGAATGAGAATCCTCTGGCTGCTGGAGCATTTCTCAGTGGTGGGTATGGCAGCCCGGGAAGGAATTCACTCTCTGAGGAGAAGGGAGTGGCTAAGCCAAAGGAAACTACCATGTCCAAGGGCTGTACCGTGTGACAGGCAAGGCCTAGTTTCTGGTCTTACCTTTGTGAGTGATCAGTGTCAACATTTACAGATGACCTTCTATGTTTGAGGACAGTGGGGTATGCTGATGCCATCCCACTTCGCAAAGGCCTAGCAGGCCACACTGTGGTGGATAAAGAGATGGCAGTAGCAGCTGGGAAGGACTTTGCGTTTTAGACTGCTGTATCCAGCAGAGGTTCAGAGAAAAGACACAATACATTTAGTAAGCTTTCCTTGAGGGACGTTCTGGGTGTAAGATAAACGTTTGTTTTGTTGTCAGTTTGGCATGAGTTGGGGTCGTTTGGAAAGTGTGATCCTCAACTGAGACAAGGCAAGTCTGTGGGGGTTTTCTAAGTAGTGATTGATGTGGGAGGACCCAGCCCACTGTGGATGGTGTCACCCATGAGCGGGCAGTCCTGGGTGATATAAAAAGCAGGCTGAGCAAGCCCCAGAGAGCAAGCCAGTAAACAGTTCTGCTTCAGTTCCTGCCTTGAGTTTCTCCTCTGACTTTCCTTCATGATGGACTATAAGATAAGATGAAATATACCCTTTCTTCCCCTCATTGCTTTAGGTCATGGGGTTTATCGCAGCAGTAGAAGCAAACGCATATCGTGCCAAGTACACTGACTATGAACTATCAATGCCCGTGCTGACCTTGGTCCCCTGGCCTTGGTGGTTAGTGTTTTATATCTGCCTCCTGTCTGTGATGTGTTGGTGAGGCCAGGACTAGCTCACACTGGAGATGCCGCCAGGTTGCATCTTCAGGAATCTGCTTCGGGCTGTGGTTTGGGCTGTGTTGGGGTTTTCTGGGACGGAGTAAAAAGAGCAGCTGGCCTTCTCCGCTTTTCCAGGAAGTAGGGACAAAGGCGGCCTGGAAAGAGGAATGGATGCGACTGGAAGAATACAACCAGAGAAAGGGGAGATGTAGAGGGGCAGGATTTTCTCCCAGAACAGTGCTTTCCAGGATGTGGTCTCAAGCCCTGGGGAGACCCAGGTGACTTGAGAGATATACCTGGATTTACATTTAGCTCCACGTCTCCTGTTTTCTTTCCTCTTAAACTAGTTCACATATTTTTGGGTAAGACATAATTCATGTTTCCTAAGATACTTTAGGAAAACCTTTAATATAACTCTGGTGATTTATGGATGGATTTCAGGGAGTGCACTCAGGTTGTCAGGCTTGGTGGCAAGCGCCTTTGCCCACAGAGTCACTGAACTGCCCCAATACAATATTCTAAATTAATTCTTTGAGAGTTTCACACACACATATAATATATCTTGATCATAATCACCCCTCCCCCACTCTCCTGTCCAGCGTCCTCCTGAATCCCAAGTCCAGGTCCTCTTTAATAACTCAGTGCTGCCCACATATGTATGCGTGGGTGTGGGGCCATCTACCTGTAGCGCGGTTAACCTACCAGGGACCCAAGCCTAAAGAAAACTGATGCTGCTCCCTTACAGGCACCCATTGCCAGCTGCTCCTCAGCTGGAGACGGGAGCGCTGTGCTCATCTCCCTACTGTGCCAGAATGTGGATTGGCTTGTTCTTGCGTTGGTCTCGTGCGGGTAGTCTCAGCCACTGTGAGCTCATGAGTGCAGTGGCCCTGGCGTGTGCAGAAGTCTTCCTCAACCTCTGGCTACTACACTCTTTCCATTCTCTCCGCTATGATGTTCCCAAGCCTTGTGGGATAGATGTCCCATTTATGACTGAGAACTCCACTTCGGTCAATTGTGCATCTCTATTAACTGGAGGGTGTTTTTTTTTCTTTCAAAGATTTGTTATTACTATTATTTATGTTTATTTACATTGAGGGGGATGTACACATGCCATGGCACGTGTGTGGAGGTCAAAGAACCACTTTTGGGAGTGTGTTTCTCCTTCCACCATATAATAGCTCCTGGGGATTGAGCAGCAAGCACCTTACCCACTAAACCATCTCCCTGAACTATTTTTATTATTTTAAATTGTATGTATGTATGTGTGTGTGTGAGTGTTGGTGTCTGTAGAGGCCAGAGGTATTGAATTCCCCTAGAGCCTACCTTAATGGTTGTAAGCCATCTCATGTGTGTACTGGGAACCAAACATTTGCAAGAGCAGCACATCCTCTTTATGCTGAGCCATCTCCCAAACCCCTTAGGACAGTTTTAAGCCATTGTTGAAACACTCTCCCTCAACCTGTAATGCAAGTATGTAAAGGTGGTTGTCTGGAGGCGGGGAAAGCAGACTTCCTGTTGGAGGCTGAGTCTCTGGAATCCAGGCCCTGCCTTGGCATTTTGTGATCTTATGGGAGTTCTTTGGCCTTAGCTTTCTGGCGTTTAAGATTGAGCTAAGTGCAGCTACTCCGCAGAGCTGGGAGACTTGAAAACTGTAAGTCCTCAGCAGCATGGCTGGCTCAGTGGCTCTTGTTGGCTTTTGGAAGGCCTTGTCCCATTCTCTCCCAACTGCCTCATTCACACTGATAGTGTCCCAAGCTTAAAACCTTTTGCAAATGCCTCTGTTGTAGATAAAGCACTTCATCGGATTGTGGTTGCTCCTTCGTCACCTCTCAAAATAATACAGTTTCACCATGTCTGTAGCATTTAGCAAGGACTTGTACACAGCCTGCTCACACATGCTTGATGGATCAACATGCAGTTTGATTGTTCAATTCAAACATTTGCTTGCCACTTCCTACCAAGTTAGAGGAGGGGCAGTACACAATAGGAGCAGTAGCAGGGGGTGAGAGGCATGCCTTCCACCTCAGCTGCTACCCATCATGCTTGACAGAGGTAGGCTTTTCTTCTTGTCTCTCTGCTTGAGTGCTTGGTAAGAGTGTACCTGAAGGTTGCTGGAGGAAGGGGAGGAGGGGAGAAAGAGGGATGCTCCCAGGCTCTGAGGGCCCCATCAAAATTACAGCTTGGAAGCTTATTCTTACAGTACACCCCGTCTCAGTTGAGCAGAAGCCTGTGAAACACAGGTTTACCTCAGCAGAATCCATCACCAGCAGCGACTTAACAATGTATCTGAGCTCCGTACTTATTGAACACACAAGGAGTATGAACATCAAGTTATTCGGCTGTGAAATAACATCAACAAAGTTAGTTATGTTTAATTTAACTGTTGAATGGAGGTTTAGCAATTTGGGACTGAACCTCGATGAAGAATGGAGAACAGACAAACCAAACAGTAAATTCGCGCTCCTAATGGCCTTGCCACTGCAGGGAAGAAAAAAGCTGATTTCTGCTTTCCCACCTCCTCCTGTGGCCATTATGCTGGGACCTAGCCCAAGTCCAGCCCTTTCTTCTGCTATCCACCAGGGAAGAGCAAGTCATAAATACTACATGGTCCCAAAGCCCAAGAGGACCCAGAAAGAGGAAATGGAGCCTCCCCTGGTCCCCATGCCTTTGCTTAGGCATTGCTCTGGGATGAAGTTCAAACAATCTCATTTGTGTATATGATATGATATAAATTATGGCTTAGGGCAGTGGGTCTCAACTGTCCTAATGTTGTGACCCTTTAATGCGGTTCCTCATGTTGTAGTGATCCCCAACCATAAAGTTAATTTTTGTTGCTATTTTATAGCTGTAATTATGCTACTGTTATGAATCATAATATAAATATCTGATATGCAGGATAGCGATATGTGACCTTGAAGGGGGTCAGGACCCACAGGTTGAGAAACACTGACTTAGGAAGTCATGGCAGGCAGAGAGTCATATTCTGTCACAGAGAAGTATTGTGTTTTCTGCTATTTTGATGTTTGATGATACAGTGATCCCTTTTTTATCTCCTCTTTCCTCTCCCCTCCCCTGCCTGCCATTTCCTCTCTTCTCTGTTTCTTTCTTTTCTTCACTACTTACTTTTCTTTCTCCAGTTGCTTACTGAGGATTAGGCTCTGAGTCCTGTGTAAGATTTGTTATAAGCCCAAACAGTTATGGTTGCTCCCTGCATTGGCACACACAGTTTACTAATAGAAATGGCTTACCCGGCTGGGCGGTGGTGGCACACGCCTTTAATCCCAGTGCTCAGGAGACAGAGGCAGACGGATCTCTGTGAGTTCAAGGCCACCCTGGGCTACACGAGATTGAATCTGTCTAAAAGAGAAACAGAGCTCACAACACAAAATTGATCCCAGCATTTGGGATTACATGCCCTTTAATCCCAGCACTAGGGAGGTGGAGACAGGCGCTCATTGCCATCTAAGAACTCAGTCTGAGAATGCAGTCTAAGGTTTCGCAGAGACAGCAGTCAGTCTGAGGATTCGTGGAGACAGGATCGTATCTTCAGTCTGAGCATTGGTAGAGATAAGAACTCTCTAGTGGTTGACTGTTCTGCTTCTCTGATCTCCAGCATTTGCCCCATATCTGACTCCAAGTTTTATTATTAAGAATAATTAGAATTTGTGCTACATAAGACCCTTTCTTCTCTAACCAGTCTGCCATCTGGCCTAAAGCAAGAGCTACCATCCTAAGTTCCAAGGGTGCTGTTGGGCTCTCAAGGCTAACATACCCAGCTAGCTGGTGACCTGTAGTCTTCCTAGACAGCAGAAGCCACCTCTGTTCCCTCTTGGGTTCTCCTTCCACCTGCTCTCCCAGCATCCTCAGACAGAAGGCCATGGCCAGGCCCTTCCTTGGGGAAACTCTGGAAGCCTCGTCAGAGGCTCCCTTGCCCATGGCTTTCTGCCCTCTCAGAGGAATGAGACTCCGTTTTGGAGCAGAGGAGGCGAAGATGAGGGCTGTGACATTCACCATTTGCAGATCCGAGTCTCTGCAGGCATGGACTGCCCCATCCACGGCATCAGATATTGAGGAGGACAAGGAGAATGGCCTGCTAGGTGGCTTCCAGGCTCCTTTCTCTTCCCTCTGCACCCATGGACTATCTGCTATCCCAGTGTGCCCTGCACGTGATGAACATTTGGGGAGAAGGGATAATTTTTAGCTAAAGAAAAATGCCGCCTCCTTGCAAGAAAATTTGGCCACTAACTTCCTGTGACAGGTGTAATGGACGGCAGAGGTTTTGGGGGATGCGTGGTGGAAAGCGAAGCGCGGGAGGTAATAAGCATCTTGGCATTTATTCTTTATGTAGGAATATTTGTTCCTCAAAGTCAGACTACGTGGAATATTAGCATTTGAATAAATTATTCAAGACCTTCTAGAGAAAGCAAGGGGGAGAAAAATCTTTCCAGCATTATAACACGGCAATCTATGAGGTGGTAGCAAAAGAAGGCTGTCATTTTTCCTTCAATTACAAAAGGCAAATATTTATTATTTATAAGTATTCGCCTTGTATAGGCTTAAATGTTATTTATGAACCTGTTGCACAGTGATTTTCAATGTAACTCATTATTTTTAGCCTTAGGGTGTTGTAAAGGAGCATGGATATATTTAATGACACTCGGCTAGTCAGCGCAATTACACTGTAATCATTATGTAAAATGTGCTATTAATTAAACCAATTTCCAGTTAGAACATTCGCTTCTGCAGGGCTTAATCTTAATCTGCAGCAATCTTTCTCTCTGTTTTTCACCTATTAATTATAGGATTACTTTTTAAGCTACAAATGATGAAATATGTTTTTATTTTTAAGCTTGCTACCACTGATTAGGAATATTTGCAAAATGGGACTGGTGCAGACAGGTCAAGGATCCTACTTCCTTAACTGAAAAAAAGGTTTGACTTCAAATGTTATTTTTTTGTAGCTGGGTTTTTTTTTTAATATAAATCAAACTTTTTTATGTTTCTTTTTCTGTCCAACTAGTATTATTCTTTAAAGTTCTTAGTTTTGTGACTTATGGAAACATGATCATCCTTTGATGCTCGAGGGTGCTTGGCCCCGTGAGATTTCCCCCCACCGTAACAGCAGATGCTCAGAAACCCGAGCCTTGTAGAAGATGCCGTGGTGTTTGTATGGGACCTGTGCAATCCTCTCTTGTGCTTTAAGTCACCTCCCGCTTACTTCCCACTGAATACAATGGAAACACTACATAAATAGCTATTTACTTAGAGAGTAGTTCCAAAGACAATTCTGTGTGCGGTACAGACGTGAGTCCCTCCTGAAGCTCTCAGTCCGTGAGGTGGATTTTACAGAGCAGGTCTGGAAGACACTACGGGGCCACCGCTCTTCCCTTACCTGAGACACTGCTGTGCTGAGCTGACCTTTTCTGAAATGTCCTTTTCCTGTGGAAATGTGCTGGGTTAAACAAGTGACCTTTTTGGCTGAGGGAAAGGTAAACAGTCTTCCTTAGGCCTTCCCACTCCTGCTCTCTCTAATGCCTTGTACAACTTCCATTTGGGTCAAGGAAACCTGCCTCTTAATATCCAAGAATGATTCTTGATGGTTCCAGAAGCATTTCTTTAAATATATGTATTTTAATACATTATAAATATATATAAAATTACATATTATACACATATATACGAATATACATATGTGTGTGTGTGTTTATTATTTTCTCTGTCTAGAATGACCCCTTGTGGGAAGACAGGAAGAAGAGAGGAAAAGAGGAAGCCCTCTTATCAGAGGTCCACTCGGACCTGCAATGGTGTTCAAAACTGCCCAGGCTGGCCTCCAACTTTCTATCCTCACCTCCCAAATACCTGACTGAGATTACAGATGTTTGCCATGCCTGACCTTATTTTTGTCTTTTGGGAATGAAAGGACTGCATAAAGACATGGAGTGTTATTTTGATGGAGACTCTCCTTTATATTCCTCTACAACGGTGGATCTTCAGTGGCAGCATTTCTGGAGCTTGATTCTGGGAAATCGTTCTGGAGAGTTTAGGCTCCTGGTTGTCCCTACACTGTCCCTCCCCTCCTCTCCCTCTCTGTGCCCTGAGGAAATGTTTTCATGCGTTGTGTTTGTTCCTGGAGTTGACACCAGTAATATCAATTACTCCTGTAGTGTAGCAGCATGGTCAGCCTCCCACTACAGGGTGGGATTCAGGAGCCATGTTGTTTACATACTCTCTTAACTTGTCCCAGGCCACAAAAACATCCCTGACACTACCATCTGCTGGGAAAGGCTAACATACCCGATGAAATGCTCAGTGGAACCCCATGGCCCTCTTTCCAAACAGTTCAGTTCCTTGATTGTTAGGGAAAGGTTGGTGGCATCAATGACAGGATTTTTTTTTTCTTTTTTAGCTAATGAAGAAAGAATAATGAAGGTACCAGAATTTTACGGTGAGATTTTTCAAATGGAGCCAAGTTTCCAAACCTAAAACAAGTTTGAGAAACAGATAAAGAAATTTTTAAAAATTGAAAATTTTGTTGTGTGTATGTGTGTCTGTGTGTGGGTGTCCATGGAGTGAGAGTACCCACCGAGGCCACATAAGGGCAGAGGATACCCTTGAGCTAGGGTTCCCAGAAGATGTGGGCCACTTTATGTGGGTACTTTGAACTGAATTTGGGTTCTCACGAGAACAGTCTATGCTTTTACCAGCTGAGCCATCCTCTCAGTCCCAAGATTAAGAAGTTTTTCTCACAAAATTGCCATAGACAAAAATAACCTGCTTGAAATATTCACATCATGTATGGCTCAATATACAATGAGCTTTGGTAAATCAAGAAGACTAATAAACCAACAGGACAAAGGAGTGAAATAAAGGGAAGAACAGCATGAGGCAAAAATCCAGAAACGTGTAGAAAGCTATCCCCTCACTTCTCCTTTGTAAAATGCAGATCAAGGGGGGGGCAGCTGCCCTTGATCAGGATAGTTTGTGGGGACTGGTAGGCCATCTGTCCCCTTGATGTCCTAAGGTAGGAACCTTTCGTGGCTTTTGTGTTCAACGACTCTTGCCAGATATTCAGATCACTTCTCAGTTGACTTAAGACTGGACAACCGGGGAAGAAGAAGGAGACATTTCTGAGAGTCAGGAACAGTGTCAGGTGGCTAAATGGCTTGTGGGAGGTCACCTCAGCCCCAAGCTGGGGAGGGAAGGGTTGGACATAGTGTGTGCTCTTCCGGTGCTTCGCTCCAGCACGTCCTCTGTGACCTAAGCACCTAAAGAAAGCACAGCAAAGGATTAGACGATAAGTACCCTGGCTGTGTTGTCCGGGACATTAGGCTCATGAACTGAGCGGTTATGGGGAAGATTTGGTTCCAAGTCGCATTCTCTTAGCTCTAGCCTGTCTTAGGACAATGGTTATTTATCTGAATAGAATGAGAGCATCTGGAGGTGGAACGCCAGGCTTATTTATTTTGTTTTGTTGTAGAAGATCTAAGTGATTTTCAACCTATGGGTCCCAACCCCTTTGGGGGTTAGATGACTTTTCCACAGGGGCTGTTTAAGACCATCGGAATATACAGATGTTTACATTACGATTCATAACAGTAGCAAAATTACAGTTCTGAAGGAGCAATGGAAATAATGTTATGGTTGGGGTCACCACACGAGGAACTGTATTAAAGGGTTGCAGCTGCAGGAAGGCTGAGAACCCCTGATCTAAGAAGTGCTACTTAGGTTAAGATAAACTGTAGATCAGTGGTTCTGATCTACAAAGGGGTCACGACTCCCAGGTTGAGGACCACTGTGTGGATGTTGGCCCCTCAAAGTGTTCAGTGACAGTGCAGGTGCTGAGATCCGGTTACGGTCTGGTTGAATCCTCAAGGCAAAGCTACGCGGGTTTTATGCTGATTTGAACATGGGCGTGAGGCAAAAAAAAGATGCCAAGGATGGTGCTTAGACTAATGGCCAGAAAATGAAATTTCTGTTAAGCAACGACTTTCTTTTGAAAAATATTCCTAAGGACTCAGATATGCAAAGAAGTATCTGGAAAAGGCTGGTTTTTACTCCCTCACCAGGAACGGAGGCCAGTGCCTGACTGAAGTGCAGAAATCTCAAAGGCCTGGCCCGAGGGGGGGTGCTGAGCAGCTGTGAGGCCTCCAGTCTGAGCCCTGGCACACTGTCTGTGCCCTTGACTTCTGTGTCCTGCCCCAGGCAAACTCCTGCCCTCACCCGCAATGTATAGGGCGCACCTGGACCAAATCCTTCTGCACGTGTATCAGAGAGTTATTTTCCTGCCCTCACAGTCTCCCTTTGTGGGGAGTCCCTGGTCTAGGCACCTGGGAAGCTATCTGGGCTTCCTGGGGTTTTCTTCACCTTTATTTCCAGCCCACTTCCTTCCAGATGAATCTGGTGAACACATTCCTGCTCACACAGAGGAGGAATGTTTCTGAGGAGAGGGCAGGCAGCTTGCAAACTCCAGCTGGTGAACCGTTTGTGGTGACTCTGTTTTTAATATACACCGCTGACCCTAATGACGGTCTATTGAGATGAGGGCAAGAAACGTCTGATCAAGTGGAGATTAATTTTTTCCTGTGTCGCCCAGAATGCATGAAAATGCACTCCTTTTTCTATTTAGACTCCCAGGATGCTTTGATTGATTGACTAGTTTACAAATGAAGGTGATAAAATTAGGTTGAAGACCACATACATTTCTTAAAATGAGGCTGGCTGGTCGTGGAGACAATGAGGTTTGGACAGATTGTATTGCTGGTTTAGGCAATCTTCTGAGCATGTCAAGATTTATGGAGCTGTACTGTAATGTTACAATTGCAGCTCACTGATATAGGTTTCTTTTCAAATTCTTTCCCATTTTATTTGAGAAAGGCCATTAGAGAGTTATAGACTATTGAAAAAGCTTTTTCTTTGCTAACCCTTAATAAACTCTTCCAAACAAGGAGTAGTGCATTTTTATATTAAATTTAGACCAAAATCTATAAAACATGCTACCCAGGGTTGGATAATTTGATTATTATTATCTAAATGGAGTTATGGTTCATATTGGTTTGCAGTAATGTACATGGTAAATAAAATGTATGTTGAGATTTGTATACGATCACAGGACACACAGTTTCTTTTCTTGTTGCTGTTTAGTCTGTAAGCCTTTAGGGGTGGGGGTTGGATTTCAGCCTCTTTTCCCTGAGATGAGAAATTAAAAAAAAAAAAGCATTCCTAGTGGTGAAATTAATGCTGCGTTGTACTAAAAACAAATAGCTATTAATATTTACTTGTTCTCATTACCACAGAAGGAAGTTATAAATGTCTTAGGAGTTACCCACCTAATAAGATTTACCAAGGGTACCGAAAAAGCATGAGAAAATACTCAGCAGAATTAGAAACAATTATCCCATTGTAAGTTATGATGTGAGAAATAATAGATGAGATGCTGGAGTTATTTATGAATTAGTCAATTCGGTTTCATACATTTTTGCCATCAAAATAACTTATTAAATCATTTTCTGGGTCCATAGCATTTTATGAGACTTCTGTACTTGGTTAAAGATTTTTTTCAAGGGTTCCTGCAGCTACTCATTCAATTCTTTGGCAATGCCCAGATTTCAACCTAACTTTTCAAACTCATCAGGCAGCTCGTTGGCCATCCGGAACGTTCTGGAAGATGATCAGGCTGGTGCTCTATAACATAAAGAGAGGTTCTGAAAATTCATGGATTTAGTAAGGAGGAATGCCAAGAGGGCTGTGAATGTCAAGTGCAGTGAGGTAGATGAAAGCCTGGCCTGGCATCTGGCTCCCAGTAAGCGCTAAGGAGATCATAGCAATTATTATTGTCATGACTGGTATTGTTTTTCTGATGCCCCTTGTTTCCATTAGGCAAGATTAGCATGATAGGAGTCCAGGCAGGCAGCCTTGCCCATGGTGGGTGACCTCGATGGGATCCCTTAGCGCTTTCTTCTTCTGGTCTTAGGGTATCCAGTGGCTTTCAGGGTGTTTTTTCCTAGAAGGTAAGAGAAAGTAATGGACACAAACATACTCTTTGAGATGTATGAAGCACATAGGGACATTAGTAATTATTTTAAATCATTTTTCAAATACCTGGTCCCAAGCTTTTTAAAAAGTGGAACGTGGACCAACGTGACCAGTCAGTAAGTGGGACCTTCTGTACCTGCTGGGCAGTTCATAAGGAGACTGCCAGTGTGAACGCAAGGATTTAAGGGGGCTGGAGGTCAAGCGGTTTGAAGAACCCAGCCGAACATGGACTGTCACCCCTGATTTAGTTCAGAAGTGGATGAACTTTGAAAAGTAGAACATCATTTCTGCAGAAGGTCATCGTATTTCTCGGTGATTTACAAGGGGAAGTCTGAGACTGTGCCGGGTCTGTTTTAGATCCTCCAGTGCCAGGAGAAAAATATGCTGATGGAAGGGATAATGCCTGGGTGGCTGGCTCTGAGACCAGAGAAATGGAAGCAGCGGCCGGAGCCACTGACATGAAAGGATGTCTCCAGGCCTTCTCGGCCCCTTCCCTGAAGACTTCACAGGTTGGAAGTTTTAGAGAAGAGCCTTTGCTGACCTTCAGCCCTCACAGCTAGCAGCTGCAGGAATCCCAGAAACCCTGCTCAGGCTGCAGGTGGTGCAGAGGTTTTTGCTTTACACAAGCAGTGTGAGTACACCTTCCCTGGCCCTGGAGGTCACACTTGCAAGAAAGCTTGCAGCCTGGTCTCAGGAAGGAACATTCGCGCGCGCGCGCGCGCACACACACACACACACACACACACACACACACACACACACACACACACACCATATGGCTGAAGGGCTCAGGGTTATAAAGCACTGGCTGTTCTTGCAAAGGACCAAGGTTTAATTCCCAGCACCCACGTGGCAGCTCACAGGCATCTATAAAGCCAGTTCCAGGGCATCTGATGCCCTCTCTGATCTCTGTGCATGCCAGGCATGCAAGTGATACACAGACACACATGCAAGCAAAACATCCATACACATAAAATAAAATAATAAAAATAAAAAAAATCTGCCTTGGGGTTGCTACTCCTTAAATATAGCACACACTAATGTTCTAAGTATTGAATGGCCATGTCAATATTTTTCACTAACATTTTATTCTTTAAGGCCATTCATGGCTAACAACAGACTATCATTGTTTGGTATCTAGGGAGAATTGTTCCCAGACTGCTAACTACGGTCTTAACCCTTGTATGTTTTAGTTGTATCATTTCTCTCTCTCTCTCTCTCTCTCTCTCTCTCTCTCTCTCTGTGTGTGTGTGTGTGTGTGTGTCTCTGTGTGTGTATACACATGTTAATGCAGTTACTGTAGAGGCCAGGAGAGGGCATCATATCTTCTGGAGCTGGAGTTCCAGGTAGTTGTAAAAGACTGAACTCAGGTCCTCTGGAAGAACAGCAAATATTCTTGTTTTCGAGACAAGAATCTCCCTATGGAAGCCAGTATTACATTGAACCTGCAGTTATCCTGCCTCAGAAGTGTGGGTTTGTGTCACCACTTCTGGCTGCTGTTTCCATTTTGAACAGAAAGGAAGACAGGCTGTGCACGTTTTCATGAAACAACACATAAAAGGAAGGTTGCCATCCCCGAGTGTGGACAGAGCAGAAGCCCGCCAGAAGATGTTGGGATGCTCAAGAGGACCCTATGAAGTGAGAGGGGACTAGGTCAGGTCTCCATGGCAGCCAATCAGGTGGGTGGAACAGAAGCACAGCTGATCTGTTTCCCTGGGGCTTCTCACCATTCATCCCAGCAGATGGCACACCTAACGTGTCTGTCATGGTCCCCGTGTTGAAGGCCATATCTGTTTTATTCCCACTCTACCTGCCCAGACCCCCTGCAGGATCCAGCGATGCCATCTGTTGAGTGGCAAGAGACAGTGCGTCTCGCCCTGGCATGATGTCATTAGTCTATTGGTAATCTTTCTAAATGTTAGCAAGAAAGATATGAAATCTTAGCAACAGAGGTCCTTAAAGGTTTGGATAAGTTTGAAACATGGCGATTTTTCAATCTTCTAAGCTACCTGATCCAGGGGCCTGTTAGTCTACAAGTGTCTGCCATCTTTCTCGGGGTGTCAGAGAAAATCGAGTGACGGATCACTTCTCGGTGTCACTGCTCGAGACCAGTGACAATCAGTGAAATGATTGTGTCTGCCTCTACACATATCTGTAATTGATTGCCTAAACCCTACGACTCTCTCTCCCAGTTGATATGATGGAACACTGGAGTGAAATCACTCTCGATGAGGAGGAGCCAGGTCCATTTGTTATTTACTTCCCTGCCCGCTTCCCTCTCCCCATCCGGCTCCAATTGTCCCACAAGAGAGCGCATTATGGTAATCAGCCAGAATGTATGTATAGGAATCAATCAAGGCAAGAACCATCGCAAGAGTTATGACATTACAAAGTCTGTTTGTAACTTTTGATTTATGGAAGATTTTCCATTTTATAAATTGGGAGTGAGGCATGTTGGGATGGCTTAACCCTTAAATTCCCCTACAAGGAGAATGCACCAGGTGCCACAGCTAATACACAATAGGCATTTTAATTATCTAGTGCCTCGAGATGACTGGAGCACATATGTGTTTGGCTCGTGACACTAGAGACACCCTCTCATTCTCCGAACCCATCACCTGCCCTTTAAAAATAAAACTGGCATGTTTTCTAGATGTGATCAGTTTTGGGGCTGCTTACTCCACACAATGCTTTCTTCTGCCAGGAGCCTGGTAAGCTGCCATAGCACACGGAGAGTCCTGGGGGCCTCCCCTGTTCTGACACTCTCAGAGAAAGGACTTCACAGACGCCAGTCTGAGGCCCATGGTATACTGAGCAAACGGTCTCACCCTCCCTGTTCTTCATAGAATTGCTGAATGCCGTGGCAGAGGCGAGCCTAAAGCACTTCCCAAAGTGGTGCACACTGTGTGTTATTAAGGCAAATATCAGAGGCTGCAGTCGTAGTTTTATGGAAGGCAGGAAATGGGGTTCTAATATCAGCTTATCACACTCATGTGTTTGGACCTTTCATGTTCAGGGCATCTGTCACTGCAACCTTTTGTCCCCAAAGCATACTGGACTCCTATGGATGGTCCTAGTCTATTCTAGTCACTTACCTGGATTTGGGCCTCCAGCCATATGCCCAGCGCTGGTGGAGGTATGCTTCTCTCTCAGCCCAGTTTATGAAGGCTGGCTGTTCCTGACTCATCTCCGGCTCTGTCCCCTCCACAGAACCACTGTCACTAGCATGGCCGGCATACCCATTACTGAAGGCTAAGACATGGATCCTCCTAGAAGAGTGAACTCAATGCTGCCAGAGGAATCTGTCCCCTTCCAAGGTCACGGTCACTGGATCGGCTTTTCACTTGGCATTCCGATCACATCATTCTGCGTGGAGCTAACGTCCTGTTTCTCTTGTATGAGTATGGCGGACCATTCTGCTCAAGCTCCCTTTCCCCCTAATGTGAATCTTAAAGCTAATAAGAATGCAGATCCCAGAAGACCTCCCCTCTCTCTGATAATCCATTAGGAAGACGAGATCGCTGTCTCTGGAAAACTTAAAAAACCATTTAAAAACAAAAAGATGAATAAATGAAAATGTTATGAACCTGGAAATGTTAATTAAGCCATTCTCAAGGAACAGGCTTTCCAGCCCAGATTAAAGCATCCCATTACTTTTAAACAGTTACCATCTTTCTCCTTGAAATAAGTCCAAATTAAGGACAAAATCATTATAAAAAGAAATAGTAAAGACACAGAAAATGGTGCTAAGAATTTGGCTATCAACTGAAATCCTCAAGTTAGAGGAAATCATGAAGGCCAAAGCCATAAAGTGAAGTCTGTTCCCAGACACCCCGCAGTCATTGCCGAGCGGGTGTCTGGGTACCTTGACTGGATTCACAGAGCAAGCAGCTCACAGGTCACGCTGCTGAATGCTTCACATTTTAGATTAGGGAACCACCACCAGAGAAGAAAAGTCATTTTCTGAGGGCAGAACCCAAAGGACTAGTCTCTTGGTCCCAGAGCTCTTTCAACTGCAAACACAGCCAAGGGAAGCCTCTTCAGGGTTAAAGCAATGACAGCAGAATTGCCTTTTAGAAGGAAAGTGTCTCTACCATCTTACCCAAAGGTGTGATTCCCAGAGGCGTGGTTTCCAGAGGTGTGGTTCCCAGAGGCGTGGTTCCCAGAGGCGTGGTTCCCAGAGGCGTGGTTTCCAGAGGTGTGGTTCCCAGAGGCGTGGTTCCCAGAGGCATACTTTTCAGTATAGAGGCTGAACAGAGTCTTACTTGTCCGGCTATTACTTAGCCAAAGATTTCAGCCCTTGGAATCATGGGCAAACTGTAATGAGGAGGAAGAGAGATTGAGTCCCCAGAACAACTGTAACAAGGCCCATGCACTAAATGACATTCTCGTGCCCATTAGAAGGTGTCTTTGGGCTCCTCTAGGTATTATTTATTCCATTTGACATACAATTTCAAGCAGATTTGAAGCAGAAAGTCAGTTGGTAGCAGTCTGACAGTGAGACAAGGCAGCTGTCATTTCTTATTGATGGCCATTAGAACTGACAACCGGTAGCCTTACTTAGCTGGGAGCAGATAGAACACAACGAAAGAGAAAGTACAGCATTCGGGCAATAAGGTCTACAGAGTCTCTTCTGAGGACACCGCTGTCTACCTCAAGGTATGATGGCTTTGTCTGGCTGAGCACCTAGTATGTAAGTGGTGGAGCTGGGTACTTCTTAAGCTATGACAAACTTTGCAACCCTGCAAGGGAGATAATGGTGTCCCTCTTTTATAGGTAAGAAGCCTGAAGTTTAAAACAACAAGCAAACAAACAAACAAAAAGAATTAAGCTCAAGGTCATGAGACCTATAAAACCCAGAGTCATTGTTGAACAAGAGAGATCAAGAGTCTGAGATCTGGGTGTTCTGTCTTTCATTCCCTATGACTCAAGGCCTGGAGCAAGAGAGAAAAAGACATGACATGGTAATATCTTCTCAATGAATGGGGACAGGAGAATGAAACGTATCCTAGAATAAGCTACTACGTACCTTTGCATAGAAATATTAATATGAGGTTCACTAGTCTCTCACCTAATATTCATTGATAGTAAATGAGGAACTATTGATTACACTCCATTTTGTGAGACATCAAATCCACTTTGAGCTGTAACACTTAATGTTGCTAACTACTTTGCTAAAGTTATTCTAAAATGTTCAGCTCTGTGTATTGTTTCAATGGAGTCTGGGATCTCACACAAGGGGACAGCTTGGCAGAGGTCACAGGCTGATTTAGGATAAAGACTTGTAATCAATATACATGTAAGAAGATCTACCAAAGACCCAAGAGAAATGGCAGGACGGGTTAACTTTGCCTGGCATGTAAAGGAAATGAGAGGAAGTCCTAATGTTAAAATAGTCTGATAATCAAATATTAAATGTTTAGTTTTGGTTTTTGTTAATGAAAATCATACCTGTCAAAAGTTACCACATACGGTAATCCCTCAAAGTGCAGTGATGGTTCAACTTGATCCCCCTTTAGCTTCCTGGAAGGAGATGGAATATGGGCTCTCTCACAGCAAGAATGAAACAAGCTGATTTTCTGGGCTTCTGTCATGTGTGTTATATGTTCTTGGACCGTTCTAATAAACTTCCTGGAATGAAATGACTAAGGACCTGAGATATTAGCTAACTTCCCAAAGTAAAATCCAGCTGGCCAGTAGCCACGTCAGAAATAGAATTCAGGCCCTTTGACTATGGCTCAGACACTCTCAATGATAACACTCTATATAGGCTCTTTGACTATGGGTCAGACACTTTCAATGATAACACTCTATAGGCCCTTTGACTATGGGTCAGACACTTTCAGTGGTAACACTCTATCTCTTGTATTATTCGTCCTGATTGGCTTGATTCCTGCTTATTCCGCATGCCCGGCCAGATGCATGCAGTACGTTGCAGTTTCTGCGTTGGCTTGCATTCTGTGTTGTACTGACAGAGTCGGGAAACCAAGAGCCATTCAGTGCCACTTGGGCTCCTTTCCTGAAGACCTTTGCAGCCATCCAGTCAATTCAACGCTCCTCGCTATCTGCCACGTGTCATGTACCAGTCTCAAAACACTGCCATGCGCATGCCCTCAGCAAACGGAGACAAACAATAAAACAAAACAAAGATTTTTTTTTCTGTTGCAGGAGGAAAAGTACACATGTATGCAGGTAAATGCCTCCAGGAGAAACAGGAGCAAAGGGGAGCTATGAAGGAGGCAGGCAACATGGCAAAGCGCCAAGAAGCAGGAGGAAGACCTGAATCTGACCCGGGAGGCAGAGAAAGATGTTAGGCTCTTGAACACTTCCTGGAGGACATGACATCTCAGACCTCCTGAGTGAGGGTGTCATTCTGTACTGTTCCGCACTGTCAGCTCTTGCTGTGCGGCCGCGTAACAAACATGTCCTAAATGTTAGCAGCTGACAGAAGAGAACACTCTTTCCTGCTGGGAGGCCACATTCCTAGGTGTGGTCAGGCCAGTGCTGAAGGAGTGAGCAACAGCTGTGCTTTGGAGGCACACTTTCCCACCAGGGAAGGAGAGGGTCCCAAGGGAAGAGGCTCGTTTTGTTGGAAAAGGAACATGTAATTCCTGTTAAAACCCCTGCTTGGAAGGGGAGTGCCATTACCTCTGTCTGAGGTCCCTGTTCCAAGCAAGCTGGGCAGCCAACTCAAAGTCAACGGGCTGGCACTGTCCCCTACACACAAAGAAGATGATGGAGCAAGTAGGGAGGAGAGGAAACACTGAGCAAATAACACAACCCACCAGATGTTCTCACTGCCCCATTTAGTCATTATTTACTATCTATTCATTTTCCCAGAGGGAAAAGTACTCATTTCCCTCATTTCCTTTGGGCTTCCCTCCATTCCCACTGGGGCCAGCTGAACTGACAGGTGAAGGTAGATAGGCAGTAGCTGCATTTTGCTACAACGTGCCCAGACAGACACACACACCCCTCTCCCTTCAGAAAGTTCTTCACCTCACAGAGGAAACCCAAGTACCTCTTGCTAGTTAGCGAATCAAAGAAAGAACGAAACTGCCCACCAGTCTCATCGCCTGGGCCTAGACTGTGGCTGCATCTTACCAATAGCTGCTACACGGAGGGCGTCAGTCAGAAATGCCGTTTGCGCACTAACAACACTAGGTATCTACTGACTCTAATGCAGGAGCACGCGTGATGACTGTTTTGGCATATTGCTTCCCATACATACATTTAAGTGAATTCAATTTCCTTTCCGGGCTCATTTTTAATTTCTTAACCTCCTACGATAAGTGCATGTTTATTTTGCAGTAAAATGTAGTCTTTATGCACAGAGTAAGGTGTGACACCACATATGAAGAACACGCGGTAGTTTGCGAAGTGTCTGGGCAAAGCCAGCTCCATCCTTGTAAAGTGCAGTACTTCTGTTGTCTGACGCTAAGGTGTTGTAAGAGTAGCTCTCACTCTTCAGGTAGGATGGCTCCAGTGTACCCTGTGTAACGGGGCGAGGCTTCCTTCCGTCGAGAGGTGGAGCAGAGAAAGCTGGAGATGCTAAACAGATGTGATTGTTTTCCCAGTGGAAACAGTTCACGGCAGGGAGCTTTCCACGACCACCACTCTTCAGTATTAGGATGCTGTGTTAAGTGGAGGGTGTGCAGGTTGCAAGCAGGTCCCATGCGTGGAGCGACTCTAACAGAATACGAAATGTGTTCATTCATGTCTGAGTTTCTAGTACCTGGGGCCTAGGTGGTTCTTGTCCACGCAGAAACTTGGGGTCTGCCTCTGGTTTTTTACCTCTCCGTCCTCTCCGACCATGCTGTGATAGGAAGCCTGTTGGAATGGAGAGGAGAGATGTGGTGGGACCAGAAGTGGAGTGTGGCTGCCTTCTTGCTGTCCCCCGTCAGATGGTTTCTGTGCAGGAAACCAAGACACACAGCACATGTGTCCAACAGGGGAAAGAAGAAGAAAGAGGAGGAGGAGAATGAGGAGGAGGAGGAGGAGAAGGAGGAGAAGAAGAGGAAGAAGAAGAAGAAGAAGAAGAAGAAGAAGAAGAAGAAGAAGAAGAAGAAGAAGAAGAAGAAGAAGAAGAAGAAGAAGAAGAAGAAAGTTGCAGGGGAAGCGACCTGCAATTTCTTTCTTCTTCTTCTTTTTTTTTTTTTTTTTTTTTTTTTTTTTTTTTTTTTTTTGGTTTTTCGAGACAGGGTTTCTCTGTAGCTTTGGAGCCTGTCCTGGAACTAGCTCTTGTAGACCAGGCTGGTCTCGAACTCACAGAGACCCGCCTGCCTCTGTCTCCTGAGTGCTGGGATTAAAGGCGTGCGCCACCACCGCCCGGTGCGACCTGCAATTTCTGCTTTAGAGGCTTACCATATGCTAGGCACGGTGCTAGGCAGTAAGCACAACAAGAAGAAGGGCTTTATCAACCCTTAAGAGAACTCTAGCCTAGATAAGATTGCACTTTTTTTTCCACAGCTAGTTATAGGTCAATATAGAGAGTACTATTGCTCAGTGATGGGAGGGAGCTAGTGAGAACACTGGTGTGCACTGGGAGAGCCACAGACTCCATCTGGAGAGCAGGAGTAGTGAAAGGCCTTAATGATGTCAGTTTTACATACCTATGTTTAGTGAGGAATCGCTAAGAGCCAGGCATCTATTAATGTGCAGTTTGCTGGAGGCAGACAGTAAGTCATAATCCTAAGGCCTTAGAACTATGGGCACTGCTTTAGTCTGGGTATGAATCATCCCCCCAAAGACTCTTGTATTTGAGGTTTGGACCACAGCTGGTGCATCCAGTCTCTGAGAGGTGACTGGACCATGAGGACCCTTACATAAACAATGAGTTCATCCATGGACAGGTTGATGGTTTAAGTGCATCGCTAGCTGGAAGCTCTCAGAAATGGGGCTCAATTTGAAGAGGCAGTTTATTGGGGTGCATTCTTGGAGGTGATGACTTGTTCTGAGTTCTCACTGTCTCTCGCTTTCCTGGCCATTATGAGGAGAGGAGTTTCATTTTACCAAACCCTTGTCCCACAACAGAAACAGCAAACCAGCAACCCATGCATCCAATAAACCCTGCCTCCTGGACTTGTTTCTTCTAAGTGATTTACCACAGGGGTGGCAGTCTAACACAAGCAGATCCGTTTACATGGAAACCTTCCTGTGCGGTTGGGAAATGGAAGGGTGGTATGGGTGCTTGATAGGCTAAATTCTTGAGATTTGGAATTGGGCGTTCCTGGCCTTGAATTCCAGCTTTTACTCTGGACAGACACTATGTGATTATGGGAAGTCTCCCAACCATTCTGAACCTTTGTTCTTGATTACAAAAAGATTGGCAGCTCCTGATAGGACAGCATGCCTTGGGTTCAAAGGCCAGATCTTCTGTGAACTAACTCTGTGGTACCGGGAATGCTTTTGGGCTTAAGTTCCTTCATCTTAAAATGCCGTTGGTAGCAATATCAAACTCAGATTGTCGGTATGAATCCATGAAACTGAGAACAGGAGTTTTCTGAGCTGTGCCTGGCACCCCAAAATCTTTGCTCTTGTGTTTGGTCTTGTTATTACCTACCTTACAGTTTGCTGTGAAGATTAAATGAGAATAGAGCAAGGCTTAACAAACACTAAACATTTAACTAACGGCAACAATTATCAGTGACCAACTGGAAGAAGGATAAACACATCATCAACAAAAGAAGCTGGTGAGAAGCCAGACAGAATGGAACGAGGCAACCATTCCCAAGCCACGGATTCATTCATCACCCATCTCAAGACAGAAGACGCAAGCTAGGGCAGTGGCCCTGGGAAGAACACTGCTTCTCTGCCTCTAACATTGGTGAGGGCTTTGAGAATATGCTATAAAATGTGGGTGAAGGAAGGCATAAATGATTTGCTCTGTGAATGCAGGGCAAGGTCTCCCTAAACACAGAATTCACTGGTAAGAGCTTCCAGGAGCTTCCAGAATTCTGTCTCCTTTTATAGCATCTCAGAAGTCCTAAGTAATGAGATAAAGGCATGGTAATAGGTAAACACAATTACAGCACCCGGATAGCTGCTTGGCAGACAGGGGTGTTTGGAAGCATTGGCTGGGGTCTCGTTTTCTGTAATCGAGCCCAGCCCTGCTGTGATCACTATAGTATTATGACCTGTGGGGTAAAGATGGTACCATACGTGATATTTCATTTTGGGGTAGCTGGGGCAGTAATGAAGCTGTTGTAGTCAAGTGAATTAATCTCCCTAGCTATTCAAAAGCGAAACTTCACACACAGCAATTTGTTTTTCATTGTTTCCCCACTCATGTAGCCATCTCAAAATTACAGGAAAACAGAGGAAGAAAACTGAATACGAATATTTTGACCTTTGCTAAATATTCACACATTTGCTGGTTGTCAACGATAACAGCAAGTTGATCACCATGATGACCAGTTTAGGGTGTGTATGGCAGGTCTGTAGGCCTGATGCCAGTGGACTCAAACACTCGGAGTTGGTGGAAACAGGTTCTGGAGCCGATTTCATGCTGTTTAAAGGATCCTTCAGGGCTTATCCAAAATCCCAAAATCTCACTGCATGGAACTACTCACATGATTATCTTAACAAATACAAGTGAGTGATGGAAAACACACGATTGAGAACGAAAGACCGGCATAGGTGGGGCTTGACGGGCCACACAGCTGCTTCCACAGATTCGTTTCTAATAACACTGATGTTTTGGTTGCACATAACTGTTTCATTAACTCTAAATTAAATGCATGGGTAAGCATATTTAAAAACATGTAAATGCAATGTGTTTCGACCATATTTCATTTTCTATCTCCACGTAGTTCTGATAATCTGTGAATTTGAATTGACTAGGAAGTTTCTGGTTGTTTATGAGACCTTCTTTCTGACATCATTAGGGTCTCCAGGAATTGTACACTTCTGAGCTCTAAAAAACATCACCAGTCAATCACTGTGCAGCAAAGACAATGTGTTGATCTGCCGGAAAGAGATGCTTATGGGCCCCAACAAAAGGGGAGACATTGCTTCCAAATAAGAGCAAAATACACATTTTGCTTTAAAAAAAAATAAAGCAGAGAATCTAATACTGAAAGAGCTGTCTTGGAATAACAATCAAGAGTGCATTGCCGTGCACAGCTCCTCATTTATGGAGAGCAGGAGACATTAATATACTTGCCTATAGCTTGTGCGTTACAATTCCCAGCTATGCAGAAATGGAAGGTGATTTACAGCTGCACATTCTTTGCTGCGGTTCCAAAATACCTATTGTCTTCCCTGCATCCTGACTGGCTGGCTGGCGGGGAGAGGGGATGGTGCTGGCCCGCACTCAATCATTATGGGTGTCTACAAATAGAGTAGGTGTATGTGAACTGGGATTTTTCAGCTGTGTATACCCAGCAAACCAATCAGAGCACAGAGAGAACAATAGCTAAGGGTTTACTGCTCCGTAAGTTTCCCCACCGATTCCCATTGCGACTGATTATATCACAGAAGTTCTATAAAAATCACATTAAATGCCAACTAAATCAAGACTTTTCATGCCTCTTTTTCAAAGCAATGAAATTCAGGACAAACACTATACTATGCATGAAGATCACCGCCTAGAGATCCCAGCTCTTCATTCCAGACGTCGTATTTGAAAATGGAACCCGAGGAAAGCGTGGTTTATTCATTTTGTTGTTTTCTGTGGCACTCACATGGTTGCCCCGAAAGCCCGCCGTAGGAGAGCTCAATTAAGAGACTTCATAATTTTCACCAGTTAACTTTGATTAAATGCACTGTCTTGGAGGGGAACTCAGCCAATCTGGGCTATAAATTACCTTCTGTGAGTTTTCAACTTAGAGATTCTGAACTATTAGCACTCGGACAGGTCATTTCTTTCAGGGCCAGACTTTCCACCTGATTCGGAATGGCCGTACTTCATTTTACCAGAGCCGCGAACCGAGAGCAAAACTGCCCGGTACTGCTCGGCACAACAGGTCCCTCGAAGCACATGTAGAGAAAGACATTCATTCATTCGTTCTGCTTCCTGCCACTGGCTGCACGGGTTAGTGCAATGGGGAAGTTAGCAGTCCCTTTGACCATGCTGTCCAGCTCACTAGCTTCTATTACCTTACACCTCACCTCACAGCATCTTCTTGTTCATGAGCTAGCTTTTCAGCCATACCAGCAGCCAAAGATTAGACAAAGTCAGATGAAATGAACAGGTTCCAGCTGAGTAAAGGCTTTCCGTGTGTGCATAGGCCAGCCAGGTTTCCAGACAAGGACAAGGGAAAACCAAGGCTGTCTAGGCTCCCAACCAACCAGCTAAGGTGCTAAGGCCATTGGAGGAGAGAGTTGGCTGCTGGCATCTTTTTTTTAAGGGTGGAGCTGGGACTTCTGCAAAAATCAGCCTGTGTCTCTGAGTCTTTGGGAATAGCAGAGGTGTGTTTTTATTTCCTTTTGTGAGGACTCCAAGCCTCTGTTTACCTCGTCTATGAAACAGGCCTGGTAAAAGCCCAATAGGTCCTAGGTCTTCACACTACTGACATTTTACTCAGCTGGGGCTCTGTTATGTTAAAAAAAATTGTCTGCTGAATAAAAACAGCTTACATTTTCAGGTACTCGTTTTGATTTTTTAAACCTTTGACATCGACTAATTAATTCTGTTCGATCATCAATTTTGTGAGTTGTGCGTAGAATTATGTTATCCTGTCTTGATTACTGGGAGGTCAGGGGAAGAAGAATGTAGCAGCTTCCCAGAGGCTGCACAAACCATCAGGATCTGTATTCTTCCCTCGGAGGGGTGGGAGTGCAGTCTGTCTGTCCTTCTGTATTCTTCCCTCGGAGGGGTGGGAGTGCAGTCTGTCCTTCTGTATTCTTCCCTCGGAGGGGTGGGAGTGCAGTGTGTCTGTCCTTCTGCATGGGACACTAAGGTGATGCTGGGAAGGTTCTGAGGGGCGTGGGTCAGGAAAAGTCCTGAATTCTCAGAATTGCCGCTTGCATTGGAATGCGAATGGTGTTCCTTCTCAGACTAAGGTTTAAGGATTATTTGGCTTGAGGAAGTCTAGGAGAAATGGTAGTTTTTATAAAGCATGGGCTACTTACCCGTAAAACAAACAAACAGCAAAACAAAACAAAGCCAACAGCCAAAAGCCCCACGGTCAGCAGCAGCACACTTCGTAATATGTTAGGTTTGTAAATCCAGGGCACAAATTGTTTGGAGAATCTCAATTAAAGCCCTTATAATATTGTCATTCGTAATCAGCCCACTATGAAAACAGGGCTTCCAGAGGGCACCAAAATCATTTGAACTTGCGCTCTGTAACGGATTTGAATATTCAGATAAGGTCAGTGGTCAGAGCAGAAGCGACAGTTTTGGTCAATAAACAGGTTTAGTGAGACAAAATCTTTTTGTCTACATGGGAATGGCTTGTAGAAATTGGTTCTCAAGGGGGAGTCAAAAGATTAAATTCAGCTGCGTTGCCAATTTATTTGCAGGCCAAACAAGTGTGTGAGGGAAATCTTTGGAGGGGGGGGTACTTGCTCCCAAGAGAAGGCACTGGGAGCTGGGCCGGAGGGGTCTTCTGTGCAGCTGTCCTCTCTGTGGGGACATTAGCAGACCTTAAAGGAGCCAGGTTCATCTGGAAGGAAAGCGCAGGCCCGGGCTCCTGTCTTAGCTGGGGCTTCTACAGGACCGTGAGGAGGGGTTGGGCTTGAGGCCATGAGCTGCAGCTTCTGCTGGAACAGCTTTGCTTTCTTCCATTTTCTATACAGTAGAGACCCTAACTCATACTAAGTAGGGCTTCTACAGGACCAAAATCATCCTGAGGAGGAAGGGCTTTGTCTCAGTTGACACCTTTCAGGCCACACCCCATTGCTGAGGGAAGTCAGGGCAGAAACTCAAACAGGGCAGGAGCCTAGAACAGAGGCTAAGGTGGTGTGCTTCCTGACCTGTTCCTCATGGGTCCTTCAGCCTGCTTTCCTACAGCTTCCAGAGCCATCGGCCCAGAGATGGTGCCGCCCCCAGTGAGCTAGGCCTTCCCAGACCAATTATCAACCAGGAAACCGCTCTGCAAGCTTGCCCAGAGGCCCATGTGTGTGGGTGTGTGGGTGTGGGTGTGGATGGGGGTGAGTGGGTAGGGAAGTGTGGGTGTGGGGTGGGTGGGTAGGGAGGTGTGGGTGTGGGGTGGGTAGGGAGGTGTGGGGTGAGTGGGTAGGGGGGTGTGGGGTGGGTGGGCCATTTTCTCCATTGAGATTCCCTCTTCCTGAAGGACTCCAGTTTGTGTCACCAACTAGACAGCACAGCTTAGCCCAGGCTTTCCTACAGCGGTTCTCAACCTTCCTAACGCTGTGACCCTATAATACAGTCAGTTCCTCGTGGTGTGGTAACCCCCAACCATAAAGTTATTTTTGTTGCTACTTCATAACTATAATTTTGCTACTATTACGAATCATAATGTAAATATCTGATATGTGATCCCCACGGGGGTCGCGACCCATAGGTTGAGAACCACTGCTCCTAGATTAAGCCAGACCTGGAGAGTGCAGTAGCTGGGTGCACCTTGTCTCACTCTTGTAGCCCCTGCCACCCTGACCTTTGCCCTTAATGTTGCTTTTAAACTTCTCTTGGGGAAGACCCATGGGTTTCTCTGCTCAATGCTAGAAAGACGTGTGTTTCTTGTGAAGGCCTTGTTTACCATGACTCATATAATTCCAAAGGTTTTCCACTAGATTCAGGATTCCTAGGAGCCTTCTGAAGCTCCACGGGGCTGCTGTGAGGCTGGGAGTGAGAGCAAAGGGAGAGGACATGGGCTGTAGCTTCTCCTGGTACAGCTCTGCTTGCGTCTGTTTTCTGAATGGGAGTGTATTTGAGGAACTATTTCAATGACTGTATTAGTTTGTTTCTCTTACTATCATGAAACACCCGAGCCTTCATTCTTTGTAAAGAGAAGAAGCTATGGCAGCTTATGGTTGAGGAAGTCCTCAGTTGTGCGGCAGCATTGGGTTAGAGACTTCTTTCTGGCAAAGTCCTGGAGCAGCACAGGCAGTGACAGGGACCGTATACAAGGACGTGTGTCTCTACACACACCTTTGGAAACCTTTGGAAAGGCGTTTTTCCTTACCAAGCACCAAAGTTCAGTCCAGAGGCTCCATCCTGATGACCTTATTTAACCCTGATTGTGCCCCCTGTCTGAACACCACACTGAGGTTAAATTTCTGCCCTCTTAATACTCCACAATGAGGATTAAATTTCAGCACACTACGGGGTACACGATCCATATTCAGACCTAAGCAGGGATCAACAAAAAGAGCTCAATGGTGGTTTGTTGTGTGAATCCGATTTCCCAGCTCTGGATCTGGGTTTGTGTTCAGTCATTCACAATGGTGGGCCTTAAGGACAGTGAACTAATGCAGGATTTCTCAACTCTGGCTCTAATGCGCTTTGAGAGGATCCTGGGTTAAGAGGCATATGAAGTAAGCACACACATCAAAACAAAACGTGCTGATAATAAGTCATAAAGAAATTAATTTTAAAACAAATCTTTGGCATGCATGCACTTATACCATTTATTAAAGATGACCGCAAATTTGTATTCTACCAAGATGGATCTACTTGTTTACTTTTAAATAAAGAATGAATTCTTGGTTGAAAACTTAATACTGTAGGGCATGGGGAATCTTGAATGCTTTTCAGCGTTGATCAATATTCTGCTTTTACAATTCTCAGTGCTGAGATTGCCACTTTGCATGAACACAGAGTACAAAGGGACCATTTCACAAGAGGTTGGAAATGCTGTCTGAATCCCAAGCCAAAATTAATTTAACGTTTTTTAACAAAGAAACTCAAGTCAGTAACTGAGCAGTAATTTTAAAATTCAAACATCCTAACATGGAGCTGTCCAAAGATATACTAATTTGTTACTCGTATGCTGAGGAATGATGGCGGGAGATTTTCTTTTTTAAGCCTTGGTCTTACTTGATTAAACTAACATGTTTTGAAAAGAGTAGAGAATTCTCTGTCAGGTAAGAATCCTGTTACCCTTTCTGTGAAATAGCGGCAGATCAGAGCCAAAGTGTGTCAGGCGTCGTTGGTTGGCTCTGTGTGGAGAGGTTTGCACAGCATAAAGTTCATGCATAGACTCAGAACCAAGGCCATGGTGAAGTCACACGATGCCGCGTGACCGTGGTGAAGTCACATGATGTCACTGGGTCACAGCTGCCGGAACTCCTGAGATTGGTCGAGAGCTTGATTATTGTTATCTTTTTATTGTTGCCACATTTCGGGGGATCCTCTCATTCCGTATGAGGAGGTGACCCACAGTTTAAAGAGCTACGGGTGGAACAAAAGAAACAACAATCTCTCTTTTATGCAGGGAGTTTAGGATTTTTCTAGAATGTCCTTTGAAATCTTTCTCTAGATACACTGACTACCTGCAGATCTCTCTGGGTCCTGAGGACCACTGGAGTGTCAGCTCCCACCCGGAGGATGTAGAAACATAATGACTGCTTAGCCCAGCAGTGGCTAAGCCACCCAACATTGCGGCCCACTTCCATTGGCCAGGACTTACGGGAGGTACAGTGTTTTATTGGCCTTTATTAGAGACAGGAGGTCCAGTGGAAAAGCAGAGGAGGACAGGAATTAGCAACTCAGGAAGCCGATCTTGATCTCCCCTAATATTTGTTCTCTTCAAATATTATTCTTTTCCTTTATAGAACTCTCACAATTTGTAAATATACATCTAACTATTAAAGTTTGCCCATGAGGCTGGGTAGTATGTTTTACAAAGGGAAAACTAAGGGGGATTTTGTTTTGTTTTGTTTTTGAAATCTCGTGCTCTGTAAACACAATTCAACATCTTTTGTCTAAGGTGTGAAGTAAATATTTGACATATCAATGAATGAATCAATTCCGTTTCCCTGACTGCATTTGTCCTAGGAGTTCAGAGGCAGATGGGCAGTTTCACATCAGTAAGTGCACAGACATGCGTGTGGACGAATACCTGGAAGGTGTGGACACTCTCTCCAAGACAAACTCTTGATTTAATGTTTTTTCCAACCCCCTATTCTCCTTGATTTCCTGATTTACTTAGATTTTCTTCTATAGCAAAGGACTATTTATTTGAGAGTCTCATTTTAATTCCCTGGACATTCAGGAAAAACACTAGGTAAAAGAAATGGATAAAATTTATTTATTCGACAGGGTTCTTCTGAACAAAAATTGTTCCAAGTCTGGAAAAAACAGTTCAACAACAATAAAAGAGAATGGACGTCTCTTTCAGCATATTGTTCGATGGCTCCCATTTCAGAGTACATTAATGTTAGTAAAGAATAATTAACTAACCATAAAACAGGGGCTGCTGGGAAGCCAGCAGTAAGCAGCGGCCTGGGTGAGGCCCACTCAGGAGGCTAAGGACGATTAACCTGGGCCTATATTATAAAATGGTCCATTTGAGAAATGCTGCCCCTGGATAGATCACCTGGATTTCAGCTGGATTATTTAGTGAGAGGTCTTGCATGATGCTCGGTATGATGATGGTTATCTGATTACTAATTGTTATGACAAGTGGAAAAACCAATGAAGATTGGTTGGCCCCAGGCAGCTGTTGGGCATGTGAATGAAGCTGCCACCCCTGCACTGACACTTTTACTTAAGTGGAATTTTGTCACTTTGCTGACATTTTCCTTAGAACTTTTTGTTTGGTGCAAGCATTACCAATGGCACCATGTTTAATTTGGCAGTGCTACAGATCAGAAGAGAAGACGCCCTCACTAACTTACAATATTTTAATGTGTACTTTCTTATACAACTTTTCTTTTTGTTTGTTTGTCATGAAGCATACATCCTCCAAGCAATCTTTTATCTTTACATATTTTCTCATTTTAACTTGAAGTTACATTACCGTCTGGTCAGTTTTCCCTCACGACCAGCACACCCTAAGCTCTTTGCCATGCTTGGGAACAGGAATTCCGTATCATCTAAGTTCCAACCCATATTAAAATCTCCCCAATCGTATAAAATGTCTTTTATGATTGAAATTTCATTTTTGTGGCCATTGGCATGTGTTCTCCCTCAGATTTGACCCTTTGGGGTTCAAGGACATGATCTTTGAACTCAGAGGACTATCAGGCCAGTAGGGTGGCCAGAGATGCTTGTCTCTGGTTTCATGACTCTTGGCCATGAACTTTTTCTTCTCTTCCTTCTTCATTTCTTTTTGGCTCCATTGTATTGGATTTCTGATAGAGTCTATGATATCAAACAGCACTTATTCAGGAAATACTACAGGTTTACGGCTAAAATCTAAAAATGTTATTTTCATTAGAAAAGTCATACATTATAATTGAAGAAAATTTAGAAAACATAAGTAGAAAAATTCTTTTTAGAATCTCTGATACTTATCCTGTCTAGATCTAATCTCTCATGTGTCCTGTAACCTAATATGGACACAATTTCAGTGATAACCACATGCGATTTTGTTCTCTACATTTTCCACACAAAATTTCAGAGCAAATATGCAACATAATGATTAAGAAGGCAGACTTTGGCATCAAACTGTAGGAGTCCAAACTCTGACTCTATTCCCGACTGGCCATGTGACCCTGTGTGGCCATGACGACTCTAGACACAGATAGAACACTGTTGATAACTAATCCAAGACGGAGCCTGGAGTAGAACGGTCCTAGAAATGAAGCTTAGCTTGGAAAACCAAAGGCTCAGTTTCTTATCTAACACAAGAGTTAAATCAAGGATACACAACCCCAAGACTATACCACAGATGCTAGCTGGTAGCCCAGCTTTGATGGTCACCTTTTTTATAGTGGCATGGACACATCACAGTTCATGCCATACTCAGGGGCAAATTTTTCACAGTGTTCTGTTCCTTCTCCCTCCACCTTCTTCATGCTCCCCAAACTGGCCAACTGATCCCTGGCCGTGCTCCTTACCAGGATCTGCCATTCCTACATCATAATATGGACCTCTGAGTTCAGATCCCAAGGCTTCAATTTAAGAAAGGATAGGGAATCAGAAGTTCGAGTCCTGGTTCTCTGTGTTGATCACACAGTCTATTTTACAATGATGACAACTGCTTCAGAAAATATGGGGGCAGGGAGCATCGTGAAGCGCTCCTTCTGTGAGAGTCTCAAGTCATCCCTTTTATAACACACGAACATTAGCCAAGAGCATAGAAGAGCAATTGATGGCTTGGATTTCAGGATTCCCCACTAACCTACTCTTTCCCCTACAGAAATCAATCCCATTCGAAGAGGTGATCTGTGCTCATCCCTAGATGCTGCTGTTCCCCTTCTCTATGTCTTCACCATGCAAAAGTCTCCACCAAAGAGAGGAAGGAGCGCCTTGCTGGCCGCTGGGCCCTCCCTTCAGTGGGAATCATCGTCAAGGCTTCTCTATTGCTTAGGGATGTGTTCTTTGGAACGCATAATATCCGGAGCCACTTTAAACAAAACCTTGCTTGAGGGCCAGAGAGAGGGCTCAGTGGTTAACAGCACTGGCCACTTTACCAGAGGACTGAGTTCAGTTTCCAGCACCCCTGTTTGATGGCTCACAATCTCCTGTAACTCTAGCTCCAAGGAATCTGATGCCTTTTTCTGTCCTCCAAAGGCACCCGAAAATGTGCATGCACACTAACAAGCACACATGCACACACACACACACACACACACTCACACACACTCACACACACACACACACGGATAAAAACAAAACAAAACAAAACACCCTTTCTATGAAATCTGAGATTCTTGAGCTCAGCATTCGATCCGCATTGGCTAGAATGAGATCTGCCTCTCAGTGTCCCCAGTGATATGTACCTTATGCCACCCAAGAAAAGCCGGAGGAGAATTCTGCTCAAAGATGAGCATCTTTGCCATTGTCTTGCAGCTAGTCACCATTATGCTGACAATGACTGTGATGCTTCCCTTTAGCGACGGCTGTTTTCAGAACACATCTGGAGCTGGCATCCTCTTTTGCTATTGGGATGAACTGCCATTACAATGCCACTCCAGACACAACCGCCACTCTACGCGGAGGACGGACGCATAACAACACTAACACATGCTATTCGAAGACCTAGCAGGACAGAGCTTCTTCAAATTTATAACAGTCTCTGTTTAAAAACCTGACAAAACCAAAATGTGCTCGCCATAAATCACAGCAGCGCCATTCGCGCTGCTGAGCGAAGGCTAGGTCAGCGATTCCCTCGCTCTGTTTCAGGGCCCTGGTTCTTGGCTATAAAAATGCACCTTGGGTTTAAAGCTGGCAAGGAACACCTCAGCCTTGGAACAAATTTGCCTCACCAAATTTTGAGAGCAAAACCAATCTGTTTGCTTCCTCTTTGTTGGTGGCTTTTGTGAAAAAAAAATGCCCATGAATTGAATTCCCAGGCGCCCCCTCCCTTTTTAAAAGTCTGGTTTTAGATCTTTGGACTGTTTTTGGGACGAAGAGAAAAGTTAGGTTAGAAGCCAGTTTTAAAAGAAAGACATTGTCCTTGACACCCCCCCCCCATTCTGATTTCATTAAAGTTTAACAATGGTTTTATTTTGACATGGACAAATGACACAACTGTGGTTGGAAGTGAAATTGGATTATGTGATTAGGCGAATAACCCTCAACAACAGACCTTAGTCTGTGGCACTTGTTAGCTGTAATTTCCCATTGGTTTCCCGGAGAAACCGTTTAGTATAAATGTTCATACACATAATTAAATTTCTCTAGTTTCACTTAAGCATGTATTTATTTGTGGTCCCTTAGGCACAAAACATTTTTCAGCATAGTTCTTGATAATGTTATCAGAATACCAATTTTGAGGAAGGGGCTGCGACCATCAATCTAGTCTAATCAAATATTTAAACAACCTGACGGCTTTGATCTTTACCTATGAACTACAGCACCTGCTAAAATCAGAAGTTACTTATGCCACATTTTATTGATCTTTTCTTGATTTTATGTGTAGACACAGGCACAGACTCCCACAATAATGAATTGTTTGACTTTTCTCAATAAGCACCTGCACGGCAAGGCGGGGGGGTGGGAGGGGGACAGCCTATGCCCAGAGGAGCAATGCTTGTTGGCATCTCCAAGTGTGGCTAGGAGTCATCAAAGTTGGAAGGGACCAACACATTTTTAAGTATATTAGATAAAAAGTATTCTTAGATTAAAGATCTAAAAATGTCACGAAATAACTGTTTTTTTTTTTTTAAGTTTAAGCAACACACAAGTTGGGGTGGGAAAAGACGTGCAAATTCACAGTATAGTGTGGGGCGGTCAGTATTCATGCTTTTGCTTTTCGCTCAGGATTCCCTGGTTCCTTGAGATCGCCCCAGAAGCCGTGATAGCAGATGGCAGGACCTCAGGAGGATTCCTCACTCCCAGCAGAGAATGTCCCTGCCACTCAAAGTCACCAGGGCTAGAATAGCTCCCATTGAGCCTTGCATCATGTGACACCACACGGGCTCAGAACAGGGAAATGTGCGTCGCAGGCGAGGGAGAGATAAACCTTTGTTTAGCTAATTGGCGTGGCAAGCGTGAGCTGCATGCCCTCTTTAAAGAAGGGTGCCAGGTGTCTAGGACTGGGAGAGTAAGGGGCCGGTGCATCTATTTTTGTGTGTTAGTATTAGTCTGCGTATTTCAATGAACAACCACAGTTTGGTGGGATTGGGGAGGGATTGCCAGGTTGAAGGCCTCTGTCATCTGCAGCTCTTAGTTTACAAAGCTAAAGGAAATAGTTCCAGGTGACAAGCTGTGCGAATCACTACATTGTCCCCGGGGCCACTTCCCAAATACACATGGTTTCCATGCTGCACCTGCAGACCTGAATTATAAGGAATAGTGGCTGGGGTTACTCACCACCCCCGGGGAGGCGAGGTTGTGCGGTGTGGGCCATAGGTGGCCTTGACCAGGCAGGGCTCAATGACCACTCTGTTCCACCTGATCAGCGTGGATGAGGGGTGCGCCCCAGGCTGTCCAAGCCACTCCTTGGGTGAGAGGTGACAAGGTCTGAAAATGGGAGCCAGCTGCTTCCACTTGCTCCCAGACCTCGGTGTCCCAGAGAGGCTGGCCAAGACCACTTCTCGAAATTATCAGCTGTCAGGCCCCTGGGATGGCAGGAGAAAGGGAGAGGCCTCCCTGGCCTGTAGTGAGCTGAGCCAGCAGCCTGGCCACTAGGAGGCAGGATGGTATTGTCTAACCCACCCATGGGCATGCTCACTGATGGGTCTGTGTTCAGGAGTTCCCTCCTCTCTGCCACTTACTGCTCTCTCTGGGAACCTGGGGAAATTACTGACCTTTAAGAGACTCAGTTACCTCATCTATAAAATGGGAAGCGTCACATCTGTTGCTCTCTGGCACTTAGTAGGGCCATGGTACATAGTAGCTATCATTTTGCATAGAGAGGTGGCCTTGATAGTTGCTGTATCACATACCCTGAAGTCCTCTCCACCCACATACCACATAGGGAACAAAATTCAGTGTGGGCAGTTCAAGAGAAACAGCTTAGGAAATATGACCCTTGGACAGAAGTCCCCAGCTGCTCAGTTTGGAACAGGCTGAAAGGGATGAAGGGAGCCAACAGGCCTGGCAAGATCCACTGAGGAAGGGCCTTCTCCTTTGGGAAGCAGAATCGTGTGAGCCTGGTTTTCTTTGGAGATAAACCTGGAGATTGTGTCCAGGCAAGAAGGTTAGAATCTTATCTTCTGTGGGACTGAGAAGGCTGAGGGAGCCTGGGAGGTAGGGACAGAGAGGTTGCTGAAGAGGAAGAGTCATTGAGTGTTCAAGGTTCCTTTGCTGTTTCTCCCTGGCAATTGGTGGCGGGAGGCCTGTCCACCCAGGCAGCTGCTGCTCCCTGGTCTTGTGAGAGCCGCTAGTGCCAGCCAATGGGTTCCACCAGGCTGCGTTCCCACAGAGTCTGCAGTGAGTGCCCTGGCGTAGAGTGACGGCCTCTGCCTCCTTTGCCTTCCCAAACTTTTTAACTCAAATGGCTGCAACTTAATTTGCACCCATTACCCTAACCCCACCTAAATGGGAAATGGGCCGATTCTCACCCTAGTCTCTGCCAGTCACGGGGCCTTCTCCATAGAAAGAGGGAATTGTGGGAAAATGTGAGCGTCATCCCCTCCATATTGCACACGTTTGAAAATTCAGTATTTTACAGAAAATTCCAGTTTCTGGGCTTTCCTTATGTGGAGAAAGTGGCTCCGGATTCACCCTCTCCTTAGTCTGTGGTCAACATTAGTGGCATCAGAACGCTTTGACAGGCATTGGCTCTCCGCTCATACAACTAGCACACACTAGACCCTTCCTGGAGACTGTTTGAACTAACCCCTTACCTTCCAGAAGGAAGAATAGGTAAGAAAAGCTCCCTCTGGGGTCCATGGCTCTCAGCTGGCAGAGGCTGGGGCTCACCCTCCTGATTGTCACCCTCCATTTTCTGCACAGTGGTCTGGTTTCCTTCACGGCCGTAAGTGGCGGCCTCGGCAAGAGAGGCAGCAGAAGGGGATGGGTCGGCTTAGCAGACGTGCTCGGCACGGCTAACCTCTGGGCTGGCCTCATGTCCTTTGGGACGGTGGCACGGAATCTAATAGGTGACTCTTGAGTTTTCAAACAACAGTTTCATTATGTTCCTTACGCTTGCTTTTAAAAGGTGGGAAAGAGTGTAACATATTCCCCACAAAATGCTTAGCATTTAATAAAAAGTTTGCATGTTAGCCAGAAAATGAGGCTTGGCAGACAGTTCCTTCCCAGAGACCTTGGGATGGCCAAGGTCTCACTGAAATTTCTCTTCTCCTGGGAACATTGGGGACGTCCTCAGAACATCTCACCTGTGCCCATGCAGTCTTTCCAGTTTTAAATTTTAATGCTTCGGTCGTGGAACTCTCCTTCAGATGAAAACTTACTTAAAATCCCAATGTACAAAAATAGAGAAAGCCTTGGGGGAGCCTGGGAGATCCTGGGGGTGGGGGAGGAGGAGTCTCCAGATCCTCCCTTCCTACTGGCCTCCTTCCCACCCCTGCCGCCGTCAGGCAGTCAGCAGCCTAGGCCAGGGCGCTGCTCCCCACTCCTCTCTATCAGAGACTCATCGGGCTCTGGGTAAGATGTGGGCTCGTCAGTCCCACATGGACCTGTGAGTTAAATTTGAGCTAAGACCCAAAGAAGCTGCACCCTCCATGCCCTCAAAATGACCTTTCTGTACTCTGAAGCTTGATACTGCCACTTTGGGCTTCTAGAGAGCTTGGTCTACAGTTCACACCCCTGAGCCCCATGATGCCAACTGAGGAGGGGTAATTTCCCACCTGCGCAGCTGACAGTGGCTGAGCCCTGGGCTTCTTCCCCAGTGAGCTCCACTTTCTTCCTGTCACAGACTAGAGTAGGGGGCACCTGTGGCTGTGGAAGCCCAAGGACACATTCTACCAAAGGTGGGGTCCCCCTATGAGGTCAATCATCCTCAGTGTTTCCCTTCATCAGGGCAAGGGGGAGGAGTCATTCGCTGGGTGGGAGGCATAGCCAGATGGGGCTGGCTTTGGCCCCTTGCCCTGTGTCTCAGGCCCTGGCCTGTCATGAGGAGTAGAAAGCACACGTGTGAAAGTGACAGCTGGAGGAGGGTCAGGTGTCTTATCACACAGTGACAGAGCGACTGTCACAAAAGGGATTTGTTACATATTTCAAAATAACAAGAAGAGGGGACTTGGGATGTTCTCACTACCAAGAAAAAGGGAAACTTAAAAAAGAAAAATTTGAAGTGATTGAAGTGCTAATTGCTCTAGTTGGTTATGTACTGCATATATGTGTTGAAATATAATGCACCCCAGAAATAACTCAATGAAAAGTACTTTAAACATGTCAATGCAAAGTAAAACTTTAAAGAAAGAAAAAGAAAGCGTAGCTGTCATTGGACCCAGCAGGAGGTCAAGGCCTGTGCTTCCTGCATTGAGAGCTGGTACAGCTACTCTGTAGAACGGCTTGCCCAGAAGCCCATCTAGACAACTGTCCTCATGAACCTCTCTGGGAAAATGGCCTGGTTCATTCTAGCAGCAAGGCCAGAAGACATCAAGGGTCTCAGGGACAAATGGAGTCAGATACCACACTGCTACCAAGGCCTGGTCCTGAGCACAGACTTGGGCCCAAAAGAGCCATTCTAGTGGACCAAAGGAGGACAAGTTCACAGGGGTTCAATCCTCCATGCCCTTCCAGGAGACCTTGTGTTGTAGGTGGCTCTTTTGTCACATGTCATCAATCTTCTCTGCTGGAAGGAGGTTTGGGGGTCCCAAGACACCATCAGTGGAGGTAGTAGGCCCAACCTCCATGTTCCTTTGTACTCTCAGCCCCTCTGAGAGGAAGTCAGCCGAGAGGGCCAGCTGGCTCTGGCGCTTGACTCTGCTGTTCCCAAACAGGGTCACAGCTGTTGAAGAGAGAGAGCATCCTTCTGCTCCCTGGCAGTGGTGCTTGTGGCTCCTGAGTCCTTACCACACCCTCTACAGCTGTACGTGCTCTCTCTGAGAGGGGCTTTATGAACAGATGACCCTGGAAAGGAGCTTTATAGGCTGCTTCCAATGGCTGTGGCTCAGAGGCAAGAGGTCCTGTATCCCAGAAATGTCAAGAGGCTACTCCTAGATGGAAGAGGTAGCATTCAAGGGTGGCAGGATGGGGGTGGAGGTGGCTGCCAGAAAGTAAAGATCCATTTAAGGCAAAGAGGGAGAGAGCGTCTAACAGGAAGGAGGGCATAATGGGGGATCATGTGATGTGGGATTTCCCTCTGTGTGCTGTGATTACCATTAATGAATAAAGAAACTGCTTTGGACCTATATAGCAGGGCAGAACTTAGGTAGGCGGGGAAAACTAAACTGAATGCTGGGAGAAAGAAGGGCAGAGTCGGGGAGAAGCCACGGAGCTGCCGCCAGAGTCAGACATGACGAAACTTTGCCGGTAAGCCACAGCCACATGGCGATACACAGATTCATAGAAATGGGTTAAATTAATATGTAAGAGTTAGCCAATAAGAATCTAGAGCTAATGGGTCAAGCGGTGATTTCATTAATACATTTTCTGTGTGATTATTTCAGGGCTAAGCCAGAAGGGCGGCCGGGAAGCAACAAGCAGCCCCCTTCTCCAACAATCATGACTCAAGCCTCCCCTCTCTCCAGGCCCTGAATGTCCAACCCCACTCTACATGTGCCAGTCACCACCTCCTTCTTCTCCTCCAAGCTTGGCGAGTACTCTCTGTTCCCTCTCCTTCAGAGTCTGGAGTCTCTGGTGACATTCTTCCATGTGTAAGTCTTCTGTGTTTTTTCCCAAGTCCCGTTGAGTCTCCACTGAGTCTGTTTCTCACTAGCCACTGACCTTCCAACTCAAGTATTTCCAGAGTCCCGTACAGAGTCTGCCACACAACTGGAGCTTGATTAAACTCACCAGCTGACTAGCAGGACTGAAACATGTCACAAGCACTGGTTAGGCCTTCCCGTGACTCTTCCACATGTGACACACCTGGCCCTGAGGCTAAGGAAGAGTATTTGACAGAGACTCAGAAACAAACACACAGGTGGAATCGAGATGCAGTCCAGGGAAACGATGGAGGTGAGAGGAGGCAAGAGTGGGCGCTGGAGAGGATTTGGTGGCTCAGGGGTACCATGGGGTGGGGAATCTGAAGGGTCAGGTGTAGAGATTGTAGAGGAGGGTAAGGGAGACCCTGAAAGGAGCAGAGAGTGAAGAGCCACCCAGCCTGCTAGCGGGAGTTTCCCCTGCACAGTGGGATTGGTACTTGCTGTCCCGGGAGAGTGATGGCACAACGCTCTTTAGTCCTCAGGAACAACTTAGTTTTGGTAATAATGGGTAAGGCCACTTGCTGGCAGGCCATGTGAAAACATGAGTATGTTTGTGAGTGTATGTATGCATATATTTATGTGTGTGTACATAGGCATGTACAAATATCTCCTAAGCATAGCAGAAAATCCAGGAAGAAAAGCTGAGGTTAAAGTCTGTAAAGTGATGGCCATTAAATCATAGCCAACAAGACCAAGGAAGCATATCAAAAAGCAGATCGACAAAGACATTCATTGAAAAACCTTTCTAACTGGAAGAAAGTAACAAGAAGAAAATATGATCAAGGAAAAGCAGGCAGGAAAGAGAGCTGGTTCCACGCTGGGCAAGGCTTGAAGGAAGAGCCCACAGGGAGAGCCTGTTGAGGACCGGGCATGGAGCAGGGCTGGACAAACGCATGAGGAGCGAGGCTGCCGCAAGGGCTCTTGAACAAAGAGCTAAGCAAATTCTAGACAAGGAATGAAGCGAAGCATTCTTCAGCTGAGCAGGAAGGGGGAGCGATCGGGCTTAGCATTACATGTGTCTTTGTGGGTAGAAGCTGGCCTATAAGCCCATCTCATTTATTGGACACACCCACCCACTTAGGAAGTATAGAACAGAGAAGAAATCCAGGACCCGATGCAGGACAAAACCAGAGGGCACTTTTATCAATCACTGTACACACTGTTGTGTTTATAGAGAATCGTTATATAGACGGTCATGTACACATATATAGCACATATATATAATATACGCTCTGCATATACTATACAGTGTCTCCATATGAGTAAATGTGGCAGGAATCAGAGGGCAAAGGAAGAGGCTGGAAGTCCAGTCCTGTGAGAGGACTGGTGTGGGCAATAGGTATGGTAGGAAAGGAGGCAAGAGCGAGCCTCCATCTTTGGGATGTGGGGGGCAGGGGAGGGAGCTGTTTGATAATGTGATGGGAAGAAGGGTAGCAGGTTTATAGGGCAGAGAGATTGCCATCTCTATGATGACTGTAAGTCTCAGGCTGCCAGACTCATTTACTGAGCACCCATTGTGGTCACTGCTTTGTTCTAAATGTTTTACAAAGATCATTATGTGCATTTAATTCTCACCACAACTGTATGGGATGGTCTCACTTTACAGGTAAGGGAGGGGAATTTAGGCACCGGCAGATTTTCCAAGTACACACAGCTAGTAATGGCAAAACTAGACTTCAAGTCCAGAAGTTGGTCTCAGAACATATGTTTTCAGCAGCTTCATCTTCTCATCCTCTGTCCTTGGTAAGCTTAGAGTGGCTGCTGTCACCGGGCCACCAGATGGAAACAGGTCTTGGAGTGTGAGTGTCAATTCCCTTGGTGGGAAACCTCCAGAAATTTGCCTCGAAGCCTGGATGTAGTCGTCTGTGGATACAGCCAGGATGTACTGACGCCAGCAGAGTACGAACTAACCAAACAGCGTGTGTAAGGTAGCGACCATTAAATCATGATGTCAAAGATCAACCCCACCTTGCAAACACTGAGGCTAGGGAAAAAACTGACAGGGACTGGCCATTTGACTGCTTTACTAGGATTGAGTCGGGTACTTGTGTCTGCCTGAGATCTGAGACACTCCTGTTTCTTCAACTCTTGCTCTTCCCAAAGGCGCAACCCAGCCTTTCCTCTCATCGTCCAGTGGGTTACACTCAACAGCCTGAGGGTGACTGGCTGGGTGCTGAGTTTGTTTTTCATGTGTTGGTAGGCAAAGAGAAGTGTGTGGGCGGCGGGGGGAAGAAGCTGTGTGCACAGGAGAGTCCCTCTCCCAAGCAAGGGAAGGGCTGCCCTGCACAGGACGCCTCCCCCTTCTTCCCTGTCTGCCCACCCCTGACAGGATCCCACCAAGGTCTAGATGCAATAATAGAATGCCCAAGTGGCAGATGCTTCATGGAGGAGCCCACCTGTGTGAAGGGGGGGCAGGTAATTTGCATACATGTGCGTCTGTGGGAGTACGTACCTGTATCAGGACCACATTTAGGTACAATTTGTACCAGTTTTCCCTGGTTCCTCTCCACTTCCCCGGTCTGGGGACCATCTCCACCCAGGCTAAGTGACTTCCTAGGAAGTTGAGGCCTCCGGATTGGAACTTGGGTGGGTTTGGCCTTGGGATCAAAGCCCATAAATGCCATTCTGGTAAGTTCCCCTTTGTTGAC
This sequence comes from Ondatra zibethicus, assembly GCA_004026605.1. NCBI lineage: Eukaryota > Metazoa > Chordata > Mammalia > Rodentia > Cricetidae > Ondatra > Ondatra zibethicus. Next base: position 178,728 of record PVIU01000899.1, on the reverse strand, counting down.
ATTTTGTCATTGGCTTAACTAGTCCTACCTATTTGCAATGATTATATTTCATTAGAAACAAATCAAATTGGCTTTTGTAGGCAGTGCTGGTGAAAGCCACTCTAGAAAACCTATGTTTCTGTTACCTCTGTGCTTTCTAAAATTAGACGGATGGGGATTAAGACTACTAGTTCCACGATTCAGCAAGTCTCTCAACCTCTTTGTTCCTGGGTCTGAAACAAAAATAAAAACAAAACGAAAACAAAAGCTTTATATTTTATTTTATGTGTGGGTGTTTTGCCTGCTTACTACCTGTGTGGTAGTACCCATAAAGACCAGAAGAGGGCGTCAGATCTCTTGGGACTGGAGTCACAGATGTCTGCCACTGTTTGAGTGCTGGGAATTGAATCTGGGCCTTCTGCAAGAGCAGTTAGAGCCCTTAACCGCTGAGCCATCTCTCACACCTCTCCCTTCCTCCCCCCCCCCCATAGCTGGCTTTTTAATCTATACAGTGGTAACGTCACATGTGCCTTGGCAGGTTACAGGCAGGAAATAATTGAGTGCTTAGAGTGTAGCGGGCGCTGCATAAATAGTAAATTTTATTATTAACAGGATCAAAACGCTGCTCTGCGAAAGTGACCGGCAAAGGAATTTAATTTTAAAGTGAAATGTCGTCTGTGCAGTCTCTTGTCTGTTCCCGAGACCGTCTGCAGAGGCCACTCACCTCCGCTTCTCTGTTCAGCGCTTTCCTCCTTAACGCAACTGCTGCTTGCGCCAGCGGCGGGGCGGGCAAGACTTTGTCTTCCACATCTGTCATCAGGCTTGATGGATAGTATTCCCAAGTTAATGCCATAAATGCTGTTTGGAAATTACAAGTCCATGCTGCTGGTGGTCTGGAACAAAGAAAGAATTAATTTATAATCATGAATATAAATTTCATAGATAGTATTATTGTCACTTAGGGGTTGACTTATAGCGTGTATGGGGAGTGGCTTGTGGAACAGAAACCCATGTCGATATAACTCAGTGCAATTCCAATGACAATAGTTATATCTATCATTTTGTTATAAATCTATAGATGTCCAGTATTAAGTGAGCAGGCATTACCTCCAGACCAGGCAGGGAGTGGCAGTGAGGCCCGGGAGCTTTGTTTAAGGGACTGAAAGCCCTGTTGATTCATAATGAGGAGGAGCAGAAAACAGTTGCTGGAAATTCTTAACTTCAAATGCCTAAGTCCATAGCCAGTGGGTTCCAACCTCTAAGAATTAAAAAAAAAAAGTTCATGGAGTATCCAGGTCTTTAAAGATATATATTTTGCCTGTATTTTTCTCAAAAAGACTGTTTCTGAACAGAGAATTATTTACTAATTGCAGCCAGGATGGAGATTGAAAAGCTGCAGTCTCAGTGGAGCGAGCATGCATTGGAAGGCCTCTATCTGCTATGCATCAGGCAGTATATTTTCCTGTTAATCTATATTGGTTCCCTCCCAAAGGCAATTGACCCTGGGGGGAGGTAAAAGAGCGGAGCTGAGCACCACTGAGCTAGCTTGTAACTGGCTTTGAAAGTGCACTGCTGGGGAGAAGAGCACAGACATGTCATAGGGAATAGCTCGTGGAGAAAGGGGGATGCTCCGAGTCAGTGGGAAGTAATCTTGCCAAGTGCAGAGTTATCTAGTTAACCTATTGTTCAACATAATGAAAGTGCAGGGCTATTCTGGAGTGTGTTACAGTATGTAGTTTGTCAATTACCCAATCAGGGGGCATTGCTCATTCAGCCAGGAGTGAAGGCAATACCCATACTGTTTTATTACTGTTAAGCCTCAACTTGGCATATTTTTATATAGACTATAGGGTGTTTAATAGCCATGCAGAACCAGAGCGGCCTTCATTCTTTCTGGTTTGAGTCCATTGTCGGTGGGAGGCATTAGTTCTTGTCAGTGCAATTAGGGTGTGCTAATGTCTAAGAATTTTAGACTTGAGAATCCTCAGGAAAGTAGGGAATGGGAGAGGGATGGGAGCTGTCTCTCAACGTTCTAAAAGAAAAAGGTAGGAGCAGACAAACAGGATGTGAGGGAAAGAAACAGCTTGGGATCCTGGAGAGTTATCTGCTACAATCTAGAAGATACCCTGGGGTTTGCTTTTCTGGGCTTTGGTGTGGACACTAAAACCTCTCACCCAACGAATCTCAGCATTTAATAAAAATGAGAGTGCATTTAGAAGCTGCTCAGGAAAATCTCCACCAAATCAAGGCGGAGCACAGGTGAACTTAAAAGCCTCATTTAGGAATGCGATTTCAAAATGTATTTCCATTCAGCACGTTCTAAGATTGGCCAACTGTCTTGTTTTCAAATATCATTTCAGAGCGCATTTAACATCCTTCTAGTGCTGATCTCCAGGAACCCTACAGGCTGCTAGAGATTGAGAAATGAAAATATTGAAAATTCTTCTGTTTTGAAGACTAAAGAAGACTTGTCCACAGTAGAGCATTTCCCTTGCCTATACCAGTCTGTTCAGTGATGTCAAACATTTTTTGACTTCGATAAAAATGTACTGAAGGTCAAAATCATCCATTAATAGTTCACACCTCTATTTAATAACCTTCCTCAATGTCAAAAGACTCCCCCATCCTATGACAGTTACAAGGAGTATTGTGGACCGCTAGTCTGCTCCAGGTGCACACCAGACATGTCCATGTTATTCCATATTCTGTCCATTTCAGGGAAAGGCTAAAGGAGACAGAGGGTACGGATCTTGTTAGGTGCAGCCTCCGACACCATCACTATCAATTGTCTTTCTCTGGGGCTGATCACCACCTCAATTATCCAGTGTCCAGCCTACCTGATAGGTTTTTGCAAACTATAACTCTTCTGTCGATGAGCATGGAATAATGACAGCCAGGGGCAAATGGACAGAATACAAAGGAGATAAACCCCAAAATAAAATACATGAGTCTATCTCTGCATATAGACATCCACTGTGCTTCTAGTACCAAGAGAGTCAATGTAATGTACAGCTGGGGGCTCCTTTGCAGGCTTATTGAGATTATGCTAAATATGCGAAGTAAATTAGAGTGGGTGATTGGCATCAAAACTAGTTCCATTTTATCATCTCAAATGAGGTATAACAAATAATAAAAACATTGTGATATAGCCAATGAATGTAAATAGAATTTTACTCAAATCATTATATGTATAATCTATATTAAATAGAATTTTAAGCTTTAATATGGACCCTTCCTTTAAAGGAAGATAAAAATTTTTAAATGATTCCAAAAGACACTCAATTTCAACCTGAAATCCTGAATCGAGGAGGTGGGTAAAACCCACTGTAAAGGAAGCCAGGCATCACTGTGATGTGTATTTCCAGCTCTACACAGCTTGTACAACACGAGAAAATAGATTTTAGTACAATATTAATTGAATCTTTCCCAGTTGTGGTTCAGGAGGTTAATTTGAAAAGAATACATTACCAATATATTTATAGCATTTAAATAAATTAAAATTACACTTCACACATCAATAACACAGCTGTTAAATAATATTTTTATTCTATGTAAATCCCATCCATTCATCTCCGTTGTATAATAAATGACCATAATTACGGAGCTTCATTGGGAGGAAGGTCATTGGTAATCCTGCAATTCCTCATTGGTGTAAAGAGAGAAAACAGAACTGTTTGTGATAAATGTATTCAACCTTTGCATACTTTGCTACTTTGGACCATGAATTAAAATGCAGTTGGAAATTAAGTTCTTCAGTTCCACAGCATTTTTAATCTGCTGTGTTCCTTTCTTTTCTTTTCTTTTAGTAACTAAGACTTCTGGAAGTGACGATTTTTCTTTTGGTCTGCAAACACATGTACACACACACACACGGGTATGCCTACACACTACAGGCTGCCCTCTGTCACATAAATCCAGATGAAAGTCTTTACAATTTCCTTCATTTTCAGTCCTTCATTTACTTCTAAGAGGAGTTATAATGTTCACATTGACCTCAACTTGTGTCATGAATGGAACTCCTTGGCCTCACTTCCGGACCAACTCTCCCCTACACAGATAGCTATTTGCTGGTCACCAGGGAAAGCATTTTGCTAATTTCTTCCCTGAAGGCCTCTCAAGCTATCACCCAGAAAGTCTTCAACACCATTCTGTAATGCAAGGCTGAAAGCTGTTTTTCCTAAAGGGTTTGAAGACGCAGGCAAGTGGATGCCAGTGTTAAAAGCAATGGGCCAGGGGTAAATAAATTAGAGAGAAAGGAGCAAATTAAGACATTAACAAAGCTGGCTGGGGCTTAATTCATCTGCAGTCCTGTGGCCTCCTAGCCTGGAGGCTGTGCATTTTGGAGCCTTTCTTGCAGCACACAGATCTTGGGCTCTGCCTATGGAAATAAGAACGAATGAGTGTTAATTCCTAATGAGAAAAATACCAAAGTGAGCAGTGTTCCCTGTGTGTGCCATAAGGGCTTGGAATTGAAAGGTCTTTGGAATAAAGGGTTCCAAGCAGAGGGAATTCCTTTTAATGAAGCTTGGATTTAGTCCCATTATTCTAATAAAGTGTAATCAATTGGTGCCGACTATCCGAAGGTCTAGTTCAAACTCTGATTAGATCTTGGTTGTTTTTTAAGGTGACGAGCACGAGGAAGGGAAACACATGTTAATAGGCTTTTGGGTCAGTGATCCACACTTTCTGAAGCAAGTCAGACTTTGAAGAGGGCAATTTGGAAGCTGTCTTAGCATAAATCCGAAGGAAGGCTGTGCTGTCCACAGGGAGCCAGGCCCTCAGCACTCCCCAAGACACGTTTTGGGCCGATTCTGCCCTTAATCCAATTTACTCAGCCGAATAAGTCCCACTGCTTCCGCTTGCCAACAAATTAAAATCCAGCTTCATAAAAACACCTTGAATTTGGAAGGTATTGGCTGGCCCACTAGACTTGAAACTTCATTTATTCTGGCTAACTTCTCAATTATCTCCCCAGCAGTGGAGATGTGTAAAAGTACAAAAATCAATAGGGCTCTATTCCCGTTCTATTGGAAAGGGAAAAATTAATGAGATAGGACACTCTCTTAATCAGAAATAAATGTTTTAATTCAGATAATGACATAGTTTTCCCTCTCTGAAGGATGACAAATGCTGGGCTGGGCCCCCAGCAGAAGCAGTTTCAATTTTATTGTAAATATAAAAGGTATTGATCGGAGAGATGCACAAACCCCATTGCTTACAAAAGCCATTCAGGGGGACTGGGAAAACTATTAAGCACTGGGTCAGAAATCAATAAACAACACTGAAATGTAGCAGGGGTCGCCCGAGGCTTTGTGGCATCTTTGAAAGCCAAGTGGCAGGAATAGTGACAGAAATGTCTCTTGTGGAACAATGTTGAGGATGAAGAGGGTCAGATGTTTAATCTCTTCCGCGGTTTGACAGGTCTGGGAACAGAGTGGAGGTAGTCTTTCACAGCTGTCTTTTATTTAAATACATGCTGATTCATCCCCGCCGCTGACAACCGTGTTTATTGGCTTTGGGGTGCTGAGATGTATTGGCAGGCAAAGAACCATGGTGTACATTGGAAGGCAGAGCAGTTTGTGGTTATGCAAATGAACCACACCTTGATGCCCTCTTTCCCTCTTCAAGAAAACACCACACACACACACATACACACATGCACGCGTGTGCACACACACACATGCACGCACGCATACACATGCACACACACACACACACACACACACACTTCTTTAAGCACACCAATAGAGGGGAGTGTGGCTCACCATACCAATCGAATCTCGTATCAGAACAAATACAGGGCAGAGAACGAAGCCTGAAGTAGTCTTTGGTAACAGTTGACTAAATGTAATATTTCCTCTTTTGGGTTTTTAATTTTAGCATTTGCTTTACATTCAAATGAGGTTTGGGCTTCCTAGTCTTCAGCCTTTCATCATAGGTTAATATATTCAAGTATCCAGACCATGTTCCTTTCTTATACTATACTTGGGGGAAGCAGGGCTATAATTAATCACTTTCTCCTCAGCCCACCTCCCGGGCTCTCTATGTAGTTTTGAAACTAGAAGATTAACCCAGATTAGAGACCATTCTTACATCTTGAATAGAACTGGGTAACACCAAGACAGTCATTGAACTAAAACACACATTTCATTGCAGGAAGCGTTAGCCAAGAAGTCCCCAGTGTGGAGAAAAATTACGTAAGGGAAGAGATTCCATGCAAGTAGGTGGAATCCAAATTTTCTAATCAGACATTGATTTGAAAGGTTTCAAGTCGAGTATTGAAACTTTTAACAACATCATTTCTGCAGCAGGGACCAAGCAACACTCCCTGCAGGTGCAGGAGCTGAGCCTCGTGTTACCGGAGGCTTTGCGCCCCTCTTGACACCGTGTGATTACGAGATTGGTGGGGTCAGGCTGCCCATCAGCAGGTGAAGTGTGCAGCTGCCGAGGATTTGAGTTTCATCTCACCTCAGATATGATGTCAGTTTCGTGTCATTTTCATCCCCGAGAATGATTTGAGAGCTCTTCTTGTCCCTGTTATTGCGGTCACTTGACCTCAGATGTAACTTCTGTCGAATACCATCATTTTAACAAAGTCGGATAGTTGCACCTCCCTAGCCAGAGCTGACCTTTCTATCCTGCCTTTCCCGATTGGCTCTTGAGGGGTTTCCATTGCCCCCTCCGTTCTCAACAAAAGAATGCAAGGCCTCAACGAATTGGCTCACATTGGAAGTTATAGTTTCTCATATCAACGAGCATTTTAGAAATGGAACCCCACCCCTCTTTTCTCTGGCCTAACCTATAGGCATCTATTGCTCTTTTTGCACTGGATTCTAAAACATAGAAATGCCTTTCTGTTTAAAAAGAAGAATACAGCTCTATGTTTCTCACCTAAAACAGGAATGGCATGCCTCGACTTTCTGTCTGGGAGCTGTGTATGCTTTTCTTTCGATTTGTTGCACCCCGGGCTTATTTCCTACAAGAATCTTCCATCCTTTCAAAGCATTATTCTTAAGTTTTCACCAGAAAAAAAGAATAGGACATCAAGGAATTTTAAACCTCACACTAGAATACATGTCCTTACTTTTGGGCCCCCATGCCAGTTAAGGAGCTCATAAATACACAGTAAAGGAGAGTTGAACATCGTACTCCTCGTTGTGGGAAAGAAATGGCTACCTTGGGAAAGTTTAGGGAGCCCATTCCAGTTCACACAGCAAGTGTGCGACAGATGTGGGACCTGAGCCTTTATTTCACAGATCTCTCTCTTTGGCAGCCACACCTCCGTCACTTCTCACAGTCCCTGGTTAGCACGTCACAGGTGCCTGGCATCTAGGTCAGGGGTCGCACACCTTTCTGTAAAGGGCCAGACAATAAATATTTTCAAACTCTATATATGTCATTCTCTCTTTCTGATACACACACAGGCGCACACACATGTGTGCACACACACAAATACACACATGCACACACACATACACACACACCTTCCCAAACAAGAAGTAGACCTTTTAATGTGCAGAACCCATTCATAGGTTCTGGGCCATACGAAACCATGTTTTAGTAAATAGATTTTAGTTTGGGCCATAGGTTTTGTCGTTGTTGTTGTTTTTAACTAATTCGTAAACTAGAAGGTACTTCACATATGATGGTTGATTATAAGATAAATGTGGAGAGTAAACAAAATTATATTATTGAAAGCATTTTCCAAATCAGGCAGTGGTGCCGCATGTCTTTAATTTCAGCAAAGGCAGAGGCGAAGGGACCTCTGAGTTCACGGCCAGCCTGGTCTCCAGAGAGAGTTTCAGGACAGCCAGGGCTACACAGAGAAACCCTGTTTTGGAAAAAAAAAGTACTTCCCATATCACAATAAATACTTGTAACTGCCATTCATCTCTCCATTCCTGTAGCAAAGTAGTCTAGATAATTGGTTTAAAAGAAGGGATTATTTAGCTCAGTATTCTATTCAGGGTCAGTTGGTCCTGTTGCCCTGGGGCCTGTGGCCAGGCATCATGCCACGGTGGGAGGCTACTTATGCCACTGTAAGTAGCAAGGGTAAGAGGAAGCAGGATGACTGGGCTTCCAATAATCCCTTCAAAGGCTTTGTCCTAGCATCCTGCAGACCCTCGCCTGGACTCCAACTCCTCAAGATTCCATCACCTCCCCCACACAGGGAACCAGGTCTGTGGTGCAAGAACCTTTGGGACAGCCAGGAACACTGCAGCAGGGGTTCTCACCTCTGTGGATTTTTATCCTTTTAATATTTTGATTGCTTTATTCCCTTACAGTTTTAAATTCTACAAAACCATGAATTGTTTTCACTTTTAAAAAACTTAGACTTAAAATGCTTTTAAGATTTGTGTGTGTGTGTGTGTATGTGTGTCTGTCTATCTGTCTGTCTGTGTGTGTGTGAGAGAGAGAAAGAGACAGACAGAGACAGACAGAGAGTACATGCATGTGCATATTCAGAGGACAGCTTTGGATCAGTTTTCTCCTCCTACCATGTGTGCTCCAGGAATCAAACTCAGGCCATCAGACTTGACTGTAAGCACTTTTACCTGAGCCACCTCATCAGGCTGGCTTTAAAAACCATTGGGTTTTGTTATGGTGTTTCAGGCAAATATAAACTGGCCTTGTTGAGCTTCCTTCATATTCCCTGTCTACCTTTGGACATTTCCACCTTCAGTGTCCTCTTACCTACTTTCAAGTCACATGTGTTTGATTAGATAGATATGTTCTCCCTTCCTCAATGCACGTGCACGTGCGTGTGCGCGTGCGCGCGCACACACACACAGAGAGAGAGAGAGACAGAGAGAGAGAGAGAGAGAGAGACAGAGAGAGAGAGAGAGAGAGAGCACTAAGATCTACATATGAAAGAGAACTTTCGGTATTTGGTTTTTAAGTCTGGGTTAATCTAATACTTCCAGATCCATACACTTTCCTAAAAATCTTAGTAAACAAAATTTTATTCTGCATAAGTACCATGTTTTCACTGTCTGTTGCGGTTGGCTAGGCTGATTGCATTCCCTTGCAGTTGTAAGTAGAGTAAGCAATGAGGGTGCATGTATAAGTATTTGTGTGGTAGGACATAGAGTACTTTGGGTACATGCCCAGGAGACCTGAGCTATATGAGAGTCTTGTTTTAGTTTTTGAGAAGTCTCCATGCGGACTTTCATTTTGGCTATGCTGGCTTACGCTCCTACCAGGAGTACATGGAGTTTGTCTTTCTCAGCATCCTCTTCAGCATTTATTTTTCTTTGTTTTCTTGGAGACAGTGAGATGGAGTTTCAGGGTGATTTTAATTTTCACTTCCCTGATGATTAAGGATACCAAACACTTTAAAAAATATTTATTGGCCATTTGGTTCTTCTTTTTGAGAACTATCTGTTCATTTTGGCAGCCCATTCATTAATTGGAAGTTGAGTTATTTTGGTGTTTAATTTTTGCAGTTCTTTATATATTCGAGATAGCAACCTTCTGTCTGAAGCATAACTGACAAAGATTTTCTCCAATTAAATTTGTTTTTACATTTTCAGTTCTTTATTATATGTGCAATTGTGCATACACACACACACATGAGTGTGTGTGTGTGTGTGTGTGTGTGTGTGTACGTACATGCAGAAGTCAGAGGACAACTTTTGGGAATTAGTTTTCTCTTTCTACAGTGTGGGCCCTACGGATGGAGCTCAGGTGATCTGGCTTGCCAGCAAGCCGCTGTATCAGCCGAGCAATCTTGCTGGTCCATGTCTTCTCCCATTTTATAGAACCCGTGTCCTCTCTGATAATAGTTTGCTATGCAGATTTTTAACTTCACGTCATCCCCTTTGCCAAGTCTTGGAGATATTTCCTGTGCTATCAAGGTCCTTTCAGGGAGTTCTTGTCTATGTCTGTATCTTGAAGAACTTCTCCTTATCAGTCTTAGTGCTTCAGGTTTTGAGTTGATTTTTGTGCAAGGTAAGAGATACGGATCTAGTTTCATTCTGTTGTAGAAGGGTCTCCAGTTTTTGCCAGTACCATTTGTTGAATAGGCTGCCCACTTTTTTTGGTGCTTGTTTTAACCACTTTTTCAAATGTTTGATGGCCATATCTGTGTGGGTTTATGTCTGGTTCCTCTATTCTGTTCCATTGCTCCACATGTTGGATCTAGCCCAACTGTAGAATTAAAATTGTACTAGGGCTCAGTGATCTAAATGCACTTGTTGCTCTTTCAGCGGACTCAGGTTTGATTCCCAGGACCAACATGGTGGCTCACAACCACCTGAGACTCCAGATCCAGAAGATACAGCACCCTCTTCTGGTCTCCAAGGGCACTGCACACATGTGGTGCACAGGCACACATGCAGGCAAAACACCCAAACACATAAAATGATAAAACAAATATTATTTAAAAGGAAGAAAGATGGTATGGGTCAATAAACCCACGTTTGAATAATGTAGCAACCTCCATGAAACCTACACCTTACCTTCTCAGTTTTTCATGAATCATGTGAACGAGGTATTAGATAATTTTTTAAATGTAGAAAATGGCAGTTTTGGGATTAGCCTAATATCTTGGTCTTGTCACATCACCAGACAGGCTAAGAACCACTGCTTTTTAAAAACATTTTAATTTTAATGTTTGTATATGATTATTTTGTGTGCATGTATGTCTGTGTGTCACATGCATGGAGTGCCTGTGGAGGTCAGATAGGGCACGGGGTGTCCTGTCACTGGAGTGACAAATGGGTATGAGCCACCATGTGGAAGCTGGGAACTGAACTCAAGGCCTCTGCAAGAGCGGCACATGCTTTTACCTGCTGAGCCATCTCTCCAGCCCCCAAGAGCCATTGCTTAGTTGGGGTTATTGTTTGTCTTCTCATCCAAGGAAGTGGCAAGAAAAAGCCAAGTATACTTCCCCAGGTCATGGGTTCAGCTAAGTGTGGAACTTGGGAGTCTTGTCATGGATCCCATTTGCACCACAAAGGTAGAATCTGGAAGCCCACTGGTCCACTTCATCCGCACTCCATGCTGAGATCTGGCTCCAGCATCATTTTCTGACTTTGCGTAGGTATCGTCAGTAGTTTGAGTACCAGGATGAAGAGAAAGGGGGCAGAGAATGGCAATAGAGCTGATGACCTGTGGGAAACTGGATAGCTTTTGACTATGGTCCTTTGCACATAGTAGGTCTATAGTTGATTGGCCGACTTGACTTTCTAATCTCATTAATTTGGAGGTAGGCAAGACCAGTCCTAGCACCCGACTGAGCTCTCTGATTCCTGAATCAGACTGTCCCGTCAGGACCTCCTCGTGGTACAGGTGTCAGTTTGAAGACTAAATCCCTTGGATAGCAAGAAAGGTGGAAGCGAGATTTTCTGAAATTGTCTCAAGGATCCCAGCATCCTCCCTCCTCAGTGGGGCCATATGTCACTGAAGGCCAGGGGAATGTCTTAAGTTTCTTTCACATTCTCGTAATAAATTGACGCAGTTGGCCACCAACGTCACCAATTGATTCTGATAGCGCATGTGCGGGTTTACAAGAGAAATGGTTTATATTGGTCCATGGTTTTAGAGGTTCTGGTCTATAGTCCTAGTGGTGCATTGCTTCGGGCCTCCTGTGAAGCAGATCATGGTGACAAGAGAGTGTGGTGGTCAATACTGCCTACTTGATGAACCAAGAAGCAAGGTGAGGAAGAGGAAGATCAGAGGGGTCTCACTGTCCTCTCAAGGGAATGGCCCCCAATGACTTAAAGACTTCCCCTCTAGGTCGTACCACTTTAAGTTCTACCATATCTCAACAGTTTCCTGGAGGTCAATCATTTAACACATGGCCTTGTCGGGGGGCCTCTGAGCCAAACAATAGCAGGAAGACCGTTTAGACAAGATAACAGACCACATCACCTTGAAAATTTCCTTCCAGTTTCTTGGGAGCCATTCCGCACATCTCACCCTTCCTACCGTGTGGTGAGCTGTGAAATGACACCTGCTTCTCTGGGGCTACACGGTGTGGCAGACAATGGCACCTGCTTCTCTGGGGCTACACGGTGTGGCGGACAATGGCACCTGCTTCTCTGGGGCTACATGGTGTGGTGGACGATGGCACCTGCTTCTCTGGGGCTACACGGTGTGGCGGATGATGGTGCCTGCTTCTCTGGGGCTACACGGTGTGGCGGACAATGGCACCTGCTTCTCTGGGGCTACATGGTGTGGCGGACGATGGCACCTCCTTTTGTGGGACTTCACAGTGTGGTAGAGGAGCACGGCCTTAGATTCAGAGACCTGGGTCAAATCCCTGTTTCTTAGCCATCTAGTTGCTCTGCTTTGGTTAAATTTCTCATTTACTCCCCTCAGCTTGCCTTCCTCCTCTGCAAACTGAGGATGCTAATCACCTCTAAAAGATGGAGAAATTGCAACAACAATGTATGCAAGGCAGTGCTTGGCACGTCACAATCATAAAGGATGCTTGAGAGACGATGAGACACTGAAAGTTTAAACATGATTTAAATGTTATTTTTACTTCTTGTGACTCTGTCTTCCTAAATAGATCTTCTTGAAGCCAATATTGACCATCTAGAAATTTCTTTAAGTAGATTTCTGAAAGGCAGTGGGAGGGGCATCATGAGGCCTTTGAAGCCTACGAGTGGCTTGAAGCACAGGGCAGGAGAGCTGAGAAGCCTGGAACCTTCCATTAGTGCTCATTGCAGCTGTGAGTCCCCTATGGGAAGGGCCTGCGCAGAGCCAGGCAGGACTGGGCAGTGGCTCCCAGCCAAGGAGATGGGCTTGTAGCCAGTAGGCAATGCGGGGGGTGGGCAGAAGAGGAGTGTGGCTGCTTGCTATGCCTTCCCACCGACTTCTTTCCTGTTCTTTTTTTTTTTTAAGTTACATTATTATGATATGATTTCGACTGGGACTAAATCAAAGCAACAGGGTAATTTTAGTATCCACATTCCTTAATCTAAAAGTTATATTTTAATTGTCACAACATCTGAACACAGAGTGAAGGAGTTAGAATAAGATTTAGGGAATCTCCTCTTTCTAACAGCTTTATTTTCTGATGAAAAGAATCCACTTTGTTCAAAATGAATTTGTCGCCCAAGGCCACAGCAGAAATCTCTATATTTATTGTGTACTTGTTCAGCCGCATACACGGGGCTGGCTGTTGCATCTGTGTACTAGAGGCCATGTTAGCAGTTAGGCTGATGGGTAAACCATATAAAGCAGGGTCATCGGAGCACACAGGTAATTGGGTAGAATGGTTGTGATAGAAACCAAAGCGACTATCACTTCTCTGGGTGGTGACAGAGATGGGACCAGGACCTGGAGCCAGCACCTCTCCCACAGGTCAGTGTGATCTGAAGGAGATTTCTAGTTTAGGAGAGACCACTGGTTACATCATACAATCCACCAAACGCTGCTTTTACGGGCTTCCCTTTTATTGGGATGCTGTTTATCTGTTTGTTCTTGAGACAAGATCCTACTATAACCAAGGCTGTCCTGAAACTCACTATGTAGCCCAGGTTGGTTTCCAACTTGAGACTCTTGTGCCTCTGCCTTCTCAGTGATGGGATTTCAGGTTTGTGCCACCACACCCGGCTCGGTAGGATGTTTTCTATGGAGGAATAGTGGTGTGTGATATGCCCTTCATTCTGTGGGAATGTTCTTCGTTTCAGCAAAGGGTGTTCTGTGCTGAGGAACTCTGTGGGCAACTTGTTGGGTCTCAGCTCAGGAGATTCCACTCCCAGGTATCTTATCTTGTGGACATGTTGCCTCCTGGGTGCTGAGGTGTGATGGGCCATTTCCCCTTCTGCTCTGGTTGATAGAGCTCTGAGATCCTGACGTGAAACCCGCCTACAAGTGGGTGGGCAGGTCTTCCTTAGTAAGCGTCGCATTATGCTCTCAGCCCTGCTACAAGTCCAGCTCCCAGATTCCGCCTCATCTTTCTCTCAGTTATTATAATTTACTTCCCCCTGATACAGTTTAAATAATCAAGAAGTATGGAATTATTTTCAAAACAGTGTGGGAGGGATAAATAATTAAATAAATAGGATGTTTAATTCTATGAGAATCTCCTAATTTTTTTTTCACCAAGTCCAGTAAGAAACCCAACCTGCCTGATATCCCCACCCATCCTGGCACAAAGGAAAAAGAGGCTTAGAAGTTAGAAGTTCCCCATGTTGAGTTATCTCCTCATGGCTCTTCAGGACCCAGGTGGGGGCATCCAGGAGATGGAATGGTTCCCTGCAGTCCTGTCCAATTGAACTAGGATGTGGTATCCATCCACCTAATTAATGTGTGCTTGAAAGCAGGCTCTTTTTCTTGATTTACAAACCCTCCTCATCATCATTTATAGTGCACTGTTATGTGAAGGAAGGGAGGAGAGACACTTAAGGGAAGATGAGTATTTCCTCAGGTGACATTGGCGATGGCAAGCATCACCTTCACACAAGCCCCTCTTCAGATGACTGTCCTATTAAGTCAGGCGGCAGTGGAGGGAACATGCTGTACTTATTGACAATGTATTGAGCTATTATCCATACTGTATGGAAATTCAAGGGCAGGACACAGGGAGCCCAGAGCTGTATTTTCAATGCTTGCTGAACAACGGAACCTGCCTATGGTTTTGACATGCGAGAACCTGCTGATCTGCTCCACTCCTCTGCCAGCACTTACTAACAGCGTTCTTAGAGCCCTAGAGATGCCCATGAGAAAGGTGGATAATTTGCTTTATGTAGGTTCAGAACATATGCCTCTCTAGGCTTAAAAATCCCAGAAGATCAAAATACAAATGTGTCATCTTGATTTTTACATGGGGAACACCTACCTGGTCCAGTTCTAAAGAACTGCTTAACCCCCACATCAAAATGTTGTTAATGCTTCGCTTCCTTCACAGGGGAGATTTCTCTCAGGCGAAAAGAACCATTTGTTTGACCCAGATGGCCCATTTACCCAATATTTTGGCTTTTTCCTTCCTTTCACTGCAGGGTATCTCAAGTGAGCAATTTATGCAATTGCCTCTATTTTTATCTTTACCTATGGTTTCCAGAACCTTCCATAAGCTGGCTTTTTTTTTCTTTCTCGTCATCTCCCACTTCTCCCTCCATCTCTCATTACTGAGAATCAGCACTTTTTTAATTCTATTTTTGGACATTTCAGGTAACAGGCATCCCCTTGCCTCTCTATCAGTCAGTGGCATCTGGGATTCGGGCATCCTCAGCACACTCTCCCTTTTCTCCTCTGACTCTCGTGGGTCCCCTCTCCTTCTCCTCATGACTCAAGGACCACACCATCACTTTTTCCTCTTCTGTTTCGGCTCCATAGAGAGCTCTTTCATGATTCCAGTGCTGCACGTGTTCTCACCTCCAGATTCTCGCCTGCACGTCCCTGGCAGCTCAACACCAGCTCATTACAGTGCTGGTGTCTGGCTTGTGTTCCTAGTGTTTCTAGGCATCCACGGCCACCTCGACTTTCCACCGCCCAGTCTCTGCTCTGTGTTCTCCCTCATCCTAGATCTATTTCCACCCCACATCCTGCTGGCTTTGCTTCTGTAATCTCCTTCATTCTTTCAAGATTCCCACTCTAACACCATCCATTCCACACCATCTGAGAAACACTGTCATTATTTAAATGTGCCATCCCCATCCCAGCTGGGGCAAAGGTAGAAAATGATGCTGGCTAGAGAAAGTGCTGGTCTTTCAGGACTTCGAAATCCAGGTGAGGGGGCTGGAGAGATGGCTCAGTGGTTAAGAGCACCGCCTGCTCATCTAGGGGTCCTGAGTTCAATTCCCAGCAACCACATGGTGGCTTACAACTCATCTGTAATGAGATCTGGTGCCCTCTTCTGGCCTGCAAGCATGAAGGTAGGCAGAATACTGTATACATAATAAATAAATAAATCTTAAAAAAAAAAAAGAGAAAGAAATCCAGGTGAGGAAGTGTGGACTTGGCCTAGCAGAACTAGTTTTCAATAACAAGGAGTCAAAGGAGACACCAATACGAAACTCCAAATGAAGCCTGGCTCGTTAAAAACGGCAACGATTATCATCATTTCTAACCTTTTGCGTTTTATAGGTCTTTGTGTCCTGCTCAGTGGAAGGCTGCCTGGGGTGTGGGTCATGGCTGCTTTTATCTGTCTCATTCTCTCCCCACCTCTACTTGTTTTCAAGGATCTGTGTAATTTACAGTAACTAGGAGTGTGGACTTTGGCCTTGGATGATATCGCTGCGTGTCCTTTCATGGCCACTTCCAGATGTGAGAGTGGAGGCCACGTTCTCCACGTCTCTGTGCCTTGTGTAAGAGCATCAGCATGCAGCCATAAGAATGACAGATTCCTACCAGAATTGAGTGAAATGGCTTATGTAATCTAACCTGGTGCCCACTTTGAGGTCATTTATAATAAATGATAGTTATCACTGCTCCTATAAATGACTTTATTTACTTTTGTGATATTTTTGCTTGCTGAAAAATTTCTTCAAGTAATTACTACTAGACGTGGCATTATTTCTCTTTTGGGATTGTGACTCCTCAGTTGTATAACCTCTGTCAGGCTTCTTTCTCTGCTAGGAAGCTCAAAGTCAAAATTGAAGTTTCATCCTAACAGTTGTGTAGCCCCCAATACTTTTAAAGTGTATTTGATTTTCCTTTCTGGTCCTGTCTCCACCTTCCCTCTTTATTTCTGTGTTTCACTTGTAATAAAATGCCTTAAATCACATCTGTTCAAATCACTGCTTCTTAGGTTCTTCATCATCATGATCCCCTTGAATGAATTTTCTTTCTAGAAAAAAATCTGTCTCCCCCCTTCCAATATGTATCTGATTTTAGGGCACTCCTGGGCTGCCTTATTTAGTCTGAGACTAGATGCCAAAGAAGTGGTTAAGAAGAAATATCTTAGTCTCTCTGCATCCACAAAGCCTGTGAGTTCATGTCAGGTGATTCCTTTGGCTGCATAGATGGAGACTATGTTCCCATTTGCCCCTGGGGCCACCTCTTTGAGGGTTCACAGGACGTGTCTACACAGCTGAGAGCTCTCCCCGCAGAACACGTCTGCCATCAGCTCCCGTGTGACACAGGGACGAGAACACACCAACAGAACTCCTAGTTCCTGGAGAACTGTCGAGCTAGCCCTGGATTTGATTCTCTGAATGCTTCTAACCCTCTAGTACCTGACAGATGCTGCCTGGTTCAGCTGGGGCCACATCTGTGGAATTCACCCAGCTGGATTCCTTCCTCCCAGTCGAGGAAGCTGTGCTCAGGAGCCAAATTTTTACTGTGAAGCACCATTGTCCTGGAGATCCCTGGGCTCAGGCCAATCCTATCGTCTCCCGCAGAAACCGCGACTTGGACTCAAGACACAAACTGCTTTCTACTGATCTTTTGAGTCGGGCAGATACAGTCCTGATGGCTCTTCTATGAAGAGAAAGGACACCGAAGGATACAATGGGGGCATGTCAGGGTGGGCGGACAGTGGTTGGAGGTGATTACTGGGAGGGAAAGAGAAAGAAAGTAACCTCTGGTCCCACATAGCTCTCCAGAGCCTGGTTCCGTTCTTCTCCCAATGTTATTTACCCTCTTGGGTCCCATGAAATATCTCTGCGACCTTGTAATAAATACCTGGCTCGGGTCTAAATCAGTTGGAATAAGCCTTGCACTAAATGCAAAATCAGTCTCTCTTCCTCCCCTCTCTCTCCTCCCATTCACGATTATTGTTTCCTTGTGACCTTCATTGCTCCCCTTGCCATAGCCACATTTTCCTGGCTGGAGATGGCATCTCTGCAGCTATTAAACCCCAGAGTTCTGCTTCCCTTTCAAATGTGGAAGCCAGGGTTGCCTTCCAATCACACTCTCCGTGAAGACGGAAAACTTCTTCTCCCAGAACCTCCATCTGCAGCCAATCACCCAGGCCTGATATTTCTCATCATCTCTGGCTTCTGACTCTCTTCCAGGACGTTCGAGGTCTCTAGATTTTGTAATATTCTCTCCTACAGTGGCCTCAGGATCTTCCTTTCGTCTCTCAATCCCAATCACTCTCATGCTTGATTACTGAGTGGCCTTCCATCCCTCTACTCTCCGTCACTTGAAAACGTTTCCACAAAACAAGACTTCGAAGCAAGATGTTACTTTGTGTGGATACACACAATGAAGACTTGGGAGTTCCATTACAATGGACCCAGCTGGGAGTGATTCCACTCAGCTTCTCAGGTGTGTCCATCCTGTAGTGGCATGTTAGGTTAGACATGGTGGAGGAATCAATACAGACACCCCTGGCCAACTACCTTCAACGCTGTTGGGCTTCTGAGTCACCCACACTCACCTCAGGTAAATATCCCCAACTCAGGTTTTGTTCGTAGAGTACACATAGCACACAGCTGTGGTGGCAGCAAGCATTGGGCATGAAACAATGAACAGGACAGTCTGCCATGGAGCTCTGGAATGTTTACTCTCATGCGTTTTCTTATGCTACATTCCTTCCCCCCTTCAAGTTCTCATCAAAGCCTCCACTTCTCCATTCACCTCTGCCTGGACCTCTCTGCCTCCATCTTCAGCCTGGTGATCCATCCATACTCTGCAACGACTTAGAATTTAGCCTGTGGATTTGCATCCGCGCCCCGTGTCTCCTTCTCATGGGTCTCAGTTCCCCGAGAAGCTGCTTCCAACTCTGCTCTATCTGCTCCACGGGCCTTTGGGCTGACTGGTAGCTCAATGAGGGCATTGGACTTTGCATCCTTAACAAGTGCATGTCCCTTGGGGGAAAATGGGAGAGCAAGTACTTTAGCTTGTTCGGCTTTGCTATGTATAAAATTAGCCAGGCCACAAATGCTAGAGCATGGATGGATCTTAATGAACAAGTCACAAGAGAATACATCATGTCTGATCCTATATATTGGAGATCCCTGAGTAGCCAACTTCATAGAAAGTAGAATGATGATTTCTGGAGTCCAAGAAAGGCAGGAAAATGGGGAAATAATGTTTAATAGGTAAATGTTCCTTAGGTTACAATGGAGGATATTCCAATAAATTCATAGATTTCTTGATTTGAGCCCAGAAAATACCTTCTCCCATTGGCTCTGAAATATTGGCTTCTGTAGTGGCCAAGGAAGTTTGCACCTAAGCCACCGTACTCAATCAAAAAAGTGAAAATACTGTAAGTTGAAAGCATTCAGGCCACCTAACCTACCGCACAGGGCAGCTTCAGCCAGCCTTCTGAGCCCGGCCAGAGCTCTCGCATTAGCCTAAGTTTGGCCAGATTATTGCACAAGCCCCGTTTGTAATAGAGGACTGATCGTGTGCCGTTTGTTAAATGCCGTGACTGACAGTGAAAACACGTGAATGGCTGTATGGGTTTTGCTTTTGGATCACTGTAGTTGGAGAAGAAGTCGAACCATGGACAGTTGGGTCCATCCCCACTACGCCTCCAGCTAGAGACGAGGAAAAGGTGCTGGAGACGGAGGGCGATTGTGATTGAATGGTAATGAAAATGGACCTCAGTGAAAAAGGCCACCAAATCTACAAAGAAAGTGGTAACTTCTATGCCTCAGTTAATCACACATTAACATCTTACCCAGGTGCCAGCTTGTGTGTCTGTGTGTGTGGTGGTGGAGGGTGGTGCACGGGCAAGTCTCCCGTCTGCCTGGACTCTACCCCGCCTTCTTCTACTGCCAGAAGCCAGGCAGCTCAGATAAATACCTGTGGAAGTGAAGTGAATGGCATTTTTTCCTTGGAATTGAGAAGGGAAATTAGAAGGGGGATGAGTGAGGATGCTTTAAAAGCGTCTCACGTCTCACCTTGCCTCAATCTCCTCCGGATTCGCATGGGGGAAAGGGTCAAACCTCAAAGCCAACGAGAGGAGGTATTTTCTGGGCTCAGATGAAGAAATCTACAAAATTAGGAAATAATGTTTGTGTCATTTGTGGAGGCCCTGGACAGGCTCCGTTCACCTCCACATGATTTACCTGTGGCTCTTCATGATTATTTACTTGGCTATTCAGTTCAAGACAATCACAGGCATGTACGGCCCATAAATTAGAATAGCTATGAAACACAGGCTGCCTTTATGTCGAAACATAACTTCTTCAGGATTTTTTTCCAAAGGAAAAATACCTTTAATATACAGTCTCCAAGTGATCACTCTGTCCCTATGCCTCTTTTTTAATATCAGAGCTCAGATCTGATGTGTATCTAGCCTGTCCTAGGACTTTGCCCTTGTGGCCCAGTACAGGCCCAGGAGATGATAATGACTCCTGTGTTCAGAATGAGTCCCTTTGGGAGACACCCATACCGTCTACTCCAGCCACAAAAGCTTGGCTGCCTCCCCGTTGCGGGGATTCTTCATAGGAGGGAATCATGGAATGGGTTCACTCCCTTGAATGGTGGTACGTAGTACAGGTCCTGAAAGTGGGTTGGACTCCACCCCAGCCAGTACCGGCCACCTTCTTGGAGAGTTGCAGTGACAAAAAAGAGTGATTGCCTGCACGGAATCGGTAAAGATGTCAGGATGGGCATCCTGGAGTAGTGTTCCTCTGGGGAGAATGGAAAAACCAAAGATGGGGCACGAACAATAACTCAGGTGCGGAGGAGGGTTGGTATGGGACCTCGGTATCTGCTAACGTGGGAGGACACAGAGAAGCTGGGAGTCTGGCCACACTGGGACACAGACAACTGGGGACAGCAATGGTGTGCCTGCAGATGAGTTTAAGTCAGTCCAAAGGTCTAGCCGTGGGCAGACAGTGGTTTAGAAAAGCAGTCGCTGTAAAGCTAAGAAGTACAGTTTGGAGGATGGGGGAAGTACGTAGGCTCTCCTGCTTCTGGTTCTAGGGAGGGTGGCCCTCAGAGCATCTGCTATAGTCACAGTGTCTGGGCTTGGCTAGCTCTGGCCCCAGTACGACCATGAGCAAGTTACCTAACCTTCCTGTGCTTTAGTTCCTTTCAGGGTGACAATAACACTGGGCTCATTAACAAGGATGTTAAGGAAATTAAATGACATATGTAAGCATTTAGGTTTATTTCCGATACAGAATAAACACAGAAATGGGCCAGTCCTTCCTGTCCTCTATCTCTGGCCTAGGCCCCGCCCAAGGAACCAGCAAAGCGCTGTGAAATGGTTCACAGGACCCATCCTTGGCCTATAGGTGCCCCTTCAATGACTCCCAAGTAAAGCTTTGGGCTTTGACACAGGCAGCAGGCCTTTTCTCTGGGTCTTTTTTTTTTTTTTCTTGTTAAGCCTGCTATCTAGACTGCAGGTAGCTGGGAGTTGTCAGGACATTCTATAAAAAGCTTACAGGT